>LQNS02278070.1:6391815-6407421 GCA_001587735.2 Parhyale hawaiensis
AAGCCTGCGATGTCTTCATTGTTGGAATTTCATCTGTCCCTGCTTAAGATACGTTTGCCATCTTCTGCAACCCGGCCTATTTTCTGCCTATCACTTTCAATGGAGCTTGAGAGAAGCACAAGAGCCTCCAACCTGGGCTAATTTCCGCCTATCTATTTCGTTAAGAGCGTGACACCAAACATATAAATATATATATATATATAAACACACGACGGTCATTCTTAGTATTAGACTTTAAATATCATTATAATTATCAGCAGCGTATCCATGATATGACCTGAGGAAGAAAACTAATATATTCAAATGCTCGGCTGGTCACTGCGGCGTTGAGGTAGGTCGACGTAAGTACATACAGCGTACAACATGGAGCTAACACGCGAACAACAAGGTTGCCCTTTACCTTGAATACAAAGAAGTATGGGTATAAGTAGCAATTTCCATGCAGAATGGATCATAGCTGAATGGGAGCTAAGTTTAAAAGGTCATGGTTGTATGTATACGAGAGACGTACGGCGGCGATGTGTACAACAACACATCGATATCGTGTCGACTCGTCAGCTGCCAGTCAAATAGCCAAGGGAAAAAATGACGAAAAGAGAAGAACGTTTCGTCTTGCTTGACTGACAAGTGTTTAATTGAGTAACTTCGCTTTATGGAGATTGGGAAGGCGAATTGGGTTCTTCGCCTTCATTTGTAGGCGTTGTAATTTCTGGTGAATTGAGTGGTCGGGGCTTCGTTAGAGAATCAGACTAGAGAGATTTTACTACTTTGTTTTTAGTTGTAAGGAAGTTACGACAAGGTCTGGCATATGAAATTCTGCTTCTAAATGGAAGCTACGCCTCCAATTTATTATAGCGAACCTCTGTTAGAATTTCGCATCTCCGTATACGTAATACCAAACCTGATTGTAGAACCGTTGAATTAGCCGAGGAAATTAGCACCTCCAGGCTCGACTTGTACAAAACTTTAAATAATTAAGTGAGGTGGCTTCGACTTGTTTAATAGAGTTTCAGATGTTGACCTAATTGGTTGCCGTTGAGATCTCCAAAAAACAAAATTTTGCTCCATAAAATTTGTGTTATGGAGTTTCCAGTCAGCTTAACGTAATCGGATTGATGCTAACACTTGCAACGTGATTCAAATTGGCGAAGACAACGCTCCAGGCTGAAGTTTGGAGCAGTTAGACCTCTAAGGCTTGATTTCGGGAGCCAATCGAAGATACTTTATACCTCTGAAGCAAAAAGCACGAGTGAAATTATTGAACTGATGTGCTGCACGGCAACGAGTTATAATGCTCAATAATTGCCTCCTCGTTTAGTAACATCATTCCTGGCATCAATCCTTCACTTTTGAGCGCAGAACTAATAACTTATTTTAGCAGATACAAGATATAAAAAGAAGTACGCATTTAGACTTACATTTATGTTTGGCAGAGATCCCGGCACTTGTTAAGTTAGTGCCTTGATCAGGGTGGCGAGCGAGACCGAAAATAAATGTAAGTTCGAACACGTCCCCTTGTAGCTCTTAAAAAAATAATTACATCAACTACTGCAACTGGTCCAGATACTGACCCCAACAAAGGGACATCTTCTGAATTTGACGATGCTGTCGACGACTATACCTACCAGACTCTTATCGTATAGCCTATATTTGAGAAACAAGACACAAGCACAAGAACTGGTAATTTCAGAGCATGGTAGGTACTCTATATAAACTGACAGTACATAATTCTAAGTACATGATTCTAAGCATGCACTTCAAAAACGTACTTCAAGGAAAAGGACTTCCTGATAAGTGGGACAGCTCTTATTGCCAGTTCGTTGCTTTTCAACATAAAATAAAAAACATCAGGAGAAATGCCGCTCGCAAACACGTATACCGGTATGTGATACTTTGAAAGTTTGGTAAAATAACCTGCATATGACATCAACAGATTTTAAGAATCGAATTCAACAAAGCATTTCAGTGTAACAAAAAAAACTTCTACACTGAACTCGACCAAATAAGTAATAATCAAAAGACTATTAGCATTCAGTTCCAGCAAGTACCTACTCTAGAAAACCAAACCTCCAGAGCTTGACCACTCTATACCACCAATCATCACAAGAAGCACTGACTTTAAAACGTCCTTGACGAAAACGAACCTCCTAATAACTCCGCCACTAACCATCACAAGATGCTTAAGCATTGAATTTAAAACGTACTTGAAGAAAACGAACCTCCTGAGCATGACAACTTTACCGTGCTGATCACCAGCTCGGGGTCACCGCAGCATGGATCAGCACACCAGCCTGCACATCTAAGGACTTAGGCAGCGCACATTTCCTGCAAAGGTTTTGTGGAGGCAGCTATAAAATTCGCCGGCATGGAAGGCACATAAAAACTGCAATGGAAATCCTTGAGCGATGCAAAGTTAGTCGGAGCGCGGCTAAATTTAGAAGTCAATAAGCAGCTTCTGCAACCAGACCGCCGTCGGCAGGAATAGCGGGCTGGAGGCTGCATGGCGGGGTAATTCCTTGAGCTGCTGATGGTATTCCTATATACCTCCAGCGTTTCTTCTACGGACAGTATTCATTATTGCTAGATACTCCCGGTGCTTGTGCAGCTGACAGTATTCCTAGACACCTCCAGCGCTTTTGCTGCAGACAGTATTGCTAGATACTTCAACGCTTCTGCAGCTGACAGTATTGTTAAGTATAGGTGCTGTAAATGCTTTTGCTTACTGACGGTATCGCTGGATACCATCGCCAAATAACCACTTTGCTACCGACGGTATTTTCTATCTATCACTGTTAAATGCGCTCTTCACAATATTGGCGGTATATATTTCAGACTCGATGACACTGGTCTGCGTTTCAAAACTTTTTCGAACGTCATTGGTTTTCCAACTGCGGGTGGCTTGCTGATTTCAAAAGTACCGCTCATTTTCTTTAGTCAGGTCCGGTTTCTAATATACATGGGATTTTTATTCCATTATTCTAAATTGACATTATGATCTGAGCGTTTATAGGCTTTGTTTTCGCCTCGTCTGGTTAGGGGTAACCATAAATACTCGTGGCTAGTTATTACCTCCGCCAGGAGGTTGCGTTTTGGGGGCTTGTTTGTCTATCTCTTTGTCAATCTATTTGTTCCTTCGGTTTGTCTTTCTGTCTTCCAACTAATAGTAACTAAAAAAAAACTAAGGACGGATCTACACGAAGTTTCCAGGAACTATTCGAAATGTAACGAGGAACAGGTGATCAAATTTGGTGATAATCGGTATGTATGTTTGTCCCTCCGTCGGTTCGTCTGTCTGCTAGCAATAGTGCTCGCATAGTTATAACAGATCTCGACGAAATTGCTAGAAACTGTAGGCAAACTAATGAGGAACAGCATTCTGTCTTTCAGCATGACGATGATTAGAGGTTGTCTGCGCTCTTGAAGTAAAGCTCTAGTTTTTGTACAATTAGCTCTAGAACTGCATTGCAATAGATCGGAACTGTAAATATCAACTTGGTAGATTTAGTTACAGGAGGGGACAGGTGGTTTTTCCAGAGCGTAGCAATTCACGTTGTTTGTGAAGAAAGCTTTTCAAAATTGTGTAGGAGTCAAACTAGACGAGCAGCATAAACCATTTGCTCCCCATATCTGTTTAACAAAATGTGTGATCAGCTTTTGTAATTGGATGAAATATTCGGTACCGTAAGTCCTTTTGTGGACAAATCAGTAGAATATTTGGAACTATGAGTTTTATTCATCAAAGATCATACTGAACATTGGAATTTTCGATCTATGCATATACTTCAAATTTTTCATCTGATTAGGCAAACTGGACGTGTTTTTCGGATTTAGCGCTAAGAACTGAATTCAAATGAGTACCGTAATTAATGCTAGATCTTAGGAAAACGCAGACTACTGTTCTGAATCAACAAGTGTCCTACCGAAAGTATTTCCAGATGTCTTGCCAACTGACCATTTCGTTATCGTTAGTTTCTCCAAATATCATAGTGAACATAACCATTCCACGGTTGACATATCTCTAGAAACAGAGACAGGCACTACTAATCATTGGCGATATATATGTTCTCATGAATAAAAACAATTTCCATGTAAAAAGATTTGCTAGGTTCCCCTTGTAAGTTTTCTTTGAACGAGAGGAAAACACATGTCGAGTTCCTGAGCATACTACTACAATGTGGTTTTAGCACTCGTATATTTTGAACTATAGGAAGTCCTCGATATATATCACCTCATTTTAGAGGACTTACAGTACTTAGACTCGAAAACTTTAGTTTCACGTGTTCCATATAAGTACCTAGTTCTGAATCAAGAGTTAACTAAAACTGGAAACTTTTCAACCCAAATAAAGAAATCTGTACAAAACGACGTAGTACCTATATACAATTTCCTCGTTTTTTATCTACTCAGTGCCTTGAGTCTCAGTTTATCACCCGCAAAGGAAATCATAAGCAAATGCTGCTGCACCTGAGGGAAAAATTTATGCAAATACAACTAAAACATGTTACCACAGACAAACTTTCACAAATTTAGCAAATGCGCATAAAAATTTGCTATCGTGTAAGCCCGTATGCTGGAACTAAATATACGGCGCTTTGTAAGAGATCCCGTAACTCCAGCGCGCGGAAGTGGAGCATAGCGACTGTATCAAGTTAAACACAATAATATGTAGCCTACAAATTAACAACAAGGGCGACTAATTAAATACTCACAACTGAAGGGGTATACAGTGCAGGTAACAAGGCAAGCGTCGGGCACATTACCTGCAAGACAAAACAAAAATTATAAGAGTTCAAAAAATTATCAAGAGAACTAACTCTAATAAATAGCGCATTTAAAAGTACTCGAACTAGAAAACTGCATTAACTTCACAGAGTAATATTCATCACCGTTTCATATTTGTTACACAGTCCTAAAATTCACGTTAGGTGTATTATAAACTACAACTGGTTGCTATGTAAGCTAAAGTTCAAGGATAGTAGGCTACTTCAAACGTACAGGAGTAGTATGTACTATGTAGAATAACAGGCAGGTTGCAACCGTGTTCTTAAATAATTCCCTGAAAAGACAACTCGGGACGGTTTTCCAATTACATTTGAGAATGGTAGAGGGAGCTCATCATTACCGTATACCGTACTGTATATTGAAATGTACATATAGATATAATATATTCATTTATTTATTCAGTCTTTTGCATTCATACCATTGACGTTTGTATTATGAAAGACTATGTCTTTATTCAAAAAACACATTCCACCTTCTGAAAAACAGGCTCGGTCAGTGGCGATCGGCAGCACGGATACCATGCATTTACGAAAAGACCTAATTCGCAAAACATTATTACCTAGCAAATTTAGACCGTGTATATAAATATATATATATATATATAAAATAGTGGCAAGCCAGATCATTTATTATCAAACAATACATTAAACAAAATCAACGTAGATACTTTCAAAGTTCAACATAGAAACCTACGGCGTTTGCCCCGCATATTTGAAAGATGCGTTTCTACACTTCAGTTTTAAACTGACATTATGGAGTACTTTTTTCATAAGGTATCAAAAATATTTTACGTAGCTTTCAATTATTAAGAATGCAAAATAAGTGCCGTTCCTGATAAAAGTTCACGTCAAGGTCAACTTAACGGTAGACCCCAAATAGAATGCACAGGTTCGCGCCGCAAGAACAGAACACCGCTAGGCCCCAGAACAGTTCAGGGCTGCATGCAGTAGACCCACAAACTATAAGATCTACGACACCAGAGACGAAAGGCTCACGTGGGAACTTTGATGCCCCTAGAATTTTGGTTAGGGCCAGTATCCCTGAAGAGGAATATGAAAGCCACAAATGCAGACCCAGCAAAAATGAGTATCGCAAAGATTAACACGTCAGGAGGGAAGCCAAAGCGCGAACTTCAGCATGCGAGCCCAGTAGGTACTCAGATGTATCGCTGCAAAACACGTATAAATAACTAACAACAGGTATTCCTAAAGGATATACAAAAGTAAACCTCTCACTGTGCACTGTATCATTCTCCACAATATCATGAACAACATGGAGGAAGTCCCAAAGGGAAGATAAAATCAAACATTGTACTGATGGGTACATATTGCACAGAGATTTAGGCACTTCAGTGACTTTAAGGCCTGTCAATGGAACTTAAATTAGCATCGTTTCTAAAAGAAAAAAAAATACGTACGTAGAAAATGCGGTTAAAATTGGTAAGAAATTTATCTTGGTATTCATAAAAATGGGATGATGTGTCTTTTCTATAACAAAGCGAAGTTAAAACTGATAAAAAACTAAAAATAGAGACTATCGATATTTTGCACGACAAATTAACGTAAATATTAATTAAAATGGGATTTACGCATTTTTGCTACGATACGTAATCGTTAGAGTTTGCATTATTTTGTCTTCGCTAGTAAAAATCATGTTAAACTTGGGAATGCATGTTTTCCACGAGAAATCAGCTTGCAAGTTGAAGATAAGCACCTTTCTTTTTGCCATTAAGTAAATGAAAACAGTCGGGTTATGCATCTTTCTCTCATGACATATCAACTTTAAAGTTGGCACTACACATCTTTCCTACGAGAAATTATTATTGAAAGTGAGAATACGCATCTTCCCTATGAAAAAATCGACATTAAATTTAAATATTTCATGTTTTCTTTCTTCCGTAAAAGACCAGAGTTAAAATTTACCTCAACAGGGTTCAGACACAGCCGTGGTGCACCAAGGACGAAGTCCGTTAAGAAATGGGATCATGTCAAATAGATAATTAGGGGAGAGGAGGACATAATAGGAGCAGGTCCCATGGGTGCGGTGAGGGAGGCCATGCCTACGGTGTGCCTCCGATATGTGTTACGGATATTAAGCCTATCGGGACAATATAATCTCTTATGGCATGCCATTATTATTATAATTATTGGAGATGATCCCATTGTGTGCAGATGGTGTTCATGTCAATAGGAGTGTCGTCGCTCTGGAAAATAGGCTTTGTCGGTCTTAATGACTGTATTGTTACAGTCGTAGGACCTATCAACACAGAGAATCAACTACAAAAGGAGACCATCCAGCTACCATGATGTTTAACAGAAGTAAAAAAAAGTTGCCTAAGCGGGATTCGAATCGGGAAACTCACATGTGTACTACTAAGTCAACACAGCATAAAAGTAAAGTAAGCACGAGCAGGGCCTGCTTGCTGCGCCCGCCGCTGCTTGTAACACTCATTGAGCTATAGGCTCATACAGACGATTTGCATATTGTATAAAAGGGAGCTCTTTATCTACCCCCGGTGTCTGATTGAAATTAACAATAGAAGTCAGGTTGGAATTCGAACAGAAGACCAATAGACTACATAAAATATATGAATGCTAACTTGGCGCTAGCATCGGCATTGCAATACTTATAGAGCGCAACTCGACCCTAGAATTATTTAAACATAATTATAAAATAATTTAAATTAGTATTGAAGGATATTTCGGGCGGCCATAGGTACCAAAACCCAAGTCATCTTTTGAGGAGGCGATAAATTCTGTTAGAGTGCAAGTAGAATGAAAATTGCAAAGTTTTTCAACAAATAAAGCACTGCTACGACAAAGGCAAATGCGAAGGGTGGACGAAAGGTTTTGCAAAACTAAAAGGTATAACGAACTTTTGAGGACTTATTTTTCTTCAACTTTATTTTCAACTTTTTTAAAATCTTAAAATTTGGCATGAATACTTAGGAACAAAAGGTTATAATCATAAATTTGACCAGGAATCAAGGCTTCTTATAAGGCGATGCTTATAGCTTTTCATACGCCCTTTTAGTCTAAATGTTCTTGACAAGAAGAGTAAGAGACAAAACTAATACTGGAATTATTTTTGGTTGTCCAACAAACCGACATCTTCTTCCGCAGTCACCAATTAAAAACCAGTAGATCACAGCCAGCCGTCACAAAATAAGCAGTATAATCTGCAATATAAAATTCAGGAGCAATCAAGCTGTCCACCGCAATCGCACATAATCAGCAATAATTAAACCTAATATACCTTGCCATCCCTCGCAAACACACCACAACTATGACCCATAAACTCCAAATGTATATTCAACAAGTCTAGTAAATCAAGCTATTCATCTTTAATCAACACTTACACTGAACTAATGGGCACAGAAGTAAAGTCAGTCAACGGCTTTGAAAGTCAAGGGAAGTTAGCTGACTCTGTCTTATTACCCTATATAATACATGAGCTTAACTGACACAAAAGACTGTACCTAAGAACCATAAAGTTCAAGCATATCAAACAGGGCTAAGAAGCCAAGTGCAGCAACAGCAACTGGCTAATTTTCTTATCGAAGAGACTGCATTGCACGTCAGATTTAAAGAGAAGATACCGTTAGCGTCAGCTGCATGGATCAGCCAATCATGGAGGAGATACATAATAGACGTCTCTCAAATCAGCCAATCAGAGGGAAGCTAGATGATAGACGTACGCCGGATCAACCAATCATGGGGAAGATTACAAAAAGCCCTGCAAGAAGTCCTTAAGATGGTTTACAAAGATGGTGCAGCGTCTTATATTCTGACATGAAAACTTCATCTTAACTAGACGAGAGCGTATATTTTCGTCTAGTCAATGCCCCTATAATTATCTGCGCAGTCTGACAGGATGTGGACTACTTGAACATGCAATGGAAGGTTCCCATCCTATAACGTTAGGCAAGTCAGAACAGGGTAGGTCTGGTTAAAGATAAGGGTAATCTTAAGAAAGTCTGAATAACGCAAGCTTTTAAGGAAAACCTACTCGACCACCAACGCAGTCTCAGATTTGTTTCACCAAATCATGTACGTGAATAATTGCCGCCGTTTACGTATTGCCCTTGCAGTTCTGCTTCTCTTTACCGAATCATACACCTACGTGAATAATTTCGTTCTTTCATGAATGACGCAAATCGGCTGCTATCACCAATTTATATAGGCGAATAATTACGGTGTTTTATACGAAAAACAAATACATAGATTACAGTATAGTGCAGTAAAAGCTCAGTTATAATTATGAAGTAACGTACTCCGTGCATAGCAATCATCCGTCTAATCTCTATTTACCCCAGTTTCACTATACACCCACACAATAAATCTATATTATAATTCTGCTTGCCCCTCCGTAGTTTATAAGTTAGATTGTGCGTGTGTATAGAGAAAGCTGAGCTGTCGACTGCAGACATGTAAACACATGCTGAACATCTTGATATACACGAATAAAAACAAACGAGGGATCGACAGAGTCCGATTTGTTTGTACACGCACCAACATACCACATATAGGTACAAAAGAAAAACACACTCTGAACGGAAAATCGGTAAAGCATGCATGGTAGCTTGATTTAATTAAGTCTGGTAGAGTAGAAGGCGGCATTATGTCGTCAGAAAAAAAATTAACCCTTTCAGGTTATTCGCTACCCAGAACGCTTCAACTCTGAGATAGACGAAGGAGTAAGATTTGATCATAAAAATGCGAAAAATGATTAAATTTACACAGTGAATATCAGTATTTGATGTAGCAAAACGTCTACATTCTGTGTTATATGATTAACCTACGCCTGGCTTTTCGTTCTAAAGCTGCCGTTATGATACTCTGACAGCAGCAACCACTTCTGAATACAGCGTCAACTTGAAGCTGAAGCTGCAGCCTCAGCGTCAGGTCCTGTGTTTCATGCGCATAGGGTGCGCTTTGGAGCCCATACACGCTTACTTGGATTATAATTATTTAATAATATACCGGTACCCTTATTATAAAAAATTGCTGCTCCGATACTCCAGTATTCCATGCGCTGCTACATGTTGAACATATAACTCACTTCCACTGCTACGTCTGTCGTACATATTGGGGGATGTGAAAGATGACCCGATTTCGCACCACGTACGCTACAGTTAGAAGGGGTACCTATAAACTATAACGTCTCCAATACGGCACCTGTGAAATTGCTCGTAGCTAGAGCCCATATGTAGTTGAAAGAGGAGAAAATAAAAAATATGTTTTTAGCGTGGGTTGTGCGCTGGATATGAAATATTTAAATATTCGTAAAAATTTAGTAAATATTTAGTTAATATTTTTTCGAGTTCTATTGGTAAGATAAATCTTAAAATACAATCCATACGTAAAACTATCCAAGAATTAAATCCCAAACAACAAACTATCAAAGAAGCACATCCAAGGTTCGAAAAAACACTCAGCCCAAATAAACACAAAACTACTCGAAGGATTGCAACCCAATGACAAAACTATGCAAGAAACAAAACGCAAACACAAAGTATCCAAGAAAAACAAGATTAAGACTAAACTATCTAAAAGAACACAATCCAGATCAAACTATCCAAGAAATATAACACGAACACCAAACTATCCAAGGAAAACAAAGCCAAAAATCAAAATATCCAAAACAACACAACACAAAAACCAAAATATTCAAAACAACACAGCACAAAAATCAAACTATCCAAAAGAACACAACACAAAAATCAAACTATCCAAAAGAACACAACACAAGAATCGAACTATCCAAAAGAACCTTACACAAGAATCAAACTATCCAAAAGAACACAACACAAGAATCAAACTATCCAAAAGAACACAACACAAAAATCAAACTATCCATGAAGTCCTGACGACAAATTTCAGCAGAAGAAGACCGAGTAAGGACGGACCGAGAATTGGCACGGCGGCGGCGTATAGGGTCCATATAGACCTGGAAGTAAGCCCACATTAGGGCTGTAATCAGTCCACATCTAGATGCCCAAGGGCCCCAAAAGTGGCATGAGAAAGGGTCTCGAGTTCAGCACCAGAGGTAGGTGAGAGACAGATGAGCTGGCCGATGTTTATCATGTAGAGTTTCGTAATGACGAAGAGCATCCTGCAGTTTTGGCAGGTCTCTGATTTATCTTCATGGATGTTGTCTCGTTATCTATGGACTCATCACGCGGGGCAAGCAAGGTTGTTGCTGCACGGTTAAAGTGAATAGTCCAAGATAACGGAGCCTCGCTATGAAATATGTCGAGAGTTATTCTAGTGAGGTGGTCCATGTCTTCGACAATGGATCTCCGAACGAGGCTATGACAAATTGAAGGCTTATTTGCATAAGTGCAGTAACTGATTTTGTTGTTATCGTGTTTTTTTAAAGCGGTGCATATGCCGAGAATGGGTCTGCCCCGAGAATGTTTCTCTAAACAGGCCATGATAAATTTCTTCTCTGGGAATGGGCCGGGTGGTCCGTCTCCAGCCGCATATTTAATCGAAATTGTCAGTTTATTTGCATTAGTGAAGTAACAGCTAGGTTTTGCTGTTATTATTGTTTTTTCTCTTCATTTTATTACTACTGTTTTTTTAGATAGCGCATGTCGCCGAATATGGATCTCTGAGACACGCTATAGCAATTTCACTCGTAAAAGAGTATTGACTCTATTTCTGAAGTGGAGTCACTGCTTTTTCCAAAGGCGCTCTGCGTTGCAGAATATGGATCTCTAGGCGAAGTTGTGAGATATACATGTTTGTTTTGCAGGACAGCACTCACTCCTACTGCACTATTTGACTCAGAAAAACACCCCACCGCACCAGACACTGCTTGGGTCGCAATATTTTTCAATCCGCGTGACCTTAAAATTTGCTACATCTCGGTCGCGCTATCGTCGTTCACAACACTTTGTGAGCGTGTTTGTGTGCGCAGATCGTGTGCGTGTGAGCGGCGTTCAAGTTGGCGCGCAGCGCTGCTCGCTGTATCGCTGATTAAGTTGGGTTAGGTTAGGTTAGGTAAAGTTAGGTAAGGTTATATAAGGTTATATAAGGTTAGAAAGGTTAGGTTGGGTAAAGTTGGGTTAGCTTAGGTAAGGGTAGGTTAGACAGTTAGGTAAGGAGGTAAGGGTAGGTTAGGTTAGGTTAGGCTAGGTTAGGTTAGCTTAGGTAGTGTTTATTTTAGTGGTGGCGCGCCCAGGAAAGCTTACGTGAACGCAAAGGTGTCGTGAACGACGGTAGTGCATCTCGGTCTAAGAAAGCGAGTAACTATAGACAACAGTAGTATGTCTACTCGGAGCTCAGTGCCTGTGTGGTTATATAGTCGGAGGAGGATACGCTATGCCTCGAGCAGAGGGTTTACGCGAGAACTCTTCTTTCAAATGTTCTAGTATTCCTTCCCGCCAGTGAAATACGTTAACAGCTAAGAATTACCTCATACTCTAGCTGAGAACAACTTAGTGAAACAAAAACCTATCTTAACTTCATCTAACACTTTCGTTAGAATCTTGACACCTGATGATGGCCAGGTCATTCCTAAGCGTAGTAGCTACCGATCGAATACTACAGTTAAAACCTCTTCATTATACATGCTTTTCGTGAAAATTCTGCCACGGAGGGCAGGACACATGACCCCATTTAACAGTGTAAAGTTCGACTTACAACATCGAAAGATGGACAAGGAACCTGGTTTGGTTCCTGAAGACGTTTCCTCAATTGGCTTCCTAAATTACGCTGCCTCAGAAACCTGAAAATTTTGAAGTCAGATGAAATCGCAGATCTTTGCATTTCAAGTATCACAGGGCAGCAGGGAGAATGAACGCCAGTTTCCGACAAGAGTACAAGAGCGTCGTAGCAGTCGCGCTGCCGCCCGGCCCGGAACTAACTCCATGCATAAATATAACGAATATAAATATTACTCAAACGTGCCTCACTTCTACCACAGTCATCCCTCAGGTGCACTCAATATGGGTGCAGAGCCTCCGAAAAAAAATAGATGGATTTAAAAGGTGGCTCGCTAAGATCCACCCGTTTTCATGGTATATAAGAGAATAATAATTATACGCGGGTAACCATTGCATCTGCACCCTGAAAGCACATGTCTGTAGTCTCACAAATGTCACCGTGGACTGGCCGGTAATTTTGTGATTTACAAACAACTGCACAGCAGACCTACTTTAAACCAAACACTTGATATTCTGGCACTACTTGCACTATGGAGAAAAGAAAAGCATGTTTTTTCCCCCAAACAGTGAAGCGATCTCGCCAAATTCACGATGTTTTTCGACCATAGCGGTATGGCCGAATGTACGATATTTATACATATACTACAGTGCCCGCGCTGTAAAAAAATGATAGTGAATAATTTGTGATGACCCATCTTCATTGATCATAATTCTCTTATTAATTCCTTTATGTAGAATGCACTGAAACTGCTAACTTGGATTATGGAATATATAGCAGATAAGCATGCTAGGGCTGAACAGCTTCCTTGGGTGAAATGGTGAAAAGCAATTTTTTTTTTTTGCCCGCAGTCGATATCAACACCAATATAATAAACACCGTCGTGTGTTTATTTGTTTTTATATTTATATGTTTATATATTTGTATTTTTCGGGTCACGCTCTGAAAGAAATAGGCGAAAAATAGGCCAGGTTGTAGATTTTGCAACTCGATTGCCTTTTCCAGGAGATCGATGACCAGATTGTCGAAGATGACGAAGGTAGGATCCTTATTCCTTTATAACTGTCCCAGTCATCCACTGTCTCGAGTTTCTTCCAGATCCATTTGTTCGGGTGAGGTATACTCGGCGGACTGGTGCTCTTCATGAGTTTGCCTTGGAACCGTTACGATGCCGTACGGGCCAGTATTCCCGTTCGTTTTTTCNCTTTGCTGGTGCCGGTATTGGCAGCTTTAAACGATCTGTACACAGAGCTATTCTGTGATCTCGGATCTTCTTTTTTTCATTCTTTTGTTTTCTCCCCCCGCTGGGCTGGTTGCGTGGGGGTTTGTTAACCTCATGGAGTTTCTTCGTTCCTACGTCGCCAGCCTGGTGTGATTTAACAATAATAATAATAATGTGCTTCTTGCTTGAAACAGTTCTTAGTATCGAAATAATCAAGCTATTTTGAGCTTCTCTTAGCGCGGTTATGGAATCTGATTTTTATAACTTTTTCCATACATCTAAACATATTGTTATTCGCGACTTCGCGTCACTGAAAATTGCAAAATAGGCAGGGTTGCAGATGGCAAACGCTTATCTCAGTGCAGTTCTTTCTTCTCCAACGTTGAAGTTCATTCAATGCAGATACATACTGTTTCTCTTCGCACTCTGTTGCATCGGGCTTCGTACTCTCTTCTAGGGTTTTGTTCATCGAAACTTCTGCTGCCCTAAGTTTACGCTGATGCTCTTATTGTTTGCATGATCTTCGAAGCAAGTGACAAGATATTCCCAAGGAGTTTCTAATAGAGAGGAGTGCACCCTATCTATTTATCCTACGGGATCGTTGCGAGTAAACTTTTCCCTTAAACTGGCTGAGTGGTTTATCCAATCGGAGAGCGACATTGCCTCATGCAGCGTATATAGGAAGGACAAGGAGGTTCTAATAGAGAGGAGTGCACCCTATCTATTTATCCTACGGCAGCGTTGCGAGTAAACTTTTCNATATGTGCTGACCACTGCCACTTCAGCCAGTTTAAGATCTTTAAACGCCAGCTTCAGTCACGTGACAAAGCCATGTGTTTACTCGCCCAGGGAAGGCTTGCGCGTACTCCTCCCATTGAAGCTCCTTGGATATTCCTCAGTGGTCAGAAGGAGAGAAAAGACCATGATGATTTCTTAGCAGCAAATAATTTTCTCCGATTTGGGTTTTTCTTGCAACAGAACAATTCACTTGAGGAAAAACTTTCGGGCTAGAAGACAGCGTCAGTATCCAGGATACAGAGCTCAGTATTTATTAGGAGACAATAGCAACTGTGGGCAAAAAACATCGCTTTCTCAGTATATAACGTAAGGAATGCTTGGCGCTGCTCAGCCCCAGCATTAATGGGAAAATTATGATCAATGAAGGCGGATCATCACAAATTCTTGCTGTCATATTTCACAGCACGGGCACTCTAGTCGCTCCTAATAAATACAGAGCTCAGTATCCAAGATACTGGATGGTGTAATATAACTGAAAGCTTCTTCAAGTGAAAAATTATTTTGTTGAGAGAAGAAAGGGCGCAAGGCATTGTCACGGCAGTGGTAAGCGTGACAAATTCGCTTTTACTGAGTGTTGTCATGTCTATCTGTGCATACTGCCAAACATCGCAAGAAAATTATTTTTATCTAAGTGGTCAGAACTTGCGTCGGAAGTAGATAGCAAATTTTGTAATTGAACAGAAAGTGAGGTCTATATGTAGAGTTTTTATCTCAGTGTTTGACATTAGAAATTTGAATAGTGAAATAGAAAAACGGCCGAAAAGTATTTGTCGATCGGGATCAGTAGACAAGAAAAAAAAAATGAACTGAAAAGCGTTTACTCAGGCAGAAAGAACACTTCCATGTAACGTGCATTAAGAAACAAAAAACAGTTCCATGTAACGCGCATTAAAAAAAAGCACTTCTGAAGCAAATTTGGACCAGAATTTTTATCCACATCATAGATAGGCATACCTAAATAACAAATTTAGTAGCCTAGTATTTACTCAGTCGGTACCTTTGACCACATTACCTTGCATTTAATAACGTAAAATAATACTTCTTCTGGACGACGAATTTTATTTTAACCAAGCTTTCGACATTCTCAGCGAATGTCGTTGTCAAGGTGGGAACTTCAAAACTGCAAGGTCCGCT
>LQNS02278070.1:6414022-6425412 GCA_001587735.2 Parhyale hawaiensis
TTCTCCACCCGCTGGGTTGGTTGCGTGGGGGTTTGTTAACCTCATGGAGTTTCTCCGTTCCTACGTCGCCAGCCTGGTGTGATTTAATAATAATAATAATAATAATAACCATTAAACCCGTCCTATGATAACCATTAGACCCGTCCTATGATAACCATTATACCCGCCCTGTGATAACCATTATTACCCGTCCTATGATAACCATTATACCCGCCCTGTGATAACCATTATACCCGTCCTGTGATAACCATTATACCCGTCCTATGATAACCATTATACCCGCCCTGTGATAACCATTATTACCCGTCCTATGATAACCACTATACCCGTTTTATGATAACCATTATACCCGTCCTATGATAACCATTATACCCGCCCTGTGATAACCATTATACCCGTCCTATGATAACNATTATTACCCGTCCTATGATAACCACTATACCCGTTCTATGATAACCATTATACCCGTCCTATGATAACCATTATACCCGTCCTATTATAACCATTATACCCGTCCTATGATAACCATTATACCCGTCCTATTATAACCATTATACCCGCCCTATGATAACCAATATACCCGTCCTATGATAACCATTATACCCGTCCAATGATAACCATTATACCCGTCCTATGATAACCATTATACCCGTCCTATGATAACCATTATACCCGCCCTGTGATAACCATTATACCCGTCTTATGATAACCATTATACCTGTCCTATGATAACCATTATACCCGTAGCACCCGCGCTAATCCAGTGGCGCCTGGCAGCTACTACAGTAGGTCGTTGCACAGCTCCACACGAGCATATTCTAAACTGTTTTATTAACCAGACGATGACTACCGGCAATAGGCGTACAAGTCATACATAGCATAAGAATATGAAAAGAAAAGAATTAAATAATATTACTCTAGATTGGCCATCAATTGTAGCATCAAAAATTCTTTAAAAATAATGCAAAAAAATTAAAAAAGAACAATTTCTTTGACTGGATTCCACACCATAAAGAATAGTAGTATAAAAAGTGCTTCAATATATCATCTCTGTATAATGGAGACTGTAAGAGTTATACACTAGTGAGAATTCAGCAAATATTTTTTACCTCAATCTGCGTAAGCAGAGGATTTATTGTGGTGATCGGTGTTCGGCAGTGTAGAGGTATGAGGCACGGGTGGTCTTTAGCAGTGATTTGGACGTCCCGAGGCGGCCTATAATGTATAGCTAATGTTACTTACATCCCTAACGGAATTTATAGCCGCCTCAGACGCTAAAATCGCTACACAGTTCCTGATGCGGCCAAAAATTCTGATGGGGATTTGTAATGAAGCATATGCATGTTCCACGACACACCCTACCATGGGTTAAAAAAATCCCAGTTTTTTTAACCCAGTGGGTAGTGGGGTTTTAATGTCAACCTTGCACACGAAGCATATGTGCCTATGATCGGGATGTACAAGCATGCATATTCTTCGGTACACAATTTTTGTGCTCAGAGCGGGATAGCCAAATTGCGTATGTTCCAAGACATGATGGACACAAGTACGTGTATACTCAGGGACAGAGCGTTATGGGACACGGATACATTTCGAAGATGCGTAACACAATCCATTCAATTCCCACGACAACAGAAGCGGGAAGAGAAAGCCCATGTGAACGCAAGGATAAACAAAACTATGTAGAACCAATTTTTCTGAAGTGGTAAAAAGAAACGCTGCTCAATAACTACCGTGGTGGCATAGGCCTAATTGCTACACGGAAAAACCATTGACACACAATTTAAAAAATCACTTCATTAATAGTGGTCAATCAAACATTCAGTCTGTAGAGCAACAATTAAGAGATGAAAGTGCATGTTTTCAAGTGCATAGATGAAAAAATTCGGTCGAGTTTGGAACTCAGTGATCACAAAAATAAACTGCTTGGCGTAATAAGGTATCTAAAAAAAAGAAACAATAAAAATCTCGAACTCAGTGAGAGTAGGATGGGCCTTAAATGATAGATTAGTTAGGTTCGCAAATCCTATGTAATGGGGAGCAGCGCCCTCAAGGGGACGCTATAGCTTACTTTAGCCTTAGCTAGGCCTTCGCGATGTCTTTGGTCCGTGCCCCCTTTACTTCCTTCGACTTTCACAGTCTTAATGATGATACTTTCATCTGTTCTTCCTCTTAATTCTTTCTCGATTTGCTGTTCCCATGCGCGTTGATCCTGTGTGAAAACACCCTCGTGCATGGGTTCCACATTTCTATCAATATACTGTATGTTCCTTCTTTCCTCCTCAGTGAGACCGCCTTTGTTGTGGCCACAGAGTTGCCACGGATTTAGCCCCATATTAAAAAAAGAAATTGTAAGGTACGGCGGTACTTATATAATATATTCCACAGTCAATAAATGAATTTATTTAAGTCTGTAAAAAATACAGTTTCCGGACTATTCTGTTATGTAGCGTTGTACCCAAACAGACGAGTGTTAGTTAACTGCTAGAATTAGATCCAATAAGCCACACAATATTGGAAATATTTATACAAATGTTGTGGCAAATATTCAAATGAATAATTTGCTGAAATTTGGCAGGAAACCAAAAATAAATAAAAATGTTCCTGTAACTAGAATGGTACCTAAAAAGAATCTTGATACATAAAACTATTCTATAAACTTTGTAGAATGGTATCCTACTTAAAAAATTATATTTTCCATTCAACATAGATTGAACTCATTCATTTAAATGCGATATAGTATAACTATTTAGTAAACTAGAATAGTTAAGAAAACGCACGTTACTATTTCCAATTCAATGAATAAATACAATAAAATAAAAAATATCGACATAAAAAACGTTAAAGTTGCGGGATTGAATTCCCACTTCAGAACTAAAAAAAAAAAAGGATACAATATAAACGTCAAAAACTAGACGTATCCTTGTATCCTTGTTTTTAGTTCTAAAGATGGCAACTGAATCACGAAACGGTAACGTTTTTTATGTCGAGATATTTTTAAATTTGATTAATTAGTCCCAGTTTAATATTTAAAATAAAATAGGTCCATTTAAATAGACATGCAACGTTCAGAAAAATATTTCCTCAAACAGTACGGCGGCCAAACACTACCAACTCAATGAAGTAATAATTCAATCCATAAAGTGCCGATTGTTAACATAATATTTCAGTGAATAGAATTACGTACAAACATAAATATATTTTCCTGTAAGTTGAAGAGGAAACTCGACCAAAATTAAATAAAAGAAACACTGCAATCAAAATTAGATAACTGAAGCATGCTGGCAGTAAGAGAGTAATAGGTATTTATGAAATTGAGACAGACAATTGAAGCTTGCAACAAGTTAAAAAACAAACACGATTAAAATTAAATTACAAAAACATGCAATAGGTACAAAAACAAACTCGAACGAAATTCGATTAGAGAAACATTGCACTAAGTGGTAAACAAGGCGGATGCTGTTCTAAACTGTTCATCACGGGTAGATGGGGGCGGAGCGGGAACGTACATAGGCTCTATGGTGGCGTATCAAGTGTACGAGGCAATATTGATTGAATGCAGCCGCGCCATTGACAGGACTGTAGCCACTGTAACGCAAGATTGCATACGGGAGACAGAAGAACGATTATGGCAGGGCACGCCGCCCCCAAGTGGGGGGGGGGACACTTCACTTGATGGGTGCAAATCACGTCAGTGTCACGGTAAGTGCTTACTGTGCAAGTGCACGAGGAAGCGTTCCTTTCGGAATGCTGGTGGTTCCTGGTGGAATGTTCGTAGTTCATGTAGGAATGCATGTAGTTCCTGTTGGAATGCTAGTAACTCCTTTTGGAATCAAGCAGTTTCTGTTGGAATGCTATAGGTTTCTGTATTAATGCAGCTTATTCAATAAGACAATTTATTTTTGGGAAATTTACAAAATAAAAACTCAACAATAACTTCAAAATCGCAATACCTTCTTTACATCAAATGCATTTACAAACTGGAGCATTCTGAGAGTGTATAGCTCCTCCAAACAGGGCAACAGAAAAGAAATATTTAAATTAGATCCTAAACTATGATTTCATTTGCATCAACAAAAAAATTAATTTTTTGTGCCTTTTGAGAGTAATAACAGCTTCTGTAATTTTCTTGACGATCCGTTCATAACTTTTTGAGTCATGCTACTAACAAACATTAGTTAAACACACAAACAGATCAACCGATCATCACCAAAAGTTAATCATTTATGTTTTTTATCATCACTAACAATTCTTGCAAATTTCATAAAAATCCGTTCATAAGTTTTTGATATATTTTGCAAATAAGCATTAAATCAAACACAGAGACAAACGAATAGACAGATCGTCGCAAAAATTTGGTCACTTACTCTTCGTGATATACCATACCTAACAATTCCTACAAAGTTCATGAAAATCCATCGATAACTTTTTGAGTTATGGCATTATAATAAAGAGGCAGCCAAACAAACGGAAGAACGGTTCTTCTCCAAAATTTGATCATCTTTCCCTCCGAATATACCAAGCAATTCCTGTAAGTCTCGTAAAGATACGTCCGTCCATTACTTTTTGTGTTATATTGGCGACAGATAGAAAAATAAACAGAGAAACTCGACGAAAACATGACCTCCTTGATTCAGGCAAAAATACTACTAAATGCGAACCGGTAGTGCTCATACATTCATATTAAGAAAATTGCCGTCAAAAAGTGCGGTGAAAACTTCACTATACCACAACTTTTTCTTACTAACATCGACTCCATGTATTTCGGATCAGTATTGGTCCTTTTTTATCTATTCACTCATCAAAATATTTCGAAAAAATCGACGATAAATAGCAATATCCTCCTAGCTTTTCTTACATCGACTTCCTCACTTTAAAAACCAGCACGTGATGCATTTGTGTTAGTTAATATAAGCAATATTAATTTCGAGTTTTTTACTGTTACGCTAAACTCACGCTCGTAGAAAATTGCGATGAAACCTGTACCAGTGCCGATCCTTAATTAATCCACATATTCAGTCTTCCGGTGAAATTATGAACAGAAGAACCGCTACGATAAATTGTCTATTCTAACTTGAATCGACATAGGCTTAAACTTGCACAAGAATTGCTGCTATTGCATGTACTAACTCTTTCCGATGCTTACTCCCCTCCAAAAAAAAAAAACGGCCAAGTTTCACATCGCCTCATCGTTTCCTTACTTCGAATTCACTCGTTTAGAAAACTGCGATTAAACCTGCCCCGGCATCGCTCCTTATTATATGCATTCACTCTTCCGGAAAATTACGAACACAAAAATCGCTACGGTGCTATAAATTTCAACATCGTCCCATTATCTTTCTTACATCGAATTCGCTCTTTCGAAAATTACGGCAAAAATGCATACCGTTCAGTACTGATATCTCACCATCGCGACCTAAGAGAGGCGGCGCAGAGGGAGCAGACGGTGCTATATATACAAGACACTTAAACGACGACCAAAGCCCAAAATAATGCGCCATCAGAACCGTTACGGCGGCGGAAGACCTTATGATTCGGTCACAATTAGCAGGGAGATAAGATCAAAGCGATAGCAAATTTGCATATAATATTAATGCTCGCGTTGTCGGGTACATGGAGCGGTGCCTCCCTATGTACGTCTGGCACCAAGCATGTGGACCGGTGTGGCATAGAGAGGTAATGGCGTATCGAAGAGATAATTGTAATAATGCATGCTCCCAATAAGCAAAACACACAAAAAGTGGTTAAATACGATACGGTAGCTTGAGGGCCGGCTTGTGGAAGAACTAATTGTAGTAATGCAAATTTTCAATATTTAAAACAGAGCAAACAAAATTATAGGGTGCATTGGTTAAACAGGGCGTTATTAATAATGACAACACAATTATAAAATAGGATAACTAGTAGACTTACGGAAAAGATAGTTGTAAAACGCACACTTTCAAAATCATCACAAATCAGAAGTAATTAAACGTGATAACCAATTGGTTTGAGGAAAAATAATCGAAATAATGCTTTCCATAATCAACCATAGTATAGACGTAATTAAATTTGACAACATAATCCAAGTTTCAGGTAGAGCACTCGGAGAACGCAAACCTCCGCCAAACAAAGCAATATTAACGAAAAAATCAACTTGGTCATGAAACCAGGACCTCTCATTTACAATCACCAAAATTTGGCCATTTGTGCCTTTTGGCATTTATGTATATAACAATTTTGTAAATTTCTTGTTTGGTTGTTTATTTGTGTGTCCGTCTCTTTTTTCCTTATAGCATAACTTAAGAAGTTATGGCAGTTATGCAAATTAAAAAACTATATAACAAGCAACACAGAAATCGAATATGATAACATATTGTTTGTGAACGAAAAGAGCGCTAACGTAATTTTCAATAAGCATAGTGTAGAAAAACAGACACCAACAATACATATATTTTTGTGGAGCTCCTGCGGTCAAGGATTTCAACAGACTGAACAACTTCATTTCGTACAAAAGAACCTAAATAATCTGAGGACAATCTCGAACATTTTTCTTCTCATTAAAACCACAAAATGCCAGAAACACAGATAATGTAAAAAAACATGAATACTCCGAAAAACTCAGAAATATTTACTCCGAATGAAGCATCTCAGAATGAGAAGACTGCAATAAAAAATCATGTACAAAACACGAGTAGTTCCCAGAGGTTCTATAAAAATTTTTCTGAATCATTAGCTACAAAAAAATCCGTATTTGATGCACAAACACCAAATTATCTATAGAGTAAGAATCAAGCAGCGTAATTTCATTTATATCAGCTAGAAAAAAAAATCATATAAACGAACCTGAGCGTTAGGACAATACTCTAAAATTATATTTTCTATTTATAATACACAAAAGTGCACGGAATGAACTCTCAATGATGCACAGAAACAAATTATTCAGGGCAAAAATTATTTCATTCCAGCTAGTAAAAAAAACTCATTTCACGCAAACACAGAAAATTGGGGTGCTTCAAGAAAAATCCAAAAACATCATTTTCTAAAGCTAACCATATGCATAACATAAAGTACAATTAAAACACAAAATTCTGAGCAGTACGCGTATTGCTAGGTACGGTGTTCATCACATCAACTAGAATATTTACGCTGCNTCAAGAAAAATCCAAAAACATCATTTTCTAAAGCTAACCATATGCATAACATAAAGTACAATTAAAACACAAAATTCTGAGCAGTACGCGTATTGCTAGGTACGGTGTTCATCACATCAACTAGAATATTTACGCTGCATTTGATGCGCAAACATGCAGCAGCTCAGCTAAACAGCCAGCCAGACCTGCCACAAACTAAGCGAGTGCAACTCAATATGGTCAAAGTCTGCCTGTGTTATGTACAGCGAAGATATCTTGGTCTCTCATGAAGATGCCAGCACCTTGTTCAACAGCTGTTGTGTACTTCTTTCCGGAACTAAGATTCTTGATTATCGAATATCTAGGTATGTATATTCTAAAATTTCAACTCTGCGCCAAGGTTTCAAGGAACGGGTAATAAAAACCCATGTGGAGCACTGAGCACCCCAAAACGCTGCTATGAAGAATCTAAAAAAATTACGGCTGGCATGAATGCCTGCAGGCCCAAACGGCCGAACACGTGTCCCGGCAATGAAGCTCAAGATAGCGCCCATCGAACTGACGAGGTCAGCGCCCAACAGTCTCTAATACCAAGGAGGCCTCAACCGCAGCTCGTGTATTTCTCCCGAAGACCTCGAGGGTCGGAACCGAGGCATGTAACCAACGTCAGTCATTACTGAACACTTTATGGCACATTATGATAAAGACCATATTATATTTATCTGTTGGCCTATATGTTTATATACCGTACATGTCCATTGCTGTCACGCTCGAAGGTTATACAATACATGTACCGTACCATACAAGTAGTCGACCTACTCCATACTACATTAATGAAGCTCTCATAGCAAGCCCAGCAGCTGATTTACGCAAAGTTAAACACAAAGTTGTAAAATTAACTTTAACCATAAAACTAAAAGCTTGAGGAGACGTAATGTATTAATTTATCAGCAAAAAAATACCATTTTTCAATGCAGGAAAGGAGAATAAATTGATTACACAAGCACGCTTGAAAGTATTAATTCCAAGTTAATTTTCAATATTTAAATTGTTCATTGAAGATGTACATGTTTCGACAAAAAGGGATGTTAAAAGATGCAATTATAATCCAAATGCAACAAAATAAGAGGGTGACAAAAAACTTTTACTTCTACCAATATTGAACGAAAAATAAAATTTGCAACTTCCAAATTTATTCATGCTCTATCAAAACACTTATTGGCAAGAACAATAATTCCATTGACTTCTTAAATGAGTTCTATTTAATAATGCTATTTTGGAATACTGCAGGTTAGTCTAGAATATTATTTTTATAGTATGTTATAAGGAGAGGATTTATGAAATGAATCACTTTATCTGAGGCTTCATGTAGAGAAGTTAATAAGGTGGAAAAGTACGAATTAAGCATTGAACTGAATTTACGAAGTACTTCTACTCATAAGAATGATAGAGTTACCAGGCTGTTCCTAAACAATTTGTGGCTAAGAATCATGAAAATTTTCTAACAGTGAAGGAAGGATAAACAAGCAAGTAAAATTTTTAAACCAGATCGGGTAAAAAATAAAGAGATTAACAAGAAACCAAGAACCACTACCCGAACAATTAGGAAATAGAGAGCACTCAAGAGAACGCATATCTCAGCCAAGCAAGGCAACGGTAACGAAAAATTCAAATTGGTTCTGAAGCCATGATTTTCTTTGTATCAACACCAAAATTTATTCATTTATGCCTTTCGATAGTATTAACATTTCTGTAATTTTCGTGAAGATCCGTTCATACCTTTTGAGTTATGCTGCTAATAAACATTATGACAAACAATCGTCAAACACACAAACGGACCAACCGATCATCACCATAATTTAATCATTTATGTCCTTTAACATTACTAACAAGTCCTGTAGGTTTCACAAAGATCCAACCATAACTTTTTAAATTATTGTGCTAACAAGCATAAAATGGAACACAGCAACAAACACACGAACGAACAAAGAAATTATCACAAAAATCTGGTCAATTACTCTTCGTAATATACCTAACAACCCAGGTAAATTTCGTAAAAATCCGTCCATAAGTTTTTGCGTTATGATATTAAGTAAAATGAGGCAGACAAGCAAATGGGCGGACTTTTGCCAAAAGTTAAATCATCTGTTCCTGTTAACATGCCTAACAATCTCAACAAATTTCGTAAAGATCCGTACAGAAGTTTTTGAGTAATCTTGGTGACAGAGAAAGAGACAGACAAACACGACAAAAGCATGACCTCCTTGGCGAAGGTAATAATCTGAGCAAATCTCGTGTGGCAGCTTTAAAGTCGATATTATAAGAAATGTTGATGAAACAAGGATTCAAGGGTTGCAGTTCAAAACTTAGGTACCACCACTTCTTCAGGTCACACCCGTTAAAGTTCGTTTTTCCTACGCCAAAACACATTGGATAAAATGTACAATTTTCTGGTCATCAGTTCTTTGGTCAACCGATAAAATGCTGAAACTGTTTGCTCATAGAAATATTTCTTTTGTTTAGCAAAACAAGATGAGCTATTTATATATAAAATACTGTCCAAATTGTGCAACATACTGAATGGAGCTTAATGTGTTGGGGTGCACCTTGCTTCTAGGCCAATGGGACAACAAACCTTGCGAATGTAAAGAGAAAAATGAAACGAAACGAAAATTCTAATTAATATATGTGAGTCTGTTCAAGCACTCGGTTTTGGACCCAATTTGCTTATTCAACAGGATAACGATCCTAAGCCACGACTATATGTTAAAAAAATGTTTACAGATAAAATAATTAAGAACAGTCAAAGCAGAGCCCAAATTTCGATTCAGTCGAAGATTTTGAAGAGATTTAAAAAAATGTCATGGTAAAAATCCACAAAAACCTTGAAAAATTGCAGAAGTTTGCGAAAGAGAAGAAGACCAGTAGTTCCGTAAGGGCTTGCAAAAACCTATACCGTGAACTACAATATAAAAGACAACTGGAGGCAATGATAACTTATAAGGGCCTTACAATAAAGTAAGAAGATGAAAAGGCTGTAAATAAATCTGAATAGATATATTCTCTTTTTTAAGAAATATTTCGATAAATGTTCTTTTCTGAAGCACCATTGCTGTGTTTCTATCCGGAATACTCACAATTTTTTTAAATAACTATTTGCTGGACTAGTGGCGTCAGCAATACATAATTCAAGTATGAAAAATAGGGATACAAATGATTTCGAATGTAACTATATCTCGGCCAAGCAACTTTTCTTTTGTATAGAGAAGTGAGGAACTGAAGGGAATACGGGCATGACAGAAGATGAGGTGTGCAAGCATGGTCAAAATATAAATTCCCATGTCAGGGTCTGGCATCGTAGCTCCGGCGTTTAGGGCGCCATTAAGTTAAATGGTCAATAAAAATAATGCATGCAAGCCTGAGGCGTTAGGCTCCGGCCAACAAAGCAATCGCCATACGTATAGAAAGAGCTTAATGTCTGAACTTCCTTTAAAGACCAACCTGAACAATTGGAATGTCTAGGAACTCATGCACGGTTGTTCATTGCGAGAAGCGGCCATTCTCCAGAGCAAGAGCTTCGGTCGCACCAGAGGGCCAACTTACAGGCTTAATGCAACTTAAATGGAGAAACTGAGTGATAGAGAGAAGTGGTAGTTTTCTCCCAAAGTATGTTTCGTGGGAAGATGAACCTCACCCCATCTAATATCGTAACGAGTCACCTGCACTAACCTTATTTTACCCCACCTGCGCTAACCTTGTCTGACCTCAACACCTCTGACCTTCCTTACCTTACCTGCTCTACCCATACCTTACCTCACCTGCTCTACCCATACCTTACCTCACCTGCTCTACCCATACCTTACCTCACCTGCTCTACCCATACCTTACCTCACCTGCTCTACCCATACCTTACCTCACCTGATCTACCCATACCTTACCTCACCAGCTCTACCCATACCTTACATCACCTGATCTACCCATACCTTACCTCACCAGCTCTACCCATGCCTTACCTCACCTGCTCTACCCATACCTTACCTCACCAGCTCTACCCATACCTTACCTCACCTGGTCTACCCATACCTTACCTCACCAGCTCTACCCATACCTTACCTCACCTGCTCTACCCATACCTTACCTCACCAGCTCTACCCATACCTTACCTCACCTGCTCTACCCATACCTTACCTCACCAGCTCTACCCATACCTTAACTCACCAGCTCTACCCTTACCTTACCTCACCTGCTCTACCCTTACCTTACCTCACCAGCTCTACC
>LQNS02278070.1:6454908-6469713 GCA_001587735.2 Parhyale hawaiensis
TAATGACAGTTGTATCAAATGTTTCCGACAGCTAGAGAAAGTAAATAAAAGCATTATTGGTAACGAGCTTTCAGTCGCCTTCAACAAAACCTGTATAGCAGAAAAGCTGCTCCCAAAGTACACAAATATATATATATATATATAAGATGCCGGTTATGTGAAAATGCGAATTCTTTATACGGTATAGGGTTCTAGATTTTCCAATGGGTAGGTTCCACATCAGACAAAATAACGCAACAGAGCTCGAATTAACAAAAAACTGTATAGGAACGATAACAGATTATTCGTGACAAATACCTCCTCTCGTACGCATTACAACTTGAGAAATGCATAATTAAAACTAGAGCACTCTGAGAGCGCATACCTCTGGCAAGCAAGCCAAAGGTAACGAAAAACTCACATGGGGGCTGAGATCATGATTTTCTTTCCATTAACAACAAAATCTACATAATCATTTGTGCCTTTTAAAAGAATTAATATTTTTACTAATTTTCTTGAAGTTTCGTTCATAATTTGTTTTAGTTATGCGGCTTACAAACATTACGATAAACATGAGTCAAACTCACAAACAGATCAACCGATCATCACCAAATTTTAATCATTTATGTCTTATAACATTACCAAAAATTCCTGTAAATTACATAAAGATCCATTCCTAACTTTTTGAGTTAGTGTGCTAACAAGCATAAAAATAAATAAAATGTACAGGTAGCCCACACGTAACAGAGAAGTAAATCCTGAAACGCACGTATAAAATACGTAAATACAATAAAAATAAACGGAATTTATTAATTACCCCTCAATAAGTAAAAAAAAAAAATATGGCGATGAAAGCACGAACCAGGTCTAGGACTGGCCACCGACATACCCCGACTCAAGCCCTGCATGGCCGCCGTCGACTACCCGCTGGGCCGCCCGGCCATGTATGCCTCGCAACCAAATTAGTATCGCAATAAAATGCTCTCGGTGATCTGGCTGCGGATAACACGCCCACTGACGGCGTAAAATGCAGCCCGTCTCTCCAGAAAGAGGAATATTGATGCTTGGTATAGATGAGGGCTGATTATGGCTGCAGCCAGGCTGCGATGTGTTGAAGTGTGAGCCATTTCTTTTGAGGGGTTAACACGCTATTCTGTATCGAATGTTCGAACTGAAATGTGTTATTTTGTGATATATTATATCTGAAATGTGTTTTTATATGCTAAATTCTATATGAAATACGTTTTTTTGGGTGAAATGCCTTTGAAATACGTTTCCCTGTTTTAAACTCTATATGAAATGCATTCTTCCGTCTCATATTCTTTAGGAATCACGCTTAGCTATATCAGGTTCTACACGACACATACTTTGCTGAATCATATTCAACATGAAACACGCTTTTCCGTCGTAAATGTAATATGAAAGATGTATTTTTACCAGCAATTTGATAAGAAACACGCTTTTCTGCCTCAAGCCTATACCGAGTCCGCCAGCCGCTGAAACATAGAAAACTTTCCAGTGATGTGGAAGACTCTTTTCTAGCTCAAAACATTTACTCACTAAACGTTAGGGAAAACAACACGCTTTCATGTCTCAATTCTTACATATCTACCTGCCATCAAAACACGCTTTCACGTCTCAATTCTCAAATAGGTACGTTCATTTCATCACCAACACGCTTTCACATCACCTATTCTCACAAGTCGTCCTACGATCAATCACACGACTTTCAAAGACACGATAAACGATTCATATTATGGCGGAACCGTAGACACACATGCAGCGTCAGATCTTGGGCAAAACATAGGTATATATGTTTCAGCAGGCCACCATGCATGATATTCTGCGTAGTTTACACGAAAAACTTTGTTGACGCGACCATGCAAATATTGACTGAGGTGGTGCACGGCCATTTATGGTAGGTATACGTTTGGCGTCGCACAGATGCGGAAAGTTTCTAGCCGAGGGTAAAAATAAATAGAACAGGGTCATAAATTTTAATTTTTTTCTTGTGTTATGAAACTTCAACGTAACTAGGCTACGAAACACTGAAGAACGGTTCGCACTTTATTGGGCAATTTAAACGCATATACTTCATCAAAATACTACAGTAAACATACTGTTTCATTTTATATACTTATAAAATTCTGATCATCTTGCTTACTCGCTTGGTTGTCACCAGGCATACAATCTTCGCTAACATAGGCCTACAAAGGGAATAAACTAAGAGGAGCTCGAATAGGTTTTCGGATGGGAGCTAGGATAGGTTTCAGGAAAGGACAGATTTTTAACGACCCAATGCGTCACGGGCAGTTTAGGATAGCAACTGTACTTCTAAAACTCTGATAATCTCGTTTATTTGTTTGTTTGCATGCCTGTATATCACCGTGCACAAAATCTTCGCTTTAAGATAGGAAGAAATTCGAGCGCTGAAGATATAATGCGACAGTATCCATGATACGGACGATGAACCTATAGGCTCGGCTTCATAGCCTAAATGTGTAAGTTAAAAGCAAGCTGATACCGGGAATGTAACTGGAGTACGTCATATAAACTGTATAATTCTATCCTTGCTTGCAGAAAGAGTGGTGGACATTCCTTCGAGAAGAAAAGGTGGTGATGGTGGCCCAACGGGTCACGGGCAGTCTAGTGTAAATATGTAATTTTCATATAAAACAAATAACTTTTCAGCACAGGTTTGTGTTCTAGATACACTGGTGATGCTAATATTATTAATTACTTCTCACCCCTACTGTGCTTAGTTAACCGGAATATAGATATATTATACACATATACGGTGGATATAGATAATATATATATACTTATGCATCATATACCAATTCCCTTTTGATCTACTTCAATCTAACTTTTTTCAAACTAAAGATGAAAGCAGTACGGGCATACACACACACAAACAAATCTGTAAGCAATATAGTCAGAGGCCATCTGGACAAAGCACAAAGGCTTTGGCTGTAAATTCCAAAATAGATGATAATTTTTAGTATTAAATCTCTTAGCCGAAAAAATCAGACTGCTTCTGATCAAGAGAAGACAAAAATTTGTTTCAACTCCCTCTCAGTGCCATATGTATATATTAATATATTTCGGAGCACTATTTTCACAACCAAGAATGTTTATTCTAAAATCATGAATTCATGATCTAGTTATTTCGCTGCGTTGCAAGCGTAAATTTGAAGGCAACTATCCGACAATATTCGATGCCGATCACTACGTTCTACTACCGGACACCAGATAATTTCCTATAATTTTCGGACACGGGGTGTAAGCCTGAACACCAGCGTTGATTTTTATCAAACAGAAAAGCTATAATTTTTTTTTTTTCGCACGATGCCACGACGTGTTAGGTACCAAAGCAGCGTCTAAACCGGCCGAAAATAGCCCTGATGGAACAAGATAAAAAGCATTCCCGTAATAGTGCGCGTGGTATAGAGGAAGAGCAGCTGTACATAGACTAACACGGGCACAGGTGTTGGCTGTGTACGTACACCTGAATACAAGTGCGCTATTGCAGCCGCTGAGGCTGATGTTACTTGCACGTGAAGATCATTACTGACACGCGCAGGTATCAAATTTATAATATATCAGCGATAATTCTCATCTGTTTAGTAGCTTCGTTTGTGTGAGAGTTACACCATCAGTATAACACTGGGGGAACGCTGAATGCTGAAGTTATGAGGAACCCATAAATTCCCCCCATCCCTCCGGATGCGCTATTTCCTATAGAAATATATGGGTAAACCAAACTAATCAGATTCGATTAAGGTAATGTCAACTTTGACAGGACCCCCTGCTGGGATACTCAAACGCACTGCTTCGTGCTACACATACAGGCCAACTGGCCCCAGAGGAGTAAGTACAGCAGCAGACGACAACGGATCAATAATAAGTGTTGGCCCTACCCTCCCATTCCTGGTCAAGTAAGTACCCCCACGCAGCTCTGCATGCGAAGCAATTGCTGACCCAGCACGCCGGATGCCACAATGACCGCTCGGCTAGCTCGTCGCTCGATCTCAGCTCCTCTAATACACAAGTCAGGCACGCATGGTGTGCTGCTGCCGCTATGGGTATACGTACAGAGGAGGCAACTTCACTTGAACCAGTAGAGCTTTACTTCTGAGCTTGTGACGTCAGGGTACGAACAAGGAGTTAAAAAACGAAGGTACTGATGGGGAGGCAGCTGCCCCCCCCCCCCCAAACTGGGATTGAGATTTGAGCTGAAGAAAATAGTAGTGGTAGTTGATAAAATACTACGCGAAGAGAAGCTGGCGAGTGTTTTCGACGAAGATAATAGATATCGATCCCATATTGTAAATGTATAGCCTATATTTAGTGACTGAATGTGAACTAGCAAAGGGACGGAGCAGATATTGAGTGTTTGTGCATGAAATTGAATGTCGGTGAATGGAACAGTTGCATATAATAAAAGCATACAACATAAAAAAATAGAAGCGCTACTTTACAGCCGACATTTCCCAAAAAAATCCACACGATGGGAGAGAGGACGCGCCCTCCCACTCATCCACCTTTAGGGATGCTTCGCCCCCTCGCAAACAGGGCTACGCCCTGTCAAATATAGTACGTACTGCCCCCCCCCCCTCCCCCGGACGGACGTTTTTCTCACGCTGCCTACTACCCTGTAATGAGCTGCTCTCGTTGGAGTATTTGTGGACCTACTATGCTCATAGCAAAAGTTATAACGTTATTATTATTTTTTTTTGTGAAAAATATTAATAACGTCAGTAGCTAGGCAGGACCCGAAATGTGTTCTGCCTTTTACAATTAAGGCTACGATAGCGAAGTAATTACACCGCCATGCATAACAAATTAACAAGATCAGACCACTGACTCAAAGGAAACGAGAACTATACTGATCTTTACAACTCAAGTTCCAACAGAAGCGATAAGTCAACTTTCTACTGAAGAAAACCAATTACAATTTAGTGATTATTATACATAGTGGTGAAAAGTGAAACAATGATAATAATCCATAACCAAATATTAACGTGAACTTTACAAATGAATTTATCACAACAAAGAGTACACAGATATCACTTTTCAAACAAAGGAAAGGAAAGATATAGATTTTCTTGGGTTCTACTGAAAGATGTCGCCCTAACGTTCACGTAGTTGCCATTTTAAAGATCATTTTGTTCAATACCCATTTATAGTCACAGAAAAGACATCACTTCAATTTCTGTTAATTACCGTAACAGAGTAAATAAATCACTTTCACTGGTTGCTAAAGTAATGACATTTTTTCAACAATTCACTATAGCTGTTAAACTAACGCATCCTTTTTATTTTAATTCCACCGCCTGATAGAGTGATGTTTCCGCACGTCCATCCGCTCGCCAGCGAAGCTTGGCCTGGCGTGATGCAATCACATTCATCATCTAAAGGTTTTCTCGAGAATGTTTGGCAATAATTTGCAGCTCACGGCAATTTCCGCAATATTAGCGCGTAATTGCAGGCTGCGCGCAAACCTAATCACGAACTGCGTAAAACATCAAAATTAACCTGATGAACAGCCAGTACGGTTAGTTAACGACGCATGTTTGAAATGTTCTGGCGATATTCTTTAATCTTAGGTGTATACAGTCGGAGTCCGTGTCGTCAGGAGACGTTGGTTTTTGACGAGTCGGAGTCCGAAAACTGCCGGTCTCAAGGATCCGGAGTCGGATTTGCTACTGACCGACTCTGAAACCCTTGGTACCTACTGGTACACCGCAATGCATCATATGGGACTATAAAAAGCATAACTAATGTTATTCGTAATTAGTGACCAGTGCCCTTGTTGAGTGACGGCAGAAAAAAGGCCTTACTACAAGTCTACAACGAAACCTCAGTTTCCTTCTCTTTTCTTTAACTTTCTGCACCCAAGAATATTTTCCTCGTTTTCTTCACGGAGCTGCTATTCAAGTTGCTCGCTATAAGCTCGAAGATAAAAAAAAAATCGTGGAGGAAGGGAATACAATAAACTAACTACGATACCACGTATATAGAGATGGCATTGCGAGGTCTTCTTCAATTTCAAAATTTCCAAAATTTAGTAAGGAATTCGCCCCACCGTTGTAGAGCACATGAATTTTCTCCAATTGAATGCGTAAGACGGAGACGGAGAGACTGGAGAGATACGAATAAACTACGCTTCATTTATAGCGAGATTGTGAATCAAGTCAATGCAGTAAACACCATCAGGTGTTTGTCTTATACCTATTTACCTTCGGTACAATAGCTTTATTCGTAAATACAAACGACTGGTAAAATCGTGATGACTCAACAAAAACAACAGTAGGTTCGTTCTAAGTTTTGCAACTCTAGTGAATACAGCAATAGGTACTGGCTTCAGGTTTTTACTCTCTGGAAAGTAGGTACCAGCACCGATGCTGTAAACAAGACGGGACTTCCCAGGCAAAGACCCACAAAGTCTGGACGGACCGACAGACACAGACATGGTGCAAGCTATGCATCCTTGCAGATACTCTACGGACTTTAAATTATTGTCGGTAAGACAAGTGTGGACGAAAAGCACCACGCCTCCAGGCAGTGGTGTAGATACATCTTTTTTAAATTCATTTATCTATAAGCTGCTTCTTTCAGTTAAACAACCTGCCAAAATAAGGCAGAACATGTAAGGCGCTCAAGCATTTAAATACCAACAGACTATGAGGGTAATTTCTCCCTAGTTAATTTTACAGATATTTATGTGAGGCGTAACACTTATGATTCCCCATCGTACATTAGATGAAAATAATACGTGTTTCCTTCTATGATTTTATGAAGATATGAAGCATATCATCTAGCTACTTTGATTTTTCATTCATTGCTCCAACATTAAGGTAAGGCTACAGTAAAGAAAATTAATTAAACAATAGCTATTTCTAGTGATTTTGTTGAAGAAAATGTTAGTGGCGTCGTCTCAGGAGCGCATCTATTTCATTTCTAAATATCAAAGCAGGTCGAATCAAGCAAAATTTACAGCGTTTACTCGTTTATTTGTTTACAATAGATACCGTACGAAAGTAAGAATGCATTCAAAGGAATCAAGATCTGCAGCATTGTTTTTAATACAAATCAAAGCAAGACGGCATATTTAGCGGAGTTTACAGCGTCTCTGTTCCTTTATTTCTTGAACAAAAATGAAAGCAAGACGGCATATTTAGCGGAATAAATACCGTTGCGCATCTACTCCTTTTGTTTCTAAGAAAACATAAACCATCAACAGAAGTTGCAATTGTGAACTTCAGGAGCCGCTGCTGCTGTGGTGAAGCAGCCAACAATAAATTGCGAACAAACAAAGCGGTTCACAGAAAGCAATTTCAGCATCAGCTGTTATCGGAGGTGCGCAACAATGAGTGTGTTGCGCATCATTAATGGCCGTTCCTAAACAGACATCCTTAATCAAGATATGTAAATGAATAATAAATTATACGAGATCTAAAGGAACCATACGTAGATACAAAGAGCATTATGTGCCGAAGAAGAAAAGGCATATGTTCACTATTAACAATAGTTCATGCAAATGCGTACTCAACCGCATACCCTTTTCTTCGAACAAAGAGGGCGTTCCATCTAAACAAATAATATAAGGTGCATAAAAACAGTATAAGGTAATAACAACAATGCATATTTACCGACGTATAATTATTGATATATCTAGTATACTTATAAAACTCTGGCAATCTTGTTTGCTTGGTTGTCACCGCGCACACAGTCTGCGCTATTATGCGTAGAGAATAATTTGCGAGGAGTCCGGAGCTTTCTGAATAATAATAATAAAATAATATTTCAATTCATTTTAATTCGTCGTTAATATCGAAAAGCTCTGTCACCACTAAATCCTGAATACGGCTCGGCAGAATTCTCATTAAAAAAAAAATATCCGTCTCTCTGCGTATTGGTGCACCCGATGATGACCCATTGGGTCATCATCACGATCTTCTTTGCTTTCGCGAAAAAAAAAAAACAGGCGTTATTCAGTTAGCCATAGACTACACGCTATTCGGTCATCCTCTCCTACCCATACGAGTCACCATCACCAGCTTCTTTGCTTTTTAAAGGAATTTTCAACAACCTGCCGGTATAAGCAAAGGGGAAATATAGATGTAACGTAGCCCAGTTGTATTTGCAGTATATAAATAAACCTTTAAATTTTACTTGTGCATTCATGCAGCCGAGCTAGGGTTCATCTTCGGTATCACGGATACAGCCGAATTAAGCCTTCAACGCTCGAGTTTCTTCCTATCTTAAAGGAAAGAAACAGTGTGCGAAGAAGATAGCTAACAAACAAGTAAATAAATAAAGTTCACAGAGTTTTCGTATAATCTAGATAACATAGCGTTCTCCACTTCCACGATTGAGCAAAAGAAAATGGAATACATAGGATTTTAGTGACCCATCGGGTCACGGTTAGTCTAGTTTGTTTAAATAATTTCCATACACGTTTTGAATTGATAACTGATGGGCGAAAATTCGATCATCGCATGGACTGGCATAGCAAGTAGCAGCTGATGAAATGAGCACCAAGTAGAATCCAAGATCGCCGTGATGCCTTGAGTATAGCCATCGTTATTCAAGAGGCGATGAAGGTATAGATGACACATGCTTCGAAGGGTCTTGGTTCAATCTGATGCAGGTGTAATCTAACTGGGACTTCTTTTCTGTCAAATACTTTGTCTTCTACACTCATTAATATTTTCCAGAAATTACATGCTTGAAACATAGGAGTGTTCTGAAACACTATTGATGAGCAGCTGAAAATATATACCTACTTTTATTTATCTTGTCTGCACCTGAGAGACTCAGAATACATTAATTACAGTCCGGTGAACTGTTTTCGAAAACTTTGTCACAAACAGGAATTGAATCACTCTACGGCAATGGGGTTTTCTCTAAAGTTAAAATAATGACAATGTTCAACGAAATCGAGATAGCAGCGTTCATATTTATTAGTTAACAAGATCAGGTAGCAGAGAGCCCAGACATCTACAATGAGAAGGTATTCTGTATAGCAGAATGATGGCCACAGGATTCAACAGCGCAGGGGAGTCGACACAAACTCTTGGACGTGTTTTTTTCTTTTTTTACTGTAAAGTGCAGTACTAGGGTTACAGAATCGGAGTTGGAGTCAATCAATTTGGGACGAGGAGTCGGACTCAGAAACTGGCGCAACCAGGAGTCGGAGATTCGAAGATAATCGACCTATTTTGCTAAGAAAAAAAATTGGAAGAGGCAGGAGTGGCATTTTGGAGGGTCCTAGGAGTCGGACGCAGAGTTGGAAATAGGCAAAACCCAGGAGTCAGAGCCGGACTTTGTCCATCCGATTCTGCAACCCTATGCACTTGTATGTGAATAGATAGTGAAATTTATAATATACAAATGAATATATCAACTAAAATAAATCAAGCATCTGATTCATAAATAAACCAAACAGATGTGCATAATAAAATACAAACAACTAAATAAAGATAGATGATATTTAAAACTATCATGATGAAATATTTTTATAACGCTTGTAGAATCGAGAGTGCTCGGGAAAACTCACACCCCGCAGCATAGCACAACATCATTCGGCAACACTCTGACATGCACTGAGCTCTCAGCTCCGAACAGACATTCCTTCGGATTTCGAGGTTCGACCACACACCATACCGTCGCCAATACAGCTTCGCCTTCGGCACATTAGAGAGTGCTGTAATTAGGTATAACCTAGTCGGAAATTCATAGGCGTTTATCCGATAGTATCGGATACCGCTCACTATTTACTTAATTATAGGCAGCCAATGAATGCCTATGAATTTCCCATTGGGAAGGTGCACCAGGCGTCACCTGGGATTTTTTTTTTACTAAATATAACTACCTAAAATTGCGCAGCAATACCTACATCCTGGCCACGACCAGTCAAGTAAATTACCCAAGTCCTTATCTATCGTAATTATGCTTTCCAGGATATATCATATAACGTTAACGTTAAATACTACGAGTAATAATAATAGGAATAAAACAATAATTACGGCAATAGCAGTAAGAATAAAGACAACTAGAGCACTCTGAGAGCGCATACCTCCGCCAAGTGAAGCAACGGTAGCAAAAATTAAAATTGGCTCAGAAACCATAAGTTTCTTTTTATAAACTCCAAAATCTAATCATTTGTGCCTTTTCATATTATTAACAGTTTGTTCAATTTTCTTGAAGATCCGTTCATAACTTTTTGAGTTAGGCTATACTGTTAACAAACGTTATGACAAACATGAGTCAAACATACAAACGAACAAACCAATCTACATCAAAATTTGACCATTTATGTCTTTCAACATTACTAACAACTCCTATAAATTTCATAAAGATCCATTCATTATTTTTCGAGTTATTGTGCTAACAAGCATAAAATTAAAAACAGTGACAAACGAACGAACGAACAAGCGAATCATTACCAAAATTGAGTCATTTACTCTTTGTTATATACCTAACAACTCATGTTAATTTCATCAAAATACATTCATAACTTTTTGAGTTAGAGCGTCGAGAAAAATGAGGCTGACAAACAAACAAACGGATGGACATATCTTCACCAAAAGTTAATCATCTGTTCCTCCTAACATACCTAACAATCCCTGTAAATTTCATCCAAATCGGTTCATAACTTTTTGAGTTATCTTGGTGACAGCCAAAAAACAAACAAACAAACAAAGAGACAGACAGACAAACCCGACGAAAACACATCCTCCTTGGCGGAGGTAATAATGGTGCTGATGGTATTACGGTAATAGTAATATTGGCAATGCCAGTGATATCAAAACGCAATGCATGGCTTGCTCATACTCTATAAATAAATAATAAATATATAACATGAGGGTTTTTGCTGACACAAATGATAGTAAAATCAGCAATACCAGTACCACAATACATTCCGCCACTTAATAAAAATGTCATACCTATACTAGTTTCGGTACACAATGGCATGCTGATACTAAGTAGCAAAACATGATTTGAACATGTCACAGCTATGTTGTTACCGCGCATGTTCAGGCATCCATTAGCGCCAACAGCCCGCAGAATTTCAGACAAAAACGCTCCCAATTTGCAATAAAAACGCTACGAATAAATTGCGAGTGCGCGCAAAAACGCTAACGCTGCGCGCATTCTAACCCACTCGGGAGGGTACCATGGTGAGCTCAGTTCATGAGCTCAGAGGATTAGAATCATGTGTAAAACGGACTTGCTGTCTACACCAGGGAGTTTTTCACGTACCAATAAGGAGTTCAGTGTTTGAGAAGGAGGATTTGACACACCAAAAAAGAATTTCAGTTTATGGTGATTATTAGGGTTGTGACTTTGCAATATATCCACGTATATTTTTTCCAATTGTAGGACTGGATTTTGATTTCTTATGTAAAATATGACGCCTATGCATACACTTCACCAGTATAAAGTGTGAAAATCAAAAGTCAGTCATAGAATTGGACAAAATATGCGTGGATATTTTGTAAAGCCACAACCCTAGTGATTACACAGTTAAAATTAAGGATTCTTTACCGTTATAGACTTAGAACCATTAAAGGTTTCGCAGAGTAAAAAAAAAAGAGCCAAGGAAAAATTTACTGACAGGAAAAAATCTTATACGCACAGATAGGCAAACAAATGGCAACATCCCGATAAAAACAACCGTTTATGACTGATATAACATCATGACAGCAATCACAAATTCTGTTTTTCGCTTTGGCGTGTGTTTTGTTTCACTTTCCATGCCTATCAGATCTTACTGTGTTTTTGCTTTCTACCTACTGATCATATTTGACCACATTTTTCGACAGTTTCGATTGTTTATTCCCTCAGTTTTCCAATAATGAACACCAAGAGTTTAAATTTACACCGCTTGAAGATATTAGTGCTATATAGAGAATAATTATCACGCGCGGCCGAAGTACGAGAGGTGATAATGTTTTTGTTGAAGATTTAAGTATATTTGTCTGTCCACCCAAAAAGAAGGACTTGAGTAATGTTCATATTTCTTGCAGGGAGTCCGGTGGGTCGAGCTAGATGTGAAAAATGCCGAGACTCTAGAGCAAGCTGGCCACCAAAAATGACAGCGTTGAAGTTTGCACCCCACGGCGGGTGATAGTATTTCACTCTTAGGCGTTCTAGTTCGTTTATAGAAGCGTACGGTATTACTGAGCATGCAAGCTTGCAAGACCACAATTCTGTAAACAGAAAAATGGCGATGAAGGAAAAAGAAGGGAATGGCGAGGGCAACGGAGGGAATGACGTTCAGGGAAAAAGAAGGGAATGGCGAGGGCAACGGAGGGAATGACGTTCAGGGAAAAAGAAGGGAATGGCGAGGGCAACGGAGGGAATGACGTTCAGGGAAAAAGAAGGGAATGGTGAGGGCAACGGAGGGAATGACGTTCAGGGAAAAAGAAGGGAATGGCGAGGGCAACGGAGGGAATGACGTTCAGGGAAAAAGAAGGGAAATGGCGAGGGCAACGGAGGGAATGACGTTCAGGGAAAAAGAAGGGAATGGCGAGGGCAACGGAGGGAATGACGTTCAGGGAAAAAGAAGGGAATGACGTTCAGGGAAAAAGAAGGGAATGACGAAGGCAAAAAAGGGAAGGACGTTCAGGGAAAAAGAAGGGAATGACGAAGGCAAAGAAGGGAATGACGTTCAGGGAAAAAGAAGGAAATGACGAAGGCAAAGAAGGGAATGACATTCAGGGAAAAAGAAGGGAATGACGAAGGCAAAGAAGGGAATGACGTTCAGGGAAAAAGAAGGGAATGACGAAGGCAAAGAAGGGAATGACGTTCAGGGAAAAAGAAGGGAATGACGAAGGCAAAGAAGGGAATGACGTTCAGGGAAAAAGAAAGGAATGACGAAGGCAAAGAAGGGAATGACGTTCAGGGAAAAAGAAGGGAATGACGAAGGCAAAGAAGGGAAAGTCGATGATTAAGAGCCACTGTACTTTATATCAACACTATTATTTTTTATGCACTTTTATTACTTTAGAATATCCATACACATGGAATTGCTTCCAATTTTATTATCACTATCGGCAGATCAGCAGTCACTCACAGTAGTATAGAAAACACAGAGAGTAGCTACCCTATGCTTTATAATCGAGCTGCTAAAAAATGCTACAAGTTTAAGAATAATTCTGACTTTCAACTCAATCATTCAACCACCCATTGAGTCGAGTTAGTTTCTAACAATTGCATACCAATTCTATATTGGGAGCAATTAACGCAATAGAGAAGCGGTACTATCGGCATGATTACAGCTGATAAGGAGCAACGATAGGGCGCTCGGAGACTGCACATTGGCTGCCGGACAATGGGGTCGAACCCTGGGATTATGAGAGATAACTAACTCTGAACAGTGAAAGATAACCCTCTTATCTCAATATGAATGGGACGGTGAATGACAAGCAGCGTATAACGCGGTTCGCCGGACGATTGAACACCAACTAGAAAGTGAAGACTGACTCCTTTTGGAAGGAGAATGAATGCTGGGGTAACTGCGACGGCAGAGATACGCCAAGTCACAAAGCAGAAACAATACGCAGGTTCCACAGACAGCGCCCCATAACAACAGTCAATGATAATGGAGGTACGCCAAGTCACATGGCAGAAACAGTTCCCAGGTTTGACAGACAGCGCCTCATAACAACAGCAGCCGCAGAGAGATACATACATACGGTACGCCAAGTCACATGGCAGAAACAGCTCTCGCAAGTTTCATGGACAGCGCCCCATAACAAGAGTGAGGCAACATACAGCACACATGCACCACTTTATCTCGGCACATCTCTGTAACAGTTCGCAAGCAGCAGCTGCCACAGCTGATAAGATTTCTATCATCGCTGTTGCCCGGCAAAAAAATCGAGCAACCTTGACCAGCGCACACGGGGAAAGTGGACAGGTATCATCAGTGCACGGAGTGACCAGTGTGAGTAGCGACTTCGCTTCATTACTCTCACTTATTTTTCTTTTATGAATCGGTACTTGGTTACATCACTGCAACTTGGTTACTCTACTCTAATACGGTACTTCAAGCCGGGAATCGAAACTGGACAATATTAGACTCATTCATTCTTTTAGTATGAATCGGCCCTTGGTTTCTTGACTCTTATAGAACTCGGTGAGCACAGACTCAGTACTTGGCTTCACGACTCTCATTCATTCAGTACAATAGAATTGGAACTTGATTAGATCAGTCTCATTTAGTACAAAGAGAATCGGAACTTGCTACATTGTGGTACATGATGTAACAGAAATCAGTTTACATGCTTTACATGAATCAATCCTAGGGACTGTTCACTATTTTTCATTTTTTTAAATAAACAAAAATGAGTTACAAGTATATTGCCACTCAGAAGTATATCCTATCTACTGTTCAATTCTGGTCGCCATATCAGGGCAAAGATATCAGTAAGATGGAAAGACTCCAACGCAAGGGAACCGACTCAGGGGGTAACTGAGAGAAACACTCAAATATTTGAATGGCTTCAACGACGTACGTACCTACAACGGGGCTTTTTGCGAGAGACGTTAATGATTGCCTGCGAAATGGTAAAAAATTTAAACATAAAGCTGGAAGAACTACCTCAAATGAGCAGTTCAGGACTTGCATATTTCACAGTAAATATCTAGAATAGACTCCCCTCAGAAGTTGTCGGTGCGGAGACAGTCAACGTGTTTAAAAATCATCGTGACAACCATTGGGAGAGAAACCTTCCACAGCTAAGAACACCTCCTCCAGGATTCACAAACCCTTAACGGCCAAAGCTTCGAAGGGCACCTTAATCCAAAACC
>LQNS02278070.1:6470944-6484110 GCA_001587735.2 Parhyale hawaiensis
CCAAAACCTTTTCTCTTTCGCCCCAACTAACTTAATGTCTCCAGGCTATGAAGTTCTGCAGCTATATTTCGTGCTTGCAAGATCATCTCTTTGGCTGAGTTTTTTTTCTTTCTTTTCTCCGGACATCTACATGATACTGACATAATGGATAGTGCTCATTGACAGCCGGGGCGTAAGTCCCGGCGCCTTTCTGGGAATGGGTCTGTTTATCCGTCTACTGCCGCCTATCTAATCTAATACGCTAGTGAAAAGAGTACATGTATATTGACTGTATAATTGCATTGCAACAACATACTATATTGTACGCGGCTGCAATAAGAATCAGGCAAGATCAACATTTCACTATGCAGGTAAGAATGGGATCCAATTTGGACTGTTCGACAAACATTCTGACCGGAAAGAAGGCATAATGTAAAAAAAAAACCTTTACACCAGTATAGCCTCGGCCAGTAATGGTCTAAATTAGGATAATTTAACAATCACTATGACCAGCTAGAGGCATTTTCCAGGAAAATATTAAGGTAATCGGACAGGAATCAAGTTTCAGTAGGCAAATGGTCAAATTTAGATCGCAACACATGCAATACGGCATTTGTGAGCGACATTTAAGCCTATCTGCAGCAGTAAGCGGAGAGTTGAGCAGCGTTTGACAGGCACGCCCACCATCAGTCTTGACGTGCCAGTATGTAAAGTATGGCAAAATATGCAAAAACATCAATGAATCGAGAACGATGGCGGCCATCGCTGTTGTTCTCGACATCGTCTATAAATCAGGGCCGCCGCGTCAGTGCCAAGGGTACCTACCACTTTACCAATAGTGGTACAGGTATATGTTACCTAGCTAATAGTGGTACAAGTTCCAATTTATTAATAGTCGTATGAGTACCTATGTACTAATAGTGGTGCGAGTGCCGATTTACTGACAGAGGTACAAGTACTAATTTACTGATGGTGGTACGAGTGCTTAATGCAATATAGTAATAACGGTATGGGTGTCAATATGCTGTACTGAGAGTGTTAGGCATACCAATATGCAAATACAGTAGTGGCACAAATACTAATATAGATACCATTCGTGGTACAAGGAACAACTTACTAATAACATAGGTACCGGTACAAATATACTAGCAGTTGTATGGGCACCAATAGATTAATAGCGGCACGGGTACCAACATCTACTCAAAATGATACAGTCTTAGAAGTGTACAACTACAAATTTATTAAAAAAAAGTACGGGTACCAGGATGCTAGTATCACTGATGCACAGATGTACTACTTCATTGCTCAGTCAGTCCTCATATCACTACAATAAGTAAACATATTCTATGCATGTGGTGGACACTCTTTCCTTACTTAATCCTCGGCTCAACACACAGATACCTACAGAGTCTATTGATAAAATACGCTCACGTGACCCGCTAGGTACATGCACTCTTCCTCACCCAATCCCTTTATTCTACGGGTTCTACCCAACCAATGTGCGCATTCCATAACGTGCTCCTCGCCAAAAAAGAAAGCTAACTCCACACGCTTGGCACACTTACCCTCTTCCACATATTGCACAGCACAGTAATGCGAGCACCCTGCACATACTTGCATACTCATGTTTCACATTGGAATAACGATGGAAACACATTCTATAAGAATTGGTGTGCCAATACTGAAAACCACTTGCCGCAATCCAAACAACCAACCTACAATTTAAGGTAACTTTCTATCCTAATGATTCACAGACTATCCACCACTTCAACATCCATGATCAGTTTAAATTAGTTACGTTTCACCCCTATGATTGATAGACTCTATCCACCAAGTCAACATCTATAGGAATATAAGGAGTTGCACTGGTCCCATTCCACCCTACTGGGTGTGACAGACTCTATCAACCGAGTCAGCATCCATAAGCAGTTAACTCTACACCCACCCACAGAGTTCCAATTCACTGACACAAAAACTATATAACCAGCAATTACTATGCAAACTACTAATTGATTCAAGCAGCAGGCGCGCATACACATGGTGCCAGTAACAGCGTGCGAGAATATAGGCTATACACAGCAGAATGAAGGGCAAAACAGAAGAGTTCATACACCTATATCCCTAGCTATCCCTTTCACTACAACTGCAAGCCAGGCATTGTTTCTCAATTCTCAGATCAATGAAGCGCTATTTCTGAATATTTGGACGATATTTTCAACCCAAAGTGCACCAGTTTGGTCAGGTTTTGCTTACCTATTGAACTACACATTTAGATAAATTACTTCCCACTACCTAATCTGGAAATATTTATCAAACAAGCGATACTTATCAGATGCTCTCTCTCACAGACAGAATTTGTACATTGGGTTAGATCAATGACAAGTTTTCGAATGAGCGTTGAAAAAAAACTCATGCGAGACCAGAAGTATCGCAGCTCGGACATTAAAACTTGTCACACAGAAAAGTTACACAGTTTCTTGGCAAACTAAAGGCATCGTCAACTGGATGGCGAAATTAGGCCCAGTAGGCTTGACTTCTCTGGAATTTCAAACAGGACAGCTGGCTTTGTCTCATTGAATCGGGATTCAAGCGTTAAACCCAAATTTATTACCCTCGGGACGGCCAAAAGCTTAAATACGTATCTCAAGAGGGATCGTGCTAGTGCAATACTATTCAAAATGGCGAAACAAACATTTCTGTCAGAAGATCCGGATAGGCCGTGCGTAATGGACTATAGACTTCACCGTAACATGAGCCTGGCAAGATGCACTCTATATTTCCTACAACAAACCAAATAGGCGACTGCGACAGGAATGTAATATTGACAAAAATATAGTAACTTTAATTAAGAATGAAAAATCAACCACTCTTACCGCAATAGGTTTGCATAAGACATACTCTGACTTACAGTAGTTTACACATCATTATCATCAATTATAAACCAGTACGTCCTATACAATGGTTAAAATTAATAGCCAATCGAATAAAAACAGGAGTGATTAGTTGATGCTGTAACAATAAACACATCTGATAATTAGCTTTTGAAGATAATTATCGCCCCATAGCAGTAGCTACGTCTCTCGAAAGTTGAAAAACAAAAAACAGGGGTGATTATTTGATGCTGTAACTATATAGCTACACATTGGATAATTACCTTTTGATTTCCGATAGGGTGCATCGGTGCCGTATATATATGACTTAGGGGCAAAAAATAATTTTTCAGTTCAGGTCCAGTAAAACTGTCTTTGCCAGATCACCATTAACAAACACAACATACTCTTTCCATGCCGCCCCAGTAAGAATTCCATTGCGAGATACCGTACATAGTTAAAAGAGTTCCGAAAAGGCATCAGTAAGATTGGCTATTAGGTAAACAGTGATAGTACGATCCTGTCATGGTAAAATGGTAAAAAATACCATTGCTGGACTAACAATCATACCGAACTGTCCCGCTAAGAATAGTAAGAATACGATTATCATAGTGACAATCATACCGCATGGTATCGGCAAGAATACCTACTCTTATCGAGAACATAGTAACTGTAGTTGTACCCAGCAGTCCAGGTAAGAATAGAATACCATTACCATAAACATCGCAACAGTCGCACCGTAATAGCTAGGTAAGAATACCATCATTATTCTGCATGCAGTCAATAGTAATAGCAGGGCATTGCACAGGTAAGAATAGCACGGCTAATTAACATACGTACTGCAGCACATGCGTGAGAAAACAAAGGTACATAGCGTGCATTGCAGCGCAGTACAACTGTACTGTACTGCACGCCTGCGCCACAACTTGTAATTATTGCAACTCTCACTGTACATTCACTGTGCTGGTGAGTATGGAGCCCGCTTCTTCTTCTTCTCCTCCTCTTCCAAGGGCTTTATGCTACTCACCAAAGTGGGTAGAACCCACCCAGTGACGCTTAGACAATCGGCCCATATCGTGCGAGTAAACAGCCTTCCTTATCCTCCCAGCACTCTTCGTTACTCACCAAAGTGGGTAGAATCCACTCGGAAAAGCTTAGACAAACAACCGATAAAACGCAATGCAATCTTTTATCGACATTGGCTTTTTCCTGACATTTCCCCATTGAGATAGAGACGGGTGTGCTTGCCCGTGACCAAAATAACGGTACGCGTGACGTCACAGGCAACCAGAGGAGTGGGGGGGGGGCAGCCAATGCCGGTTTGGCTGAGACAAGCAGCTGACATCAAGCGTGGATTTGTTGTGGTCACGGGCAAACCCACTACTCGTCTCTTTCTATTCACTTTGATGTAATTCACCACAGCAGGTAAAACTTGAAGGTTTCTATTCCATGTGGGGCTTAGATAGAATAGATACACAAAATTGATATTGTTGCTGTTATTATGAATGTTATTAATATTGCTATGGTTATTACAATAACTGTCAATTGTTATTAAAGATTAGCGTCTGCGGCCTTCTGTCGTAGGCCGCAAGCCTTAGCGGCCTTTTTCTGAGACTCAAGGGGCCGCAATTTGCCAACCTCTGAGCTCGGACAATGGTGTTCAATTGCGACAACCACGATTTACTGTGATTAGTATAATTATTATCCTTGCCGTTAATTATATCATTACTATAGGTAGCTCATAATAATGTCTTATACAGTACGCATAATCTACTATTGGAAAAGAAACAGATAAGCAGTACGGTACCTACCACAGAAGGCATTGGAGCCAAAAAGTTTTTGCCTCATATTTCACTATTGGGTTGTGTTATAACGAATCCTCATTTAAAATTTATTGTTTACAATAAAATGAAAAGATATTAAGTCCGTCCGGGCACGCATAGCCCGCTACGGCATGTACCATCACCGGGACTGAACACGGCCTCTCATTGTCGCTCTTGGCATGCATCTCTGACTGATAAACGTAGACACAGCGACTAATACAACATCGCTGCTTGCCCGTAACTAAACTCACAGAGACACATGAGGACACGCAGACTTACGTAATGGTGCTGTATAACCGCAACTACCCCAGACAAAAAGATACAGATACTCAGACTCAGTCAATTTACCACCTTAGGACAACGGTTCGGCATCGCACCAAGGGAGGCCCGGGTTCGATTTCCCGGATGGCACGCGACGAATTTATACTGCGTGGAGCACTCCAGCATCGAGAGGCGAGGCGAAGCACGGCGAGGGATCCCAAATTGACTCTCAACACCAACTGCTTCTCCTGTTCTTCACTCTACCAGTTCTTCAAACTTTTAGAATTAGGGCTAAAGAAAATAGGTCGTGAGAAAATAAATGTTTTTTCTTGCTCGCACCTAGCTTGGACAAACGCAGACACACAGACTCATATAATGTTGCTACTTGCTCACAATTAACTTGGACACGTAATTGCGGACACACAGACTTATGCAATGTCGCTGTTTGCGTGAAACGTATTCGAACAGACACAAACACACAGACGTCTACAATGTCACTGCTTGCTGACATCTTACTAACTAGGACAGACAAATGCGGACACACAGATCCACGCAAGAGACACAACGCTGTTCGCTATGCTTCCGTCACATCGACCACCAGCTAAAAATAAAAAATTCACGTTTATCAGCAACGAAATTGCAGCACAAGCCCGGTGTTGCACACGTGTGGGTAGGTAACACAAGAGAGCCGCTCCGCATATTAACTTCCAAATCAAGAAACCAAAAATGAATCCATAAATCAGCGAAGAAAACGAGCCCCTAATTGAAGAAGAGGCAATAAATCTCAGTGGTGCCGAGACCGTAAACAAGAAACCGAATGCGCAAATGAACACGAATATTACGGGGGAAACTGTAATAAGCACAGGCGAAGGAAACTCGACAGGTAGGTGGCTACAAATCGCGCGGCATAATGATGAGCCAATAAGTCTTCGATTTTAGTGAATGTAAATTTAAACGCGAAAAAATTCTGGGTCAGCTGCTTTTCCTCCTTCAATGAGCTCAGTATATTGTATGCTCGTACTACTTTTTGTTACACTTCTTACTCTTACTCTTGTTTTCCCGTGATTTTCCTGTTCAAGTATGTAACTACAATAGTGACAACAAAATTAATAAAAAAATTAGGCTTATTTAAATACCATTAAAGCCGTCAGAAATGACGGCCACCGTAATACATACAAGGAAAAAAATTCTGAATGGAAAGCGCTACCCTATAGTGAAAATCGTTGGCAAGTATCCCTAGTCTATAATGGGGATATTTGGCTAATATTAGATAAATCACCTGTATTTCTGTATTTCCTCGCATCGGTATGAGACTTATCATTGATACTTAACAGGTAAAGTGTCTCCGTTTCAATTGGATAAATTTAGAAACAGTAAAATGATGAAAGTTGCACCACTAATAATGTTGACGTCAGGCATATCATGCCTCCGTTTTCTTTTATGGTCCTAAATACTAAACTCAGGAAGCCTTACATAACAACGAAAAAAGTGATTTATTCTGTCATGAAAGAAGAAAGTAACATTCATTTCTCATTTTCTAATAACTCATTAATCGCTTAGCGATTACCCATAGATGTTTTCATACATTACTTATATCTTGCCACAGGTAACGGCAATACTTCCGAGAGGGCCGGAGCCTGGGCCTCGGCTCATACCTGGCAATGGGCTGTTGGCCCCTGTATTGCCAGCTACTTAATTTAATTTAATCTAATCTACAAAGAGACCTCAGTGTGCAGGTGTTACCGTTTTGACTCAGTCAAAAACGGCCTTCAATTTCAGCATAAAAAAATGAAACGTGAAAAGATTGAAATTTATGTCACAGTCATCTCGCATCTTAGGTACTCGCGTTGAATCGTCAGGTGTTGGATGACTGCGCAAGTGTGATGAAAAGATTACTGAAGATAGCAGTTTATTACCTCCGCAGAGTAGGTTATGTTTACCTACAGTCTGCAGAGGATCCGCGAGGATGTCTAGTTTGCAGAAGATCCGCGAGGATGTCTAGTTTGAAGAGGATCCGCGACAATGTCTAGTTTGAAGAGGATCCGCGAGGATGTTTAGTTTGCACAGTGTTCGTGTGTGTGGCCGTCCATTCTTGGTGGTATGGCACAGAGTCTCGTTCAGAGACCTCTGCTCCATTTAGCTTCGTTCATAAACATCTGTTGCACTGAACTTTGTTCGCAGTCTTTACTTAGTGGGTCTCGGGCTGGGATGCCCGATGTGCTTACGCCAGTTCTGGTAAAGGTAAAGCCAACTTGACCACACTCTCCACTGGGAAACCCACACGCACTGGTTCGTGCTGCGGATGTACGCCAACTGGCCCCAGAGAAGTAAGTACGGCTGCAGTCGACGAAGCGTCGTCAAAAACTATGGCGCCATCGATGGAAGATTCTCATACAACGACCCACGCCCCCCAACCCGCCTAATCCCCATTTCTGGGCAAGGTAAGTGCTCCCATGGTAGCTGTCCATCCCCAGCAACTGCTGACTCAGCGCACCAGGCGGCATAAAGCCCGCTTTCCTGGCTTGGTCTCGATCCCACAACCCCTGTGCCATCATCTCAGCACTCAAAGCTGCTGCTGCTGCTGCTGCCGTGGGTTCGTTACTCTATCGGTCTGTTAACAATATAACTTACGAACTTACGGATGGATCTCCATGTTATTTTTGGAACTGTAAGGAACATCACGAGTAGCAAACTTTTCAATTTTAGTGACGATCAGTGTTTCCGTTTGTTTGTCTGTCTGTTTACCATTCGGTACTTTAGCATAATGCTGCTTGGCGGAGATTTGCGATCTTAGAGTCCAGCTCTAGTTTAAACGGGCAGCTAAAAGCAGACCCAAACATATATTTATTTACAATGGAATTTTCGGTCAGCTGAAACCAAATTCCTAATCCTTCAAATGATGAAACCAATATACGGCACTGCAATTTCCCATATTACACAAACTTCCCATATTCTCACCAGATCGAACCAATTCCCATCTCTTTATGCGATTAAACCCATTTCCAAAGCTGAATACACCTAACAATATAAAGAGCGGATCAAAACCAATTTTTGTGTAATTTTCTTACACGTAACAACACAAATCCGACGCTATTATTAACAAAACGGAAAATGAGAAGGTTCAGAACAAAAGGTACGAGCATAAGCGGACTCGCTGTACATGCTAAGCTCGACAAATAAAAAGGTTGTCATGGTTTTTGTTCTCACAGGAGTTCATAACGCCGACATGTTTCTTCGACGGACTTTGTGGAGGTCACAGCAGCAGCCTTTCACTTACTGTTGAGTTATTGGGGGAAGTGGGGAGTGACTGTAGTGCAGTGAACAGACTGTGCAGTTATTGTACTCTGCGGTGGTGTAGTGCACTGAACAGATTGTGCAGTGTGTGTAGCGCAGTGTACAGACTGCAGTTATAGTGCTTTGCAGTGGATATACTGAAGTGTGCAGACTGTGCAATTATTGTACTGTGCACCGACTTTAGTGCAGTGTACANGGTGGTGTAGTGCACTGAACAGATTGTGCAGTGTGTGTAGCGCAGTGTACAGACTGCAGTTATAGTGCTTTGCAGTGGATATACTGAAGTGTGCAGACTGTGCAATTATTGTACTGTGCACCGACTTTAGTGCAGTGTACAAACTGTGCAGTTATTATACTGTAAAGCAACTGTAGTGCAGTGTGCAGACTGTGCAATTACTGTACTGTGAGTGATCTGACTGTTATACACCAATAGAGTAAACACAGAACATTAAATNTACAAACTGTGCAGTTATTATACTGTAAAGCAACTGTAGTGCAGTGTGCAGACTGTGCAATTACTGTACTGTGAGTGATCTGACTGTTATACACCAATAGAGTAAACACAGAACATTAAATGATGGCATTTTGGGGGTAGCATGACACACATGCACTGATACTTGCCTGGACAAGCCCACGTATTTGGTATGGTATAGCTTCGACACAAACGTACGGTACAGGGTGCAGTCAAAGTTGACTTTACCTTTGTTTTACCTTTACCTGACTCGGAATATATTTTCTCACTTCGTAGCTGAGATACTGGCCATGGCATCAATCAAGAACATAATCCTTGTCAGCGGAACTCTCACAGGTGTCGGCTAGTCAAGGGAACCGCTACAGAATTCGTTGCGTGACCACTCCACATACGCAATGTACTTACTGTGCTCCAAAGATGCGTTGTGGACACGCACAGAGGCTGGGACAGTGTCAACGTACCTGGAAGACAAAAGGTCCTTAATAATTTCTTCCACTTTTATTATCAACATAAATATATATTGGCTTTGTTAGTAATATTAGGTTTGCGATTATTTAAGGATTCAAATGCATTGTTTTCACTATTTTCCATACTTGAGATGTACAACGATTCAACTATGGTATACACTTCTCTATGGCGTAGGCCTACTTTAAATAAATGGGTACCTATACCCATGGCTGAACTAGAGTAAGTTTTTGCGACGTAAGCATTGACAAATGACATCAGAACATAACAAAATTTACAGCCGCCCCAAAATCTGTCACGATTTTACCTAGTGGGGCGGCCAAGAAGAAGTTCTGTTAGGGGACGTTGCCCCAGCCAATGAGCGGCTGCAATTTTACTCTACTGCTGCCCACGCCCAGAAAGTCGACTCTGCTGATTGGCTGACACGACCTCTGACGTCATTTCTGCCACTGTTTACTTTGCGTAGCTGAATAACTCGACGTTAGTTCAGCCATGGGTATACCTACTTCACTCATACTATCCATAGCGTGCATGACGGACATAGAGACAGACAAAGCGTTATGATAAATCAGATTAAAAATAACTGCGCTCAACGGCAGGACAAATCTAAATACAATATATTTACTGTCGCTCAGGAGGTTATGTTTTTGTCGAGTTTGCCTCTCTGTCTGTCACCATGTATCACAAAAACTCTCGGACGGATCTTTACGAAATTTACCAGGATTATGAGGCATGTTAAGAGTAACAGATGATTAACTTTTGGTAAAATCCGCTCAACCGTTTGTACGTTTGCCTTTTTTTTCTTTCTTTGTACCATGACTCAAAAAGTTACGAGCGGATTTAATTAAATTTACAGGAGTTATTAGGTATATCACCGAGATTAAAAGACCAAATTTTTGTGATGATCTGTTTGTTTGTTTATTTGTTGGTCTCTGTATTTGATGTAATGTTTGTCAGCAAAATAACTCAAAAAGTTAAGCACCGATTTTCATGAAATTAATATGAGTTGTTAGGTAGGTATACCACGAAGAGTAAATGATCAAATTTTGGTGATGATAAGCTGATCTGTTTGTGAGTTTGATTAGTGTTTGTAAGAATTATTGTCAGTGACATAACTCGAAAACTTATGAACGGATCTTCAAGAAAATAACAGGAGCTGTTATTGCCGTCAAAAAATACAAATGACTATATTTTGGTGCTGATAAAAAGAAATCATAGTTACGGAACAAATTTTCATTTTTCGTTAACATTGCCATGTTTGGCGGAGGTATGTGCTCTTAGAGTGCTCTAGCTAAGTATATATTTAATATTTTCTTTATTTCTATTTACTTATTCACTGATCTATTTATATATTTACCTGTGTGTTTATAATAGATGCAAATAAAAAATCAGCAATTAATGCCAACAAATAAGTAGCTCTAAAACTAAAAGGTTGAACAATAATAACCCATGTGAGCGCTCAGTACCTAATCTCTAAATAAATATAGAATATATGAACCATAAATACATAGAAAATAGGCCGAACAATTTAAGCGTCTGTTCATATAAAAGGTATGGCAGAATGAGGAAGAGGAGAGCCACCTGGCGATGACACCAACAGTTTGGACCTTGGAATGCGAGATATGCCGTCTATGCCACTGTAATGGACTCAGTCCCCTGCTGTATGTGTGTTCGCACAGGATGCAGGCATGTGCGCATCAGTCCCAACTTTGTACTTAGTAGCTCTAAATAGTTCCTGAGCAACTACCTTCCAGAGTTCAGACACCCAATGGCATGTGTCTGTCAGTGCTACAAGAGACATGCAAAAGCGCAGCTGTATTGGGGCTGGTGCCGGCCTATGGGATCTGGCAGTAGACGGATCAACAGATCCATTCCCAGAGAGGAGCCGGGACTTACGTCCCGACCCTCTATGAGCTACTGCTCAGAACAAAGCAGTGCAAATAATTCGTACGTAATATATTTCTTTCGGTTTATGGACACCAAGTGTTATTTTTGTCAGCCGGTATCACAAGCAGCACGCAAATACGGTTGTTGCTGGGGCTCTGTTTTCACCTGTTTTTAATCTACTCCTATTTCTGTAGAACAAAGTTCTGCAGATTGGTCCAAAGTATTTTTTTAGTCCCGACGATAATAATAAATAGGTACGCTATATGTTAGTCGGCAACTGGAGCTTGGTCTGCACCTACAATTAATTTAAAAGAAAGCTGTGCCTATGATTCACAGGTGCACTGAGAGAAATTTTGATGCAATTAGATGCATCAAAATTACATGCATTTTGGCCCCAAAACTGAAACACGCAAGTGCATCATGACCCTGCATGTAGGGTCTTATTATTCACTTGGCACGTTGATGCACTTATGTGTTTCGGTTTTGTGACAAAGCCGATGATGCACCAAGAGGCATCAAAAACAGGTAAAACTGATGCCCCTGAAGAGACGAAACTTTGAATTACAATAGCGATCTGCGTGTTAGTATGTACCGTGTCTCACTTCGCACGTGTAACAAAATGACCGAGCTTTTTTCACTTTGTTTTTGTGGAAATGTGTTTTTCTGACTGAAATATGTTTTACTGTCTATTGCGATGACACACCAAACTACGCCATGAAACACCTGCGGCATCCTGATGCGTCTCTGTTTGAAACATTGACGTGCATCGAAATTTTCTCAGAGTGATGTACTTTCATATAAAGGTGAAATCGCTTTGTATGCAAACCCGAACTGGGAAACCCACATGCACTGGTCCATGCCGCAGGTAATTGCCCACGAGGGCCGAGCAAAGTGCACGGCTGCAGCCGACCACAGATATCTCAAGACAAAGCGACACTTGCCAGCCCATAGCACGGCGGCCATGAACACGCGGTCGTTTTGGGGTTTGGTCTCTACCTCAGACTACCTGGCATCTACTTTACTAAACGAGGGCCAAATACACCGTCGGTTTCTCGTAAGAATACATTGTTTAACTATTCGTTATTGCAGTACACCAATCCTTGCTTGGTCGAAACAAAACGGCGTAAATAAAAGGTACTTTTACCTCTTCACTTGTGCTTGTGTCCCGAACGGGAAATTGCATCCCAAGAACAGATACTATCCAATGGCAATAGCTCATAGAGGGCAGGTTCGTAAGTCCCAGTGTCTCTTTGGGAATGAGCCTGTTAGTTAGTCTACAGCCGCCTATCTAATCTATAGACCTTTGGCTGCTTGAAATAAAATTTTCTGACTGGAGAACCACACTTTAAACTGATTACATTCTATACGGAATACCAAGTGTGGCACAAATATCATCGTAATTTAAAGTATCCTTGTCCATATACGAACCCTACGATTGCGCCGCACAAATCGTAAGTCCCTTACGAATGCTACCGTAAAGTTGCCCAACCAAACGAAACTAAAATACGAAATAAGCGCACGTAGTTTACGAACCCCATGATCGTACCTCACGAACTGAAAACATGAAATTGGGGGGGGGGCGTAAGCTACGACCCCAATGACAGCACCTCACAAATTTACGGCCACGAGGACACAGAGACACAGAAAGTCCAGCATCTGTTTGAGCCGGTAACGAACGGGAGCACAACCACAAGTTGTCGCGCAGTTTATAACAGTTTCACGCACTGTCGCAGTGTTTACAACTGCTCCTCACATGACCGTAGCAAACTCAAATATTATGGCGCGCTTACTTAACTGCCAAAGACATTCCCTGAAAACACTGGGAAGAATTCTGCGGAAACGAGACGGATCCTGGTATTGGTTTGGCTTGCAGTAGACAGACTGCGGGCCACAATAAAACTTAGCTGAACTGATGCCCCGCAATGTTTTCCTCTCTTGGTGGAATCACTACACCCGTGATCCTAAGGCGGATTCCTCACTTGATGACGTCATATCGTCCGTGATCCTCTTGATGACGTCACTACACCCGTAGTCCTAAGGCGGGCTGCTTACCTGGTAACGTCACTAAGCCCGTGATCCGAAGGCGGGCTGCTTACCTGGTGACGTCACTAAGCC
>LQNS02278070.1:6485935-6496312 GCA_001587735.2 Parhyale hawaiensis
CACTTGGTAACGTCACTAAGCCCGTAATCCTAAGGCGGGCTGCTCACTTGGTGACGTCACTAAGCCCGTAATCCTAAGGCGGGCTGCTCACTTGGTGACGTCACTAAGCCCGTAATCCTAAGGCGGATTCCTCAGTTAGTGACGTCGCTCCATGAATGACTCCAGTGTCCAGGCCACACTACACAATCGTACGCTCAACTTATGGGCGGACGTTCAGCTTATGGACGGCCGCTCAACTCATGGACGGCCGTTCAACTTATGGACGACCTTTCAGCTCGCACGGCGTTCATGCCGCACCGACTTTCACTGAACATCGAGACGAGTTAAAAATCTGTTCGGAAGTTGAGCTTGTGATTCTTTGGTGTGAGTCCGGCAGAAGGCGGGTTCACAAGACAGTCTGTTGGTACCTAAATATGTAACGCTCCCCAGCATCTGAAACCGTTGCTGTGTCCGCCTAAACTGCAGATAAGTGGAAAGCCTTCTCAGTTGCAAAGGATTCCGAAAAAAACAGTATTCGGTTTTGGTAGACGCGCGGTGGGGCTCACATGGGACCAAGAGAATATTCGGATGCTGCGAAGTGCGTACGGACACAAAAACACTGTCGTGTGAAGCCGTTACGTGAGTGTCAAGTATTTGACGATAATAGGTGATTAAATGAACTTGAGGATATAGGTATCATACATGCAAAATATTACAGAACGAGTCTCCCACTCTCAAACAATAAACTAAGGAACTAAATTGCAGTTGGTATATCTTCGTTAAACTTGACTTAAAAAGAGACTGAAGCTGCAGACAGCTATGATCTAATGCAAGATTTTTGCTACGAACATTAAACTGTAAATATCTTGACTATACGTGTGAGATGCGGCATTTATGGCTCTTTTCTTTCTTTGTTTCTTGTAACGTTCAGCAATATTGGCGGGACATGAAACAGAACATACTGGCCACTAGCGTAAAAAACGAAGGCCTGCTGCTGGTGGAAGTTCTGTGTCGTATTTTCTCACGGTTGGCGATGCTATTCATGATACAGTTATGGACTCATATACGCGTTTGCGTTCTTTTGTTCATTAGTATAGTCCATACACGGTGTGTATCCAGGATACTATAGCTAAAGAAAAATACTCAATACAACATAATTTGAATTCTCAGTTAAATTTATAACCGTCTGTAAAATGCAGCCGCATGCAAAGACAGGTAACTACCTACCCGGTATTAACTGAATGTTTCGCCCGCATCACTTAATAGCGTGCGCACTCGTGAAATCTGCTGAGGACACCGAGACATATTAATAGACCCCGGATCTAATAAAACTAGCTACAGGTATAAACTAGAACACGGATTAACATTCAGCTAGGTACGTACGCAAGGCTTCTACACACTAGAGCTCTGAACAACAAGGAATTCATAAAGATAAGGTCTTATCGCGGAAAAATAGAGAAACTGAATTTGTGTCACGTTATCGTTTAGTATTGTTACAGACGCGTGAAGTCATGGGCGTTAAAAATAACGGCAAATATTATACTTGCAACGAAAAATAAATAATTATTGCATAAATTAATTTCGCTAACAAATAATACCTGCGGAGTATGTTGGTTGGTGCGTTGTGCGCTTGCTTGCGCTCTCCAACCTGATCTGTAGTACTACAGATCACAGAAATTCATCCGCTGATAGAAAGGAAGGCAGTGCCTTGGATTTTTTTAATCTATTAACAAAAACGTTTGATGTAGCAAGCACTTTGTGGTAGAATCAATCCTACATTGCGCTCCTTCCTTCGAACCTCATCGAATATGTTTGTCTTTGAACATATAAGTCGCCAAGTGATTCGAAGTTCAACGAAAGAAAAGGATAAATATATTAGTTAGACAGAGCCATGAATACATTGGATGGAAACGGGGTTCCGTTTAAATAACTACTTTTTTGCCGTCACTTGACGACAGCGATGGCCACTAGTACTAGTTAATAAGCTAACTTAATAACAGAGGTTTCCAATATCAGTTCAAAAACAAGTTTTCACGCTGCAGAAATTTTATGCGGATGGATGACTGATAAAGAGAAGTCAAACACTCGCATTTTTTGAAAAAATAAAGTTTTGTAGTAGACCTACAGACGACTCGTATCTTGCGGACACACACGAAACTATCTTTCTTATTCCATCCGCTTCTTTTTAAGCCCAACCAATGCGTACCTTTAAATAGCTTCCTCTAACTAGCACTGAATACAACCATTGTACGTAACTCATTATTCTCATAAAATGAAATTCCATTGGTCTTGTTTAGAATAAGTGGTAGTACTAGGAAACTCACCAAACACGGATCTAACAATACCAAAGAAGCTGCAGAGATTGACAGGTCTTAATTTTCCTTTGCAAATTTTCGAGATATTACGAAAATTTGCTCGCGCAAATCGTGAGATCCATCTGTTGACTTACGTAAGCCAGGTCTATGCGTTCACTTGGATGGAGATAATCTAGTCCGCTTAATTATTAATCCGTCTGGTGCTTTAGACCGGAGCGCTGGATGCACCACTCACAAAACTAAGCTGAATCCAGCTGCACCGTCTCAAGCGTAAGCAGTTCGCGACTAACGTCTGAAACTCGACTCAATATAGCAAATTGCACGCCTGCGACCGAAGTTATGGGCGAAATAAAGATAAGCGGATGAGATTTTTTTTTTCATCCAAGTGAGCGAATCAAAACTGTCTTCTCTACATAACCCTATAGCCCACCCTTCCTAACGGAATTTTTGGCCGCCCCAGAAGCCAAAATCGGACAATAAGATGGGGCTACCATAAACTCTGTCATGGCCAAGCTCCTCTTAGGTGATACCTCTACAATCGGTTCTCCCTTAACACCAACGAGACAATAAGGTAGAGATCCAAGCGCTAGGACGCGTTCGATTGGGCGCCGAAGTTAAACCTTCCAGGCTTGACTTGCCTGACACTTCAGACAGAAGCTTTGGCTTCGTTACTTTTAGCCGCGCAGCAAGTGTTAGAAGCAACGCGATTACGCTGAGCCGGCTGAAAACTCCATTTTACAGAGCAGGATTGAGTTTCTGGGAGTCTTAAGGGGAACCGATTAATGGTCAAAGCCTCAAACTCAATACAAGCAGATCGAAGTCAGCGCACCTGCGTCACGTTTTGAACAAGTTAAGCCTCGAAGGCTCGATTTTAGCACCCAATCACACATGTCCTCGGGATCGGGCAGTCCAGAAAGGTCTCGCATTTTTCTGTCACACCCGCAGTTCGTTACGACACCGCGTCGTCTTTCTAGGTTACACAATAATATTAATATAGCTTTCCTAATCCAAGCATCAGATATGAGCGATAAGAAACTAACGCCGTAATCTGCACCCAATATATAGACGAGGCAGCTGTACTGTGTCTATAAAAAAATATGTATTTAAAAACGCGCACGTAACGAACACACAGATGGTTAAAAAAATATTCGTAACGCTGTGCAAGATGCAATGTACGACATGCATTGCATATATGAATGTACATAATTAAAATTTATATTGAAGAGTAAATGTCTCGTAAGTTAATGCATTGCATGTATGAATAAGAGACTGCAATAAAATTGTGATGTAAGACGTACCTAACTATCGTTCTTATTACTAATTTCAGTGTTTTACAACGTACCCTGTGAATGAGTGATGCCTACAGTAAAGGCTCTGTCTTTATACATAGCTAAAATTTCAGTGTTTTACTAACGTACCCTGTGAATGAGTGATGCCTACAGTAAAGGCTCTGTCTTTATACATAGCAAAGTAGGAATAGTTTATCTGGCCTTCGTGCCGGAAAGTCTCAGTTGGCTCAGTGAGCTACCGTACTACCGACCGGGAAAGCCAGCGCAACGCATCTCGAAGAGACGAAAGAGGAAATGAGAAGAGGATAAAAGAAAGAAACACTAGTGTGAAGGACCCATGCCGTAGACCGCACACGGGAGCAGGTAGGAGTCCCACGGTATGGGTCGCTTACCCCCATCGGCGGCCCACCTTTCGGAGCAAAACAGGACGTAAAGAAAACCTACCAAACCCCACAAACTAACTTCATTAGTAGAAGCTGCGGCCAGATGCAACGCAGCATCTGCGTAGAGGTCACTCAGGTCAAATCCTCGGTGTGTGAGGCCCAAGATATGAATTCTCACAGATGGGAAGTCCGCCAGACTATANCCCCCACCCTCCGAGTCATGCAAGATGAAAAAATCTGTGTCACTGTCGCTGGACAACGAGAGTCTTAACGATATAAGTACATAAGACAATTGAGAGTCGAAGCAGGGACTCGAAGTGCGAACATACAGAACACCAAGCCGCCATTGAACCACTAAGCCACCACAGCATAAAAGCAGCACAAGCACACGAGGTACTTGTGTTGCCGCTGCGTCATGGCAAAGTTAATAAGACAGAGTGGCGCGTGTGCATATGGGAGCTCATCCGTCAACCCTGACTAGTTAATGAGCTGAGAAATCATACCAAAGTAATTAAGGTTCTACCTCTCTGAGAAGCACAAGCACCTTGTGTACTTGCGTTGCTCTTATGCTGTGGTACCTTAGTGGCAGAGTGGCAGGATGGTAAGCTATAGGACCACAGTTCGAATCCTTGACTCGACTCTTCGTATTTATTCCCTAAATACACAATGGCGGACGGATGAGTCCGCTGTCTGCGCTCTTGACGAAACAAAAACTGTACCTACGGTACACCCCTGTATGTATGCATAAATACGGTACCCTATCTATATGTAGCGCCGTATGACCAAACAAAAAGATTAACTATAATAGGTTTTTCTATGCAGAGCGCCACGAATACTTTTTAATACTTGTTTAACCCACTGTATATGTTGCGCTAGGATATAAAATTAAATTTCTTAGCAGCATTTTTGGTTGCCTTAGGACCTGATTTACCGATTTAGCTTCTGTTAAGGATACTGACGCCAATCGGAACAAACTCGTCAGGCAGCTATAATCAAGTAACATAAAAATCAGTCGACACAACCGTACCCACTCCATGCAGTAATAACACGGGACTAAGGTAACAAACACGTCAGTGGTGTCAATAGTCCGTAAACCCGAGCCTAAAAACTTCAATCAAAAAGATTTCAGTCAAAAAAAAAAAAAATCAAGAATAAACTACTTGAGTCTAAAGTAATAAGTCATCACTGCAATTGATCTTCTAGCTGTATAGGTAGCCTACTTCATCCAGCGGCCCAGGCTTTTCCATTGCATGCCCAATGAATTTTATTATTTTGCTAACTTAGCATAAATTTTATTAGGTAACAACGTAACGGCAATGCCTTAGAGAGGAGGCTTCGGCTCCTCCGTGGGGATGAGCCTCTAGAAGCCTGTCCTCCCGCTGTCCAGTCTTGCCTTGCAATAAACATTTTATCAGCGCATGTTACTTCATTGATGTGGCACCGTTGTTTTCTAACGCACTCACTTAGTGCTGTTCTTTTCTGTTATCACTGCGTTAATTCTTTGTTAGTAAATATATCGAAAACAATAGTTTTTCATTTCCATAACTGAAGTATATTTAGTAAAATCAATCAAGCGACCAAGCAAGCGATTACTAACACACTACACCGGAGCACACTTTATTAAAAAATGAACTAATAAATTATCCAAGAAAGTAATCAAGTTCGAATACGTGCACAATGTCCCCCATGCACACGCACTCAAGTAAGTAAGAAACAATTGAACCCATCAAGTAACAAAAAACTGCACATAATACACTACCACCCGTTCGCAAGCAATCAACTAATAAAGGAGGAACCAATTGAGTAAGAGAATATTCATATAGTACTCCGCCACGCACACTCAAGTTATCAACTATAATGAAGGAACCAATCAAGTAACACAGTATTCACATAATACACCGCCACTCGTTCACAAGTGCGACGCAACACTCGAAAGACAATATTTATTTAGACAAGACGATAGCTTCCTGCAGAGCTACAAAGACTAACAAATGAGCGTGTGGGTCACATCAAAGCGACAAATGTCACGTTTTTTTGGCATCTTCAGCGACAGCCTAGCGAAATATACAGGCACAGTAAAGGAACAAACCTGCATAAAGTTCTCAAGTGTGGGACTTTCTTGGCAATTTTGTAGAAATTATATATCAAACGTTCTCTAGTGTGTAGAAAGTTTTGAGGAAATTATGCGAAAAGTTTTTTGGCGGGCACTTTCTGTGATAATTTTGCGGAAATTATGCGAGTTTGTTAATGTGGGTGCTGGGTGGTGCTGTGCCTTGTGATCTGGCGCATCGTTGCAGAGTTGGTGGGGTCTGTTTTTTGTATGAAATCTATAGCTGCCCCAGTCATCCACTGTCTAAGGTTCTTCTGGATCCATTTGTTCTGATGAGGTATACTCGGCGTACTGGTGCTCTTCATGAGTTTGCCTTGGAACCGTTACGATGCCGTACGGGCCAGTATTCCCGTTCGTTTTTTCCATCGTGTGTGGATGTTTGGAATGGTCTTGATGGCTCTGTCTTTGCTGGTGCAGGTATTGGCAGCTTTAAACGATCTGTACACAGAGCTATTCTGTGATCTCGGATCTACTTTTTTTCATTCTTTTGTTTTCTTCACCCGCTGGGCTGGTTGCGTGGGGGTTGCTAACCTCATGGAGTTTCTCCGTTCCCACGTCGCCAGTCTGGTGTGATTTAATAATAATAATGTGCAATGTTTGCGATTTTTCTTTCGAAAGTAAACAAAATTTTTTAATAAAATTGTTTGTGAGTTTACGACAGTTTAAGAAAAATCATAACTATACACAACCAGTAGAGAAACAGCGAAGTACGTAGGTGTTGTAGTTTTCCCTACACGCGCATCTGTTGTGCATGGTAGTTTTGCGAAATACATATACATACCTGAAGAATAGAATCACTTAAACGTGTAATTTTCAGGAGGGTATCTTCGTTAGGCTATACGCAGTTCAGGAAAATACCTTATGGACGGTATAGGTCCACATGGGCACATAAATGCTCGTATTTGAGGCGCACATACATACTGTACGTATCATCTGTATAGTAACTTTAGGGGAAAATACATAGCCAAGGTACGATACACATATTGTTTTCTTGTCTGCACCGTGGCAAGTACCGTATACACATGCAACTGACACACGAACAGCACACTGAAGTATACAGGATACCTCGTCTACGCAGTATACCTACCTAGTGTACACAGTACCTAGTACACCTGGTCACCACAATATGTAAAGTATTAATAGTATATCAAGTTTACACAGTATACCTAGCCTATACACTGTACCTAGTCTACACACTGCTCTACTCATGAACATGAACACAGTACAACAGAAGGAGTTCAATCACATGCAAGCAAAGAATTGTTTGCTTGTCTGTGCAGTTTAAATGATCTGAACTGATCCATTGGAATAGCAGTATAACACCACGATCGCACCGAGTGCTAAAAATAATAGGCTCAACACTCTTACCAGACATGAACGCAACACGAGGCACTGTATATCTAATCTTTTACTTGTAATAAAATGACTGTAATTCGTTACGCGTGAGTGTAGTGATAAACAAATATCTGCACCTGCCGCTCGCATCAAAACGATTCCCACTTTCTTGATATAAGTACTTTGATTGTGAAAATATTTGTAATGTTGTTCCGGTTTACGTTGCATCCACCCATCCCTCCGTCTGTTTATCTTCACGTTACCGTACGCTGTCAGTATTAGCCAGGGGATACTGAGTATCATTGATGCTGCTACTTTAAGCCGTTACTGCCAGCAGGTCACCGTTATATGCTCGCTGACTTACATTATCTCACTTCGCAGCCCAGTTAGAGGTCCAGGCATAAATGAAGAATGACAAATTGGTTCGGCGCAATGCCCACATGTCATACCTAGTACAGCTACCTAGTAGCTACCTACCATTTGCATCCAAATAATTTTACTCGTTTTCGCACCTACAATTTAGAGTAGAAACGACTGAGAATCTACCCGCCGCCACTCAGAGCTCGGTGAGTACGACTCTGTACTGTACGCACCACCTACCTACAAGCTTGTCAGCTCGAGCATCAGTTGTCAAGCCGCCAAGTCTGATGCTATCATCCTGACAAGAAAATTGCCTTTGCGACAGTTGCTTACGGGAGAGACAGACAGTCTTCCTATTTTAAGTTAAATCAATTACGCTGTTATCAAAAGCTGGGTCATTGTTATAGTGGTTGCTATTGGTGTATTTACAACTATCAGCACTATTATCACTATTACAACTATCACTATCAATCTTTTTAGTGATACAATCAATAATGTAATTCTTACTATAATGGCCCTCTTACCATAATGTGTATAAGAAACGCATCTACGCTTGAACTGCAGCTCGTTCATGTCTAATTCTAAAGGCATTCAACGGATCGGGCGATGAATATTCCAAATATTCCTCAACAGGAAACCTTTAAGGAACTGCGCAATTGTCTTCCCTTAGTTAACAACAATACAAAACTTATTACAGTTACACTAATCATCGCTGATTATCATTACTGATATGGTACGTGGCCGGTACAGTCGAAAAAATCAAAGAAAAAGTAGCTACCGTACGTAGGCTACCTACTTCAAAGAAGCTTCGCTTTCTGTGTTCCTCTTTTTCAATAGGCTATTCGATCGCCTATTAAACATTCAGTCTTTAGGGCTGAGAATTTGGGGCGAGTGCAGTGACACCTTCCGTAACACCAGCTGCTGCTCATAATAAAAAATAGAGCACTCTGAGAGCGCATACCTCCGCCAAGCAATGCAACGTGAACGAAAAATTCAAATTGGCTTCGGCTCTGAAATCACAATTTTTTATATCAACGCCAAAATCTAATCATTTGTGCCTTTTGATAGTATCAACAGTTACGGTAATTTTTATGAAGATCCGTTCATAAAATTTTGAGTTATGCTGCTGACAAACATTATGACAAACATGAGTCTAACACCCAAACGGACCAACAGTTCTACACCAAAATTTAATCATTTATGTCTTTTAACATTGTCAACAACTACTGTAAATTTCATAAAGATCCATCAACAACTATTTTCAGTTATTGTGCTAAAAAGCATAACAATAAAAAGAACGACAAACAAACGGATCATCAGAAAAATTTGGTCATTCACTCTTCATAACATACCTAACTAGTAACAACTCTAGTAAATTTTATAAAAATCCGCCCATAATTTTTTTTTTTGAGTTATGGCATTAGCAAAAATGAGATAGAAAAGCAGACTAATGAGCGGATCTTCACCAAAAGTTAATCATCTATTCCTTCTATCATACTTAACAATCCCTGTAAATTTCATCAAAATCCGTCCATAAAATTATGAATTATCTTGGTGACAGACAAACAGTACAACACAGACAAACCTGACAAAAAATAACCTCCTTGGCGGAGGTAACTAATTATAAAATTACGAGTGCTATGGGCACCATTTCTAAGCTCCAATTTTTCCCCAAGTCTCAAATTGACACAGATCGACAGGGAAATATAATCATATGAGCCCTTAAATATCCAAAATATGAACACACTATGAAAATCATTATGCACTGCAATTAATAATAATTACGGCACACAATTATTACCTCCGCCAAATGGGTTATTTTTTTTGTCGAGCTTGTCTGTCTGTCTCTTTGTCTGTCACCAAGATAACTCAAAAAGTTATGTACGGGTCTTTAAGAAGTTTACAAAGATTGTAAAGCATGTTAAAATTAACTTTTGGTGAAGATCCGTTAAACCGTTTGTTTGTTCATTTCTCTGCGTCTTTTTTCTTAGTACCACAACTCGAAAAGTTATGGACCGATTTATATAAAATTTTCATACGTTGTTAGGTATATCACGAAGGGTAAATGACCAAATTTTTGTGGAGATGTTTGTTCGTTAGTTTCTGTGTTCGATTTTATAAACAGATTTTCATGAAATTTATATGAGTTTTTAGGTATATCACGAGGAGCAAATGATCAAGTTTCGGTAATGATCTGCTGATCTGATTGACTTTTTGACTACCTAATGTTTGTCAGAATGGTTGTCAGCAACATAACTCGAAAAGTTATAAACGGATTTTCAAAAAATTCCAGAAGTTCTTATTACTGTTAAAAAACACAACTGACCATATTTTGGTGCTGGTAAAAAGGAAATCATAGCTAGTTTCAGAATCAATTTGAATTTTTCGCTAACGTTGCATTGTTTGGCGGAGATAGGTATGCGCTGTCAGAGTGCTCTAGTTACCTCCGCCAAGGAGGTTATGTTTCCGTCGTATTTGTCTGTCTGTTTGTCCTGTTTGTCTGTCTGTCTATCTGTCTGTCTGTCACCAAGATAACTCAAAAAGTTATGAACTGATTTGGATGAAATTTACAGGGATTGTTAGGTATGTTAGGAGGAACAGATGAT
>LQNS02278070.1:6512827-6548832 GCA_001587735.2 Parhyale hawaiensis
TATCAATGAGCCAGTGCAGCTTATCAATGAGCCAGCGCAGCTTATCAATGAGCCAGTACAGCTTATCAATGAGCCAGCGCAGCTTATCAGTGAGCCAGCGCAGCTTATCAATGAGCCAGTGCAGCTTATCAGTGAGCCAGCGCAGCTTATCAATGAGCCAGTGCAGCTTATCAATGAGCCAGTACAGCTAATCAGTGAGCCAGCGCAGCTTATCAGTGAGTCTCATCCATTGCTATTATTAGCCCCACAAAACAGCCGTCAGTTTGCAAGGAGCGGAGAGTCAGAACCTTGACCTCGGCTGTCTGTCAAGACGGAAGGTCAGACCGTCAGCGCTACTGAGCTAACGATGGTGACGTCACCACCACCACTTCCCTGCAGCTGTAACTGCAGCGATAGGTCGAGTGACTTGCAGCGATAGATCGAGTGAAAACTCAGTGAATTGCAGTGATAGTTCGTGTGAACTGCAGCAATAGATCGAGTGAACTGCAGCGATAGGTCGAATGAACTGCAACCATAGATCGAAAGAATTGCTGCGATAATTCGACTAACTGTAGCGAATTGACTGCTATTAAGTAAAACAATTGAAACAACAATTTAACTATATGCAATAGTTAACTGTAATGGAATGGTATCTTCTTCACTAATAGGAGATCCCTCATAGATTTCTTTAAAATACTCCTCCATCAAAATACAACTTAGAGCTTAGGTCTGAAAAAAGTTCCCACTACATAAAAAAGAAGTATCCAGTTTTAATGCTACCTACTTACACTTCCGAGGAACTCATTTTCAAAAAGTAGAATATTATCCAGTTCGCTTAGTACCTACCTACTTACAGAGGAGATAAACTTATTTTCAATAAATAAAAAACAATTGTCCATTTCGTATACCACTTATAGGTCTGAGGAATTCAATATATCAAACTCGAAAGCCTCGTGGCGTAAGACCATCACGCGCGTTGGGAGCAAATTTCATCGCCGTCATTTTTATGGCCAGCCAATCCTAGTTTTCTGGCATGGGTCACATCGAGGGCAACCCATCAAATTCCTTGCAAAAAATCATGAACATAGCTCAACTACTTCCACCACTTAATAGATGGACAGACAAATATATAGGTATGTATACTTATATATTTAAATTTTCAACGAAAACATTATCACCCTCTCACTTTGTTCGCGGGTGAAAACTAGAGCACTCTGAGAGTGCATACCTCCGCCAAGCCAGGTAGCGATAACGAATAATTCAAATGAGCTCTGAAACCATAATTTTCTTTGTATCAATACCAAAATCTGATCACTTGTGCCATTTGTTAGTATTAACAGTGCTTGTAATTTTCTTGGAGATCCGTTCATAGCTTTTTGAAGAATATTATGCAGCTAACAAACATTTTAACAAACATAAGTCAAGCACACAAACGGACCAACCGACCATCACCGAAATTTAATCAATAATGACTTTTAACATTACTAACAATTTCTGAAAATTTCGTAAAGATTCATCGATAATTTTTTTTTAAGTTGGTGTGCTAACAAACATAAAATCAAACACAGGGACAAACAAACGAACGAAGAAACACATCATCACAAAATTCGATCATTTACTCTCAGTAATAAACCCAACAACTCATGTACATTTCATGAAAATCCGACCATTACTTTTTAGGTTATGGCACTAACAAAAAATAAGCAGACAAACCCATGTGTGTTTCGCCAAAATCCGTCCAAACTTCTTGAATTATCTAGGTGACAGACAGACCCGACGAAAACATAACCTCCTTCACGAAGGTAATAAGACCACCTAAAACAACGGGCAACGCTTGCCAACACTAGATACTGATGACAAGCATCCTGCGTCTGTTTCAATATATTCGTAACTATTTTATTATCAATTATGGCTGAATTTCTTATCTCTAACAATGAAGTTAGATAGACATAAGTAGATGTCAGCTGAGTGCATCCAATGCACAGGTGGTGTCCAACATCGGTAAATATGCAACGAGAATATTAAAGTTATTTTTAAAATTTTTAGTCGTACAGAAAATGAAGGTTATTCACGCTGGTTCCTCATCAGTCCAAGAAAAGTGAAGAAGTAGCAATGAAAATTATCACAATTTCGTTTCTAAACAGTGGAGAGCGTTGAAAAAAAGAAATTTGGTAAGATCTTTTTTTACATCATAATGAACAATATTACAACAATTCAGAAAAATTATCGAATGAAATATTAGTCGCATCATCAGTCCCCTTTTTTATGAATAGTGAAGAGATCAGTTAAACTTAGAAACATCGGCTCTTCTGTGTTGAACATGAGGAGAACTTTGGCAAAATAAAGTCCGTTTTCGAGTTGTTTTTGCTCACAAATCATGAAGAATTCAAAGAAAATAAAAACAGACATCGATTTTTTTCTCACACAAAAAGTGAAGAGATCAGACATAATAAGTAACATTACAGATTTCTTATCACATAAGCAGTGAAGAGTTCAAACAAGAAACGCCATAATATTTTCAATCAACAATAAAGAGACCAGGCAAAGTAAATAATATAACAGATTTTCTTTCTTCAAACGAAATAAGTGACGTTATCCGTTTGTTCTTCAAACTCCGAAGATCTCGCATAATAAAAAATGAAACATCACAGTAGCTCCCATTTTTTTGTAAACACTGAACAGGTCAGACAAATTCAACAAAATTACACGAAGCTCCACATCGGAAGGCGCACCATAAGCGCGTCATAGCACGAGAGAAATCGGACATGATGGGACCCCAGCAGCATCAATTACAGCCATAAGAGGACTGGTGACTAGGCTCTCCATATATATATGGAGGACAGGCAGGTAACATTAACCGCACCTTAGTACTGAAAAAAGTGATAGCTACCTCTGCTGCACAGTTTATTCTTTCTAAAGAATAAACGTCATGGAATTGGCTCAGAGGACAGGGACCGGAACCTTGGCTTTATCTCCTGTCTGGGAAAGCGTTCTACATGTCCACGATATCAGCGTCCACAACCTAACCTAATCTATGTATATATAGATATATACATATAGGTATGTACATATTTACATATATAAAAACATTAAATTATCAGGTGACCAAGAAAGTTCGTGCGGTTTTCATACAGTACTGTCTAATAGAAAACAAACAAACAAACAAGGAAAAAACTTCTCGCTCAACTTATACATATAATGGCAAATTCGTTCATATACCTTTATAGCAATTTTGTTATTTATTTTTATCGTTACTGGCTACAAACGCTCACGAATTTGTATTTAAAAGCAGCAATGCTTCAGCGCTGGACGCTTAAACGTAATAAGTCATAAAGAAAACATTACATACAGTACTGTATATATATGCCAACTGATATTGAATAACGTTAGAACATGAAGGAGAAAAAGAAGAGTGGAAGAAAATATGAAAAGGCAGTGTAAGTATGAATGGAAAGGCCCTCAAAATTACTGAGTTGCATAATCAAATATAGTTAAAACAGCGAAAACACAGAAAAAACACTAGGTAAATGACACTACACCCCAAAGTGGGGGACTCCATGATATTATATGCCGGCAATTGTATGTGCTGCTCAAGAAAAGAGAGTGACCACTTCGGCGTAGCGCATTGCCCTCACCATATGGAATGAACAATGAAGAGAACTTCACTTAAGGAATAAACAAAATAAAATCCAAACTTTTTAGAAGAGCAACGTCATGGATATGCAGTGTTCAAGAAATGAAAACTACTACGGTAAAGAAAACAAGAATTGAAGCTAGCAACTATACAATTATAGATGCGGTCATTGGTACATAAGGAAAGGAAACCGACAATTATATGTAGATATCGTCACTAGCGCAACAGGTAAAGAAGCAAATGTCTTTATTCGTTTGATAATTTTGATAATGAATAATAGACAGACGTAAATTAAGATACTTCTGTGGGCAAAGCATTGATGATATTAACTTAGCCTGAGGATGGCCATAGTTAAAAGCCGAAACGTAGTCTTTTAGAGAGCATGCATTCATCTTTCTTCACGAAATTGAGAGCTGATCAACAGCGATATTTTAGAACTTCGGAGGAAAGGGAAAAGAGTTAAGTACAATTATTTTTAAGTTTTTACTGCGACATACTAATGTGTATCTGTGCGCAAAAACCTATCAGTATGCAACGTTACAAACAGTTTGTTATCCCTTGGAGAAAAGGTATGATTTAATTAACAACTAACAACTTAAGAAGTAGAAAGCAGGTTCCTGTATAACGTCAACCCAGCATCTTTGTCCCTACATTGCACAGATGGCCGCGATACATTTAAACTCCAGTAATATTCCAACTCGAACAACATTCCAACTTCAATAGCATGCCAACTTTAGCAACATTCCAACTCCTAAGGCCAAAGACTTACCTACTATACACGCGCACGCTCAGTATAATGAGCGGACCCACAACTTGTGCAGCATTAATACTAACATCTTTCAAGGTCTATTAGAACGACTTGCGAGTTGAACGTATTATCAATAAGTTTGATATACGACCGTATAGTGTGGCCCCGGCATATGTATAACTCCGCGGAGTCGCAGTGAAAGTTGCGGCTTTTTTTGGAGATTTTTTTTTTTTTTTTTTGCGCCGGCGATCTACTGTAGCAGAAGGATTTTATGGGGGAAAATGAATAGATAGGCGAGTGATTTGGGCACAATCGAAACGTCATCAATTAAGTGCGGGGTATCGTGTGCTGAGCAGCCGAATAGTAGCTGGGATGCCGCGTAATTACAGGTGTGAGGGCTCCGTGGGCAGGTAGGTACACTTACGGCTGCGCGCTGCGGTACCTACGTGTAGCCGTGATGGTACCTACTTTACCTACCATCACTCCTTTTGGCAGCTACGTCAGCAACAGTGGCGGTAAATAGTGTAGTTATTGTATTTTACCTATTATCAATGCTATAGAGAATTATAACCGTGCTCATGACGATAAGTAGTGTTACTACGGCATACTTCACATTTTATCTATCACCGGTATAACTAAACTACAGCAGTACGGCGAGTTGCGCTCAGGCTCATAGCAGTTAGGTACCACAGTACTGCTATGGTGAAATCGTACCATCAACGGCTAAATAAAGCGATCACAATGAGACACGTGTAGTCCTGCAAGCAGCACGTCTTCTCGTGCGCAGTGCCTACTTTGAAGTGGCCGTGCGGCACGGAAGCCGTACTTACGTGCGTTCGGACACGGGACAGCGTGCTGGTTTTGAGGCAGCAGTTGGCTCAAAGCGGTCGGAATTACAAGGTAATAATGAAAATTTATTGATAAAAACAATTTTACATACTTTGAGTGGCCAATAGTTTTGAGCGGGTGTAGATACTCAGTGAAAGGCTGGCTCTGTATGAGGAGGAGATTTTACATGTAAATGCACTTTAGCTCCATGTGCAACAATGATGGGGCGGTAAATTCATTTTGAACGATTTTTAAATGTAATATTGTCATCTAAATTCGGGGCCCAACATGCTGCACTTGGAGATAAAAAAAACCGTTCTTGAAGTACGGTAGCTACTTAACAAACTAAACAAATCGCAAAGATAAGAAAGCAAAGTTATACGCTCCATAAAGGCTGGTCAGCGTTCCAGGCTCATCCATCAAATAGCAATGCTAATTAGAAGATCGGCGCATTAGACCTGCGTCCAGCTGCTCGCGTTCTTACAATCAAATAGAGAAAGAGAGCGAGAGTATCGCCCGTCTAAACGATTACAACGCATGCGTAAAAATCCGTCAATGATCTGCTTAATTAGGATGATTAACGAAACGAACTAGTTCAGTTCTTCACGGTAGCGGCACTTAGATCGACTAATACGATTCTATTTTAGTTACTGAAGACGGTTGCAATTATACTGAAGGAAGCGTAAGAGCACAAAACAATTTTGTATACGATCAAAATAGAAAGTTTGCAATTTAGAATAACTTATTCGGCGGTTAAAAAACAAAGGGAGGTTATTCGAAAAAAGTAAATCAACAATACCTAAAAATTCGAATCCTGTGGCTATTGATATATTTAGATTTTTTCCGGAAACACTTTGATTTAAACAGGTGAAAATGAGGCCAAGTTGGAGCTTGTGGAGATCCTATACCACGCTCCGTTGAAAGACGATACGCGAAACTTTAACCAGTTTGCAGATCGTGGCAAAAATATGGAAGCTTTTAAAGCGACAGCGTATCGTGTTTACCAATTTGAAAATCCTTGCAACGAACACGGGTGACGCAACTCCAAACACTCTCATGGATCCTGATTTTTACTTTCTGCCCACATTATTACTTTATTTACTTTGAGTTTACAACGCGCATATATGGAGTAGATGCCCAGTGCTGAAAAGAGGGAGAGAAATTTCAGGGTACTGTTGGAGCGAAAAAATTTTGGCAGAAATGATATCATTGCGAATCAATGATAGGCATACGGACATGTTATTCATGCTATGTGTAATGCTTGGCTGCTTGAAAGGAATTAATATATTTCAGGGTATAGAGGTTATCGTGTAGCTCAGCAGAATACCTATTTATCTGGCAGTTGCAGCGTATCTTTCTTAATCAGATGACGAAGGTATATATAATTCAAGTAAGATGAATGAAGAAGCATCCTGGAAAAGTGTTCGCCGTCATCTTTGACGGCCGGGTAAGCTATGAGTAATTAATACAGGTTTTACCAGCAGATAAAATGTATTTTTCCATGCGATTCAAAATCTTTTCAAACGATCAGTTTTATATATATTATGTAATGCGAACTCTTTTCGTAGGAACTCTTATAGTTTTAAGCACGCCCGGTCGGTATCCCGGCACCCACATGCGAGCATAGCAGAATGTCCATACATAATTTAATCTCATACTCTGCAAAATTTTCTAACCGGGGAAAAACTTAATAATACCGAAATAAAATTCGCTGGACTCACAGACGAAAAAAAATATGAGAGTATAGGAAAAGAATCGTCAGATCGAAAAGAATGCAAAAAATTACGAGAAATTGGCCAGAATCATCGGGGAAAATAATAAAAATATGAATAAAGAAACTGACCATCGGGACAAAACTTTGGAAACGATGATTAAGAGAAACTAGCAAGAATCATGGGGGAAAAACTAAAAAACAACATAAAAGAACAACTGACCAGAACCATGGGGAGTAAACAGCCAGAATAACAAGTCTTTTAGCAGTACTTATCAGCTATTTTAAACACAATTCAAACACAAGTGCCCCCAAGAGTACAAGATAACGGTCGGTATAAAAACAGCGATAAATCAGAAGTATTTATCGGAAAAACGATCAAAATGCCAACGCTGCAGAGCAATCATCATCCAATTGCGGCTGACATTGGAGCGCATGCCGGAGTGGCCGGTAAACGGCAGGTATATAAGGAACAGCCAGGGAGAGGAAGACAAGTTAGGTACTTAACAGTGAGGGATACTTTTGGATACATGTTTTACCTAGAAGAGTTACCAACTTATTTAGTTAGTTGCTTACACGAGGTACCTAATTAGGAATCTAAACACTTAACTATGCACTCAGTTACCAACTTAAGTTATTTTATACACCACGATGATTCAGATATTTTTTTAGTAACGTACTTAGAGACCGTCTCATGTACTTAGTAACTAGGTATCTCAGATACTTACTCAATCACGTACTAGCTACTTACTAAGGTATCCATTCAGTAACGTGACCAGTTACTAGGTTGCAAAGAAAAATACTTGGACTTATCTCCTCTGTTATTAACGCAATCAAATGAACAATTACGTAGTTATTACTTAGCTACTTACAATGTTACCGTACTTAGGTACCTTGCCGCTTACCAACTCATTTACTTGCCGAGTTCCACAGGTACTCAGTAAGTTGTTAAATGACTTAGACGATTTTTAAAACTTTATGAAGGAATTCAATATCATGCAGAAATTTATGCAGAAAATATTAGCACAAAACTTCCTGTACAACAAAAAAAGGTCTGGCAGAGAAAATGAGCACGATACTCCCACAAAAGAACATGTCCCGACCCAAGCCACAGACTCTGAAGTGTGTGGCAGAGAAAAAGAGCACGATACTCCCACAAAAGAACAAGTCCCGACCCAAGCCACAGACTCTGAAGTGTGTGGCAGAGAAAAAGAGCACGATACTCCCACAAAAGAACAAGCGCCCCTCACATTAGCGGTGACCTCAGGAACTAATGAGAGCGCATCGACGCGTCAGAGCCCTGCCGCTTCTCCAGAATATAATGAGGTGGAAAAAACTCGATTACCATCTGGTTAACCTGATCACAATACAACTGTTACATGGTCATCACTTGTTAGAGGAGACAACTACAGGGCAATGGGGTCGTACGTCTCATCGATTTACGACCTTCGAAATAACGCCAGTGAATACATTAAACGCACAAAAGGAACTGAGTGATAGGACTACCATAAGGAAATTAATAGAGTGATCCTGAGGAGCATGTAGGGAGTTAAGAGAAAATCGCGAGTTGATAGAAAACGGAGGAGAAGGTTTGAATAAATTATATGCTGTGGGGAACTGTAGGAACTCAAGCGGCATGATCATCTGGTATAAATGAAAATAAGTTGAAAGTAAAAGTAAGAAACTATGTAAATAAAATGAAATACATTCTTTTTGTGAGGAAGCGCTTTTGAAACTTACATAGACATACTACACTTAGGTTAAATTTATTGTGGGCTGGCTTAGCTTAGGCTAGGTTAGTTACGTGGGTGAGGTTTACATTTCTTGCATACTGCATGTAAGGAAGAACAATTTAGTTGTGACAAAGCAGAGAAAATCGACAGTACACCGTGACTTGCATAATTGCAAATGAATAAAATCAGAGTAGGTAACCGCAATAAGTAGCTATCAATGGAAATAGTCCTACCGTATGTAAATATTAATTTCTTCTCTTTCTTTTTCTCTTCGCTCGCTGGGCTGGTTGCGTGGGGGTTTGTTAACTTCATAGAGTTTCTCCGATCCCACGTCACCAGTCTAGTGTAACTTAATAATAGTAATATATCATCAATACATGCCGAGTCAGAGTTCGTGTCGTGTTGATGCTTGCTGAAGTTGATGATTTTTTGGAAGATCTAATGAGGAGTTATTTTGTTCCGGAATATAGCTTCTTAAATTTACGTAAAAAGGCTTGATTGACATCTCGTTGCTAGTTGTTCATCTTTTGTATTTTTGGAATCACAGTGACAGTTGTAGACATACGAGATGACTCAATTACAATTCATTACAAGGTGATGAATGGTCATGGCAAACGAGGCCATCACGTCGCTAACGCACTCTACTAGGTGTATAAAAATAGAGGCTAGCGGAACAAGCTGGAGGGCGACTGCCTGTCGGCACTCAAACCTCAAAACTGACTAATTCGTTCCAACGGGTTAAACCCTCGACAGGTTGGGTTCAACCCTCTCAACCCGCAACGTCCAATGCAAACATTCCTATCGTAAAAACGTCCCCTCCTACATATGCTTATTCGACACTGCTCTGATGACGTCACCGCGAATTTCCTCAGATAACTTCCCACGGGGTGTAGAGATCCCTCATTGGTGGCTTCCCTTGTTGAGGAGGCTCCTCCTTTGGCTGTCCCTTGATCCTAACCAAGAAAAATAAGTAAAACTGTAGACTCCTTACAAAAATATCGGTTACCATCTGCTTCTCACACATCATTTGACTCGCGAACGGCGAAACTCAAGCTTGGTTCACGTTTATCTTTCCCTCCGGCAACCCATTAATTCTACCGACCGCAGGTTGTCACAGACATGGACCTGCATGACCCTTTTTCGAACCTGACACGCTCGCAGCTGCCCTCTGCTTCGAACCTCCCGTCAATCGCTGCACTATCCCTATGCCGAGTCAAGCGTTTTATAATTTGTACAAGATTTGTACAGGTTTGCTTCGTCTGGCGAGCAATTGTTTGAGATTGAACTGCTTTTAGTAAAGAACCGTCCAATTATTTTGCTATGACGCGTAAATTATTAAATGACCTATCACTACGTACATGTGCATCACGATGTTAGCTTCCAATGTTTTCCTAAAATATACCGATACTGATTGCAGCTTTCTGACAACCACTAAAAACATGATTCTTATTAGGAGGGTTGTAATTATGAGGATTTGCGGCAGGAATTCTTATGATTACGACACTCGGAGTAGGATCCTCTATACAACAGTGGCCACATTGTATCTCCTTACTCCTTTATTTATCTCATATATCACAACACATTGACCGAATAAAAACAATTGCTCCATTAACAGAGAATGCATCCAACTAAAAGCTCTAATTGCTCATGGGATGCAGAAGACATAAGCAGTCATTCAGAAATAGAAACACAAGTCCAAAGCTAACACGTCGGTAGGAGGTTTAAACTACGAGTAGGAAAATAAATACTACTAGTACACTACCAGTACACGGTATAAAAAGGAAACACTAGTAGGTAGTAGGTAGTGCTCACTTTACACTGAATGAAAAAAGATCTCGATTGAATCAAGGAAGTCATAAAGGTTGCAGTTGGTAGCTTCTTAAACTAACCCATGTTAAAATTTATAAAAATTAACGTACAACTATCGAACACACGAATCAAATAAACGTGAAAACGTAGCTTGAATATTCCTATACTTAGTAGTAAAGCATAGGTGAGCAATACGGCCAAATAATTCATACCAAATACAGGATAACTATCCAACTATAACAAAATCCCTGACGAATGAATCAGCCCATCTGCAAAACCGTTACTACGTCCTGTAGCTGTACTAAACTGTACTAACTAAGACACAAATAATGAGAAACATATTCTTACTAATTAACTACATGTTAGATATCCGTCTAAAACACCCTGAAGAACTGATCCAACAATATGTAGATATATCATCTATTGTACTAGGTAAGCGTCTTCCACTAAATCACAGATAAAATCCACATTAACTGCAGTTGAGAAGTAATTCCAACATGCAACACTAACGAAAGCACCGACCCATTTGCATTAGAGTTTTTACGCTATCATCAGTCAATCATTAGAACATAAATAATAAAAAATTCATGCACCTAGCTATAGATTAAATATCCAATAGTTTATAAAACACCGACAAGTGAATCAAACAACAATACGCTCGACAACCACGTACCTACCTACCGTACTATAACATCCATATCTACCGTTAAAAATTTTTAGTTAAAATTCATACCAATTACGGTTTGAACATCCATTCTTAGCGATAACTGGACGAATCAGGCACCTTTACATTGTTTTATAACATCTGTGCAGCGCCAAAACACAAACAAACTAGACACACAAGCCGTAGAACAACAAAGATGGAGCTATGTACCTAGCTATGTATGTACGTGCGTATCAACACTACGCTCATGCACCACCAGGGATTAAAACGAACAAGATCCGCCACAATCATCACAACACAAAGCGAGTTGTTTACCAACAGCTGTGTTAGCGAGTGATGCATTACATATAATCCTGCTGCGCTTCACTTGTACCTACATCGAGGTAGTTAAGTACCCAGATCTGGGGGCTCATTCATAAGTTTAAGCAACCATTCATTTGACGAGGAAACCATTCATTATAGTTCACGGAGGAACCGCGAGGATGTATAATTTTCAGCGTATGTGTGTGTGCGTGTAAGTGCATCTGTCCGTCCAGACTTGCAGCGTGGCGTACGTGTTGCGTGGGTCGTAGGATGGAATGTCCCAACGCGTTCACAACGTCGGTTTTAGTTTGTTTCGGGAATCATTCGTTCATCTAGGGAATCATTCATCTGTCTACGCAACTTTCTATCTTTCCATCAACCATTTCGTTTATTTGATGAAAACATCCATATACAGCGAAGATACTATTCATCTAGCTATCGAATCATTAATTTATAATAACGGGGATCGTTTCTCCACCTAGGTATAGGGGCTCATTTATCTACATAGAGAAAATTAGCTGTGTTCATTGCTGCGTTCATATTCATGACTGCTGACCAATTATCACAGACTCATACATTTATGGATGTAGTACTCTGCTGGGCAACAAGTCAAGGTATACTCTACGGGTGATAATCCTGTGAAAGTTTCCACCCAGACCGATCAATAATCTCATCAGTTTCTTTTACAAATTAGGATTTTAATGTTTCGTGGCCGTTAATCCGATAGCGTACAAAAAACACTCAGTGTACTCAGTGTTTGATAATTAGCACACTTTCGCATTTCATATCATTGGCTGTAATGTGTATTTGATACTATTTTTTTATTGTGTTGTTGTTTCAAGGAGCCCTTTTTAAAAGAAGGTTGAAAATAGAGTTTTTGTTTCTGCAATCATACCGAAAAGTTCATCCAATCATGATACACGACATTGATTTTGGGAAATAAGTTTAAAAAGTTATAACCCTACTAGGTAGGTACATACGGTACTTACTCGGTGAACCAATTCTGTTTGTGTTGGAATGGAACCTGCTGCTGAGATCAGTGTTCGGCAGAGTCAATATGCAGGCGTTCAAGTCAGCCCTGAATGTTGTGTCGTAATTCTTCTTGGCAGCGTTCCGAATGTCAAGGAGTTGATTAGTAAATAAATAACTTTTATTAAGAACACAGTGGGTTCACAAAATACGCTTACAAGCTCCCAAGTGCAAACAAAGTAGCCAAAGTTCACCCTAGTGATTAGGCCCAGTCACAAATATTGGTGGCCACACACAATGGAGTTTCATTACCTGTGCATGGATGCCCAGCCCCGTCGTTTTAATTCTAATAATAACAATCCTAGCCTCTTAATTCTTAACTTTAACCCAACCTAGCCAAACACCTAGTCTCAGGTGGGCCACACTGTATATTATCAGGGAAACCGAAAATCTTACCTTACTATGAACAGCACCACGGGCATAAATATAAAGGAATAGGTACGCGACAATAAGTACATGTTGAATGTATGACCGGCATTCGTGATAACGGGCGATAAATCCCATAATCAGCCTGTATCACATACATACTCTGGACGCCAATACATGATAAATGAGCAACCGATTATAGCCAATTGCAACAAAAAACACCTAATCAATGCCGGCCACAAATTAGGCAAGTCATAATGAGCTAACAGCAGGTCGTCTCCATTAACCTGGTCAGTTTAAGGTTGGGGTTAATAATTAACGCTTCTGATTGCCAATATTCGACATAATTGACGTAATAAGGTTGCTTTCAAATATACTGGCTTCGCAACTGCGATAAGTATCGCTGGTCATACTAAAATAGGCGATACGATGTATGCATGCATGCTAAAATCTCTTAATAAATAGTGATGAGTCAATATCAGAAATATAGTTAGAGGGGTGATAATAAAAGTCAGAATAGCTTAATTAACATAAGGCTGGAGGCTTGGTTAAAGCTCAATTTCAAGTGTAGTAATGAGAACCAGCAGACTATCTAGACAACCGTCATCAACTGACGGCAGCAAATAATTACCGGTATTTTATCGGCACTCCCCTTCCCTTCGCTCTTCTCATGACTTTGAGCTCAGTAATATCTTTTCCATTTTCCTTTGTTGGGTTTCTTTTTATTTACGCATCATGATATCAGAGAAAAAAAAATATTCACCGCGAGAAGGAAGTAAAAAGTAGTAACTATGATACCACGGAAGGCACTTGAGGCCTAGAGACGCACAACTTCTAAGCTCGCCTCAAATCGACCGTTTGAGACCGTTGTGACGTCACCATTGTCTCTTGGGTGGGTAGGAGGAGCTACCTAAATAGCACTGGTATACTGGATACGGAGATGTGATTTAAAGCGACCGATCAACTATGACGTCATCGCTGCCGCTAATTTTCTCATAAAAATACTAGGCAATGAAATGGCCGGCAGTGATTATATGTACGTCCGTGACGTCAGGCATCTGCGGTTCTGCGATTTAAAAATTTTGTGAATCGAAGATCCCCACGCCGTTTAGCACATGAGTTTCTCGTATCTAATGCTGCACATCGGGATCGAGAGACCAACTAACTAAGCAAGCCAGTAACTAACCAACAAACTAAATGTGCATTATTTTCATAAAAATGGATAGTGATGGTCGCTGGTTGAAGAACATTTGAGCTAGAGTAATGCTAACCAGAAGTCAAGGCAATTATCCTATATGTCTATAGTAGCCTAAGCCCCACTGCAGGATAACATTTGAGGTTCAAATAAAATTTTCCGATGGGTGATAACCAGCACCGGCCAATAACAAGTAGGTAGCTACATATTTGATGTAGACTATAATGAGAGGAAGAATTAAAACACTTTAATGAAGATCAATGTATATTTATATATTTTAAGGACCCGTGCGTGAAAAAATGGCCGCAATAATCGGTATGTTTGCTTAATATAGGCCGGTGCGGAATCTTCTCTTCTTTGACTTACCCTACTTTTTCTTCATCACAAGAAATTTATGATGACACTTCTTCGTTGATTGTACTTTCCTTACTAAAATACATATATAGGAAAACGCTACGACGGCCAACTCAAATTATCGTAAGAGATGCGTGCTTTCTTCTGAGCAGTAGCTACACTTCAATTTGTATTCAGCACACTCCTTCACTGCCTTAGATAACATGGAAAAAACTAGAGCACTCTGAGAGCACATACCTCCGGCAAGTACAGCAACGGTAACGAAAACTTCAAATTTGCTCTGAATCCATGATTTTCTTTGTATTAACTCCAAAACCTAATCATTTGTGCCTCCTGATAGTAGTAACAGTTTCTGCAATTTTTTTGAAGATCCGTTCTTAACTATTTGAGTTAGGCCGCAATCAAACATTATGACAAACATAAGTCAAACATACAAACGAACCAACCAATCTGCACCAAAATTTAATCATTTATGTGTTTTAACATCACAAACAACTTCAGTAAATTTCCTAAAGATCCATTCGAAACTTTTTGAGTTATGCTGCTAACAAACATTATAACAAACATAACTCAAACATACAAACGAACCAACCGATCTGCACCAAAATTTAATCATTTATGTCTTTTAACATTACCATACTAACAACTCCAGTGAGTTTCATAAAGATCCATTAAAAACTGTTTGAGTTGTTACGCTAACAAGCAAACACAACAACAAATAGACAAACAAACAAACAGATCATCACAAAAATTTGGTCATTTATTCTTTGTGATATACCTAACAACTCATGTAACTTTCATAAGATTCCGTGGTTAACTTTTTGAGTTATGGCATTGATAAAAATGAGGCAGACAAACAAACGGATGGACGGATCTTCACCAAAAGTTAATCATGTGTTCCTCCTAACATACCTAACAATCCCTGTAAATTTCATCAAAATCCGTCCATAACTTTTTGAGTTATCTTGATAAAAGACAGAAAGACAGACAAAGAGGCGGACAGACAAACCCGACGAAAACATAACCTCCTTGGCGGAGGTAATTAACTGTAATAGTAAGCGCTGAAACATCATTGAATTTCAATTCCGCTGCGTATCCAGAATACACAGTGAGATAGTTTCAGCAGAACAAAATTTTCGGGCCCAAGAAGTCAGAATAAAGAAATACAAGGTAGCTACATCTACTACACTGGTAAAAATCGGATCCTCTATACTCCCCCGATGTTGTACTAAATATGTACTTCGTAAACCCAAAGAAAACATAATTTCGATGTAGAGAACATGAATTGAATATCAGACTCAACGGGAACGGCAAGAGAAGCTGGAAGAGCAAAAACTGCATTCAAAGTTAATAACGATAAGTACCGTCTTCCAAATTTAGCCTTCTTCTGCAATGTGGTCTACTTATCGCCTACTGAATTCCATACGAAGGGAACAGGATCGCCAAAATCTCCAACGTAGCAAGAAATGCAATCAGATAATAAAGGGATAAGGATTTCACTTTAGCCTTCTTCTACAACCTCGCAATCGATCTCCATGGAAAAGAAACTTGATTACGAAATTTGCATTCTGGAATATTTTTCGCCTATCTATTTCCTCAAGAGCGGACACGAAATAAATAAATAAATGAATAAAAACTCGAAGCGTTTTATTATTAACTAGTGGCCCGAGCCGTCATTATAAATGACGGCAAAAAATTAGCACCTCAGGAAAACCCCCACCGTCTTTTGGGCTTCCTCATTATTGCTATATCTAATACTGAAGAAAAAGATTGCAAGGTACCCAACTTTTTTTTTCGCCAAGAAAAAGGTTGCAAGGTACCCAACTTTATTTCACATTTTGAAATCTGAATTTTCTCCTATCTTATTCCCATAGAGCGTGACAGGAAAGATATAAATATAGTTATAAATAAATAAAGAAATAAAAACACGACGTGAATTATTATATAGTACTGATGGATATTTCGGGTCCACCACCTTGGCCCGAGAGAGTGGAAGTTACAAGCGTACAGCAAAAGCTTCACTTCAAAATATGGCCAAAAAAAACTCGACCTACCCATACCTATGCTCTCCGTTATTCAGGATACGCCTTTCACAGGAGGCATAAATTCACCACACTTGCTTTGTAGCTACTATTTTTGCAAACAATACTTCGCAAGCAAAAATAATCACTTCGACGGCAGCTAAGGCAGCGATAGATAATAAAATGACAGGGCTCTCCAAAGTGGAATTGGATCTACTAGCAGATAGGAATATCAAGCTGCAGCTACTGCTGTGGGTGCAGTGCATCCTCCTATAATACGTACGGTACTACGTAGAATCATGGACACATGTATAAATACTAGAAGTGCCGATGTATGTTCTTTGCTGTCATTTTTGACGGCCATATCGATTGGTACTCAGGCCATGTAAATAGCGATGAGCTAATGACTAGCAATCTGAGGGTTACTACTTAGGTTAAAAGCAGGTCAACAATATCTACCTATTTCACTGCTTAACAACTTACTTTTTTCAAGTTTAAAACATTGCTATTCTTGTGACTCGTATTTCGAACAATGTTATTCCTGCATCAACCCAAACAATGGATCGTCACTGTAATATGAACTTCACGCTCGGGCCACCACGGACAGGTAGTTTGCTACAACCCAAATGGAGCATATTGCAACACCGGGAAGCCCGGAACGCGGTCACAGAAAATCCATCAGAAAGCCATTAACAGCTGACTTAAAACGCTTAGCAGCAGACCGACATGACGAAAAGCAGATGCCGGCAATGAATCTCAGACCACAATGGACAGAGGCAGAAAATAGAGCGAGATTACTTGGAAATTATTCCTAAGTCTGTGACGTCACCGATCGGCACAGTATGATTAAGGGAGATGACCCAATTCGCTCAGATTCAACTGTTACGGAGCTTCAATTTGGGGCTTTCGTATTCGAGCGCTGGATCAAATTTTGGGAGATAATCTCAAGCAGATTACGTTTCAGCAAGGTATAGCCTGACTCAGGATTGCAGGATTCAATTTTTAGTCGTCTCAACTCTCAAGCGCAATCGGTTGGCGGTTACCGGGTGAAACTCTGTCCAAGACGGCAAATCGAACGTTCCAAGCATGTCCAGGCAGTCTAAAGCTGAGCGGGTTTGATTTTCTTTCTCGTAAAGCGTGAATCGATGATGACTAAGATATGAGTAAAATAAACCGTAAATAAATAAAAATGCATCAAAGAGAAAGACAACTTAGCTAAAAAACACTAACAACAAGAAGAAAGGATAAAGAAGTAGTGAAACAAAGCAAATGAAATACAGAGAAACAGTAGCGTATATAAAAGTCATGGAAAATGAAAGAAAAGAATACGAAAACACAAACAAAACACGAAAAGTTCAAACACAAATTCACAAAAAAATACACAGGCACAAAACGTACCGAGAAATTAAAAGAAGAAAAAAATAAAACAGAGAGAGAAGAAAATCAAATTCAGAAAAAATAAAGTAACACGATAATTATTAGAGACGATAACCAATACAAAAAATCGGTGAAGTAAAATAATAAAAGGACAAGAAAGCCACGCAAGGGAACTGCCGCAGCTTTGGAAAGGAGTTAGCTGACTCTGCCTCACAGCGCTCCAATACAAGGGTCATGGTCCAAGAGCTCAGGAGAATAGCAATGAGACGGACACCGTTCGTGGTTCTGACGACCATAATTACCCACGTGAGGTCACTCATAGTAATGAGTTTGTGACGACAGCAAACGAACTGAAGAGACTTTCTGTAGACGGGAAGAGGAAAGTATGTAAGTACTGTAGTAACTAGCGCAAGGTTAAATGATTAAGTTGAAATTCAAGTGAGTGGGTAACGGAAGCTATACTTCCGTTATTAACACCAAGAAAAATAGAGTTAGGTAATCGTCTAACAAATTGTAAGGCGTTTATTGGGGCAAATGTTCAAAACAATTTGAAGATATGAGATTTAAAAAATAAATGATAGGGGAAACAACGATACCTATCACCCTACGCAAAGAGACTCTCAACAATGTAAAACAGGCATGCTTACTATGCCTATAGCTCTATGTACAGCCATAGACCGCAACAGTACTTGACTCTTAGGTCCAAAAGTGGCCTCTGACGCTGGAGGCCAAAATGGGAAAAATGGGATTTTCTCAAGAGCTATTATGAACATGTCCAGACACAGTCATGCAGGTAAGAGCCCAAGTGCGTCCTCGCGGTATCCAAGATACCTTCTCCGCAAGAAAAAATGTTGGGTATCTTGGAATTTTTTCTTCAGTATCAGATAGGTGGAAAAGAATAGCTCTTGAGAAAATCCCATACTTCCGTCGCCGACTTTCGGCCACCAGCGTCAGACTGTTGCGGTCTATGGTACAGCATATAATTATATATACCTACCTACTCTTATACACAAACACGTCAAAGGCGAAGGCAAATAATTTGCATATGTATATATAAGGCCTATATATATATACACTTCTTTGACGTTCACGCACGTGGCCAGTATCATGATGAGGCTGTAACAAATTACATACATGGAGATATATAGAAAGAATGTGAGCAATGAATGGCTCCCGTGTTTAAGGCGTTGCCAAGATCCGCAATAGTACGGGTTTCCAGTCGCAGATAATGTTAGCTTTGCATTACTGCTGCTCCGAAACTTCGACCTTTTCCTGGAAGTTCAGCTCTTACAAGTCGAATTCAAAGAGTGTTTAACGAAAAAAGACGCACACATGTTGTTGCGGAAATATACAGTACCTATATAGCCTATTATACAGGGTAGTTCGAACATAAGCGAAATCCAAATTCCATTTTTCTCTAAATAACTATTTCAAGAAATCTTTATTTTTATTACAGTTTCGGTACTGTCGATTTCAGTTACCGTACTCAATAAGACGTAGAGCCCGAACGAACACACATAACTCGCAGACATGCACCATTACCTTGACACATCAATCCTATCTCCCAACTCACTAACCCATACGGACAGATGCGGGCACACAGACTCACGCAAAAGAAACCCCATTGTTCTCTATATAGCTATACAGCAAATTATGCTAAACGTACAACAGAGCTAAATATAGCCTAATTAAGTAGGTAATGCAATGCGCAATGCTATTAAGCGTCAAGTGAGAAATGCCTTCGTCCTGGGATAATAAACCATTGAATTTTGATTAACTTCTTTAACCACCCAGTTCACAGGTAATATAGATAATAATAATGATTTGCAATAATAAATTATTCATAATATTAGATAACGCTTTTCAGCGCATCAGCGGTATTTAGCGCTTGGCAAAAATTTTTTCAAAATGGTTTTTAGAAACTAAATGAATCAAATCGCGTAGCCTACAAAAATATCTCTTAAATTGCACCCTAACAGAAATCCGGGCTACCCCCACAGCTGTTTTATGAATAACTTCGTTTCACGATTAACTAAGAATTCTGCTGGGGCAGTGGGCTGCCTATTTCTTGGGTGATATTAGTTTGCTGTGATAGAAAGATAATTCATATAGGCAGGCCTAGGGTAACTCGCCACTTACAGAAGATTTGCAGTTCTTAATAGAATAATAGTAGAGAGCATTGACTTACATAAAAACTTCCAATTATCAACTATATTATAGCTAAGGCTAAAAAAGCGTTTAATTACAAACGTACCGCAAGATGACAACAGAAGCCAAGTCTCGCGGCAGGGCGCGACGGGAATTTTAAACGACACACTCAACAATTCTTGACACACCCTGGCAACAGCACAGACGTATAAAGTGTGACGTTCATTTAATTAATGCGACACATTCCTTTTGTAATTGTCAGAGTCAAAAAATTATTCTTTATTATGTAAGTAAAGTTCATAGTTTCATTAAATTATCTATATTCCCCGAATTTTCGAATGCTGACAATAATAGCTAGAGCTTTCGCGGAGACACACAGCACGCAGCATAGCACAGCCTCCACAATAAGGGTCCGAGAGGCTGTAATATACCGGTATTGTATTTGTGGGCGTGCGTGAGGTTTTAGTTGTGTTCGTCACCGTACTTGGTTGTGAAAGTTAACTTCAATGCCGAGTATTGTTATCAGGCTACAGTGCTGGTTGGTGAGGAAATGTCGTTAAGATCTTGTTGTTCATTTACATCTTATTATGCAAGACTTAGAAGATAGCATCCAATAGTATATAGCAAACATGCTTCTTGATAGATGCAGACAACAGAGTACAGGGTCTACATTTGAATAAGTGCTACAAGCAGAATGCTGTAGACTATGTACAGTACTCTAATGCTAAGTACTGAATAAGCTGACGCTTGATAGTACAAGCGCCTTTAAATATCTATGATTTGCCGGCTTCATTTAGAACACCGGTTGCTTCCGCCGGATTCGAGTCGGAAGTCGGCTGGTAAATTCCCGTACGTTATTGAAAATAACAAATATCTCCGAAACTCTGGTTACAAGCTTTGACAGATAAATTTTACTGACATAGATTCCGGCCGGAAGGTCATTGAGAATTACGCATGTCACTCACAGGCAGTGCTGGTAAACCTGCACATTTTTGTACGGTGTCATAAAAGACATTTTAGGTTCTTTATCTTATAGGCTCTGACTTGCAGCCAGCGGTGGCTACTTCCGCCAGGCATGAACTCACATGATACAAAGAATGTGTCTATACATTTGAATGTTAAAGCTAACACATTGGGATGTTGTATGTGCGAAACGCATACATATATAACAGAGGCACTGACGGCCGAACGGACACTGCTCGTTAGCCGCACTGCACCACAAATAGAGACCCACACTGTCGCCAATAGAGCACAGCTTTGAAGTCGCTTCAGCCGGATGTACCGAAATAGAAAGAAAAACTCATAGGTCAAATTCGAGGGTTAAATCCCATTTGTACGTCGATACAAAAGCTTTTCCTCCCACAGGAATACAATAGGACAACGAACAATCACAGCATAATAACATAGAGTATCATAGAAGTGAGGTAGATAGTAATTACATATACCTACTATACATTTCCTCTAAAAAAGTACAGGCGTACTGTAATTTTTTCATTGAGGTTACCGCAGTTACGTAATGAGCCCTGCAATGGAAAGAGTTATTACAGAAAACAATGGGACCTGACTTAACAACAAGCCTGCTGTTGGTGGTAACATTGATAATGAGTCAATATGAATTGTGGTTTGTCGGACTGTCGTAAAGAGAGATTATGTATGGAGGTACAATTGATAAATATAGCTGGGGCCAGCTGCTCTATTCTCGTGCTTTGATAAACTAGGTTAGGGTGAATCAACTTTTCGGTACGAACGGCGTGTGCGCAGTACACCACATTATATTTAGGCTATGTTCAAGTAGGTACCCGGGTTCGAACTCTTACCAACCCCTAAGATGCGGTAGGTACATATTAATAAAACTGTATCTACCTCAAGCATATGCGCAGCTACGAGCTTTCCCGCTGGATGACTGTCCCTAGGGACTAAAAATGTTAATTACCGTATGTACCTATTATAGGCTTATGACATACGGTACCTAGGTACCGGTATTATACCTATTAGATTAGCGGTCCGAAAAGATAGGTATGGTGTACTCGTAGTACCTATATCGCTTGGCTAATTAAACATACGAGCCAAATTACTGAGTCTGATCAACAACCTAATTCAAAAAATAACTAAATGGATGATTATATGTTGGTGTGTATTTATATACGGTATGCTCCATGTGTATACGGCAACATCAGATCGTTTAACCCAAAACCAAACGCCTTGTCTCTTGTTCTGAAAATCCAAACATTGAGCACATTAAATTTGAGGAGCCCGTCCAGACGTATTGCCAGGTTTGGTATATTTTTCTATATCTATCACGTTTCTAGAGTACTGTATACTATCAAAACCACATCGATGGGTATCGCATAAAAATCATATTATTTGATAGCTACGTACATGAATGAGGTACGGTGATTTTTTCATAGTCAAGACATAGGTTAATCCAATGAGTTATTTACGATCAAAAACAAATATTTTCTGCCGAATGAACATAATAGCCTAGAAACAAGAGCCTGCGTGAACACTCACAGCTCGCTGCTGCGACTTGGACTGACAGATAAACTACACCTGCAGCACAGCGCGTCCTCTCACAATAAAAGTAAGAAGAGCACTGAGCTCCGGAAGATGATATAAGTGATAGCCCACGGACACATACACGGCAAAGTCCCTTACTGTCAGCAATGTAACCTGCTTTCGCGCCATTAAGACGGACAGTAATGAAAAGTTACTCCTGAAAAACAAAAGTTTTTGTAGCAGTATGGTCAGCACTTCAAATGGTTCACCACATATGGCCACTTGCCCGGCAAAAAGTCAGTTTAGCCATGTGGTTTCAATCTGCCCCACTTGTCAGCCTACTCCCCACAAAGACGGTAGGTAGGTTGGGTTCCAAACAAGGGATATTGGACCGTAGACATGAAATAGGTACATATTTTACAAGAGCCCTCGTAGAAACTCACAGGCCGCACAACATCACAACATCGCCTTACAGGATTACAACAGATGCTGACAGAAGGCCCCTCAACACAACCTTGAATGAGACGCAAACAGACTCTGCTCACACACACACAATACTGTTGCCCAGACAACCTTGCTTTCGCTTCTTTTGCTACGTGGGGCTGCAAAACTATACCGTGAGTTTTTTAATGCATCTGCTCACGAGGAGAGGCGTGGTAAACTGGCATATGGAAAAATGCTGCATGAGTAGAAAGAATTAAGAATCACGGGCTTACCCAGCAGTAGCAGCAGCATGGCGTGCTGAAATCATGGCACGTGACTTTGCAGGTTCGAGTGCAAAGCCAGGCATGCGAACTTTGCGGCAAGCGACCCACTGACTCAGCTTTTTTCTTGGTAGCACAGCCGCCGCGGGAGAATTTACCTCTCCCAGAAATAGGGAGGACAAGAAGGGAGGAGCACCTTTCGTCGGTGACACCATAGTCCTTGACGATCCGTGATCGACTGCAGCCGTACGCACATCTGGGGCCAGTTGTTGCCCTAAATTTGCAACACGAACCAGTGCGCGTGTTTTTCCCAGTAGGGGTGCGGTCAAGTTGACTTTATGTTTACACAGCTATACGTACGTATGCGTTTAATAGATAGGTACATAGCTTCTATATGCACCGCACTGTACTTATCTTTTCATCCGGTGATGTAGTTTTGAGAGCTAAACCTCTATAGTTCTGGAAGTGAAACGTCAAATTCAGAGGGTCAAATTAACTTCACGGACGTAGTAAACCGCAATTATCCTCTTTCAAGTTGTACAAAGAAGAAGCAAAAAGAAAACTGACACAAATCTTTAAAGATTTGATTCTGCGCACAAGGAATTTTCTTTAGTAGTTCCGCGCTTCAGACGTATTTATCCATGATGAGGGATTAATTGGGTAAACAAGAGTGCCGGCCACTACAGAATCTTCACGTTTTAAAGAAGTGCTTCAGCGTAGTAGTCTTCAAGCGTTAAACGGAAAATGGATAAAGTAGCTATAAGCAGCAGAACTCACAGTGTTCATTAAACAAGTGACATGATATTACCGGCCCCTTGGACAAGTCTAAACGCAAGCCTCATTCTACTGCATGGTACTTCGCATTCCTAATAGTTAAATACAAGCCATCATCTAGACTTTACAGGTTATACTCGACTATTTTTAATACCAGCCTCTTTCTAAAGCGATATATACCTACTCCCAATTTCCTTATATGCAGGCTTTCTTCTACAGCTAACGCTCAACTTTTATGTACACAAGCCAAAGCCTTTTTCTAGAGCTAAAACTCCACTGGTACTCTAAGCACAAGCCTCCCTCAAGAACTGAGACACCACTGTCCTGAATGAAAGCCCTAATTTTTCGAGCTAGCTCTTCACTTTGCTTAGCGCAAGCCTCCTTCTAGACCTGGTAATCGACTTTTCTCAAGCTTAGTTTCTTTCTAGAGCAGGTACCTACTCCATTTCTCAGCGAAAACCGTCAATATGAAAAAGTCCTTAGTGACAAAATTCACAATCCTGAAATACCAAGAATTGATTTAACTACAAACTACGGTACCTAACGGACTTCGAGTTCACAAAACTGAGCATTGAACTAGCCATTGATGAACTTAGCGGCAACAATGCAGAGGGACCGGATGATGTGCCTGCAAAAATCCTTAAGATGTGCTAGCTAAGCATCGCTTACCCCCAATACCTTATGTGGCGAAAATCAATGGATGATGAAGTAGTTCCACTCACCTACTAACACGCAATTATTTCACCTACCGGTACTCCTAAAGCTGCAAATAGCATGGATCCGGCCAACGATAGACCTGTCTCCCTAACCAGCCACGTAGTGAAAACGTTTGAAAGGATATTTAGGAAACACCTAGTAGGTACCTTCATCATTACCTCCTCCAAGGAGGCTATGTTTTCGTCGGGTTTGTCCGTCTGTCTTTCTGTCTGTCTAAGATAGCTCAAAAAGTTACCTATGGACGGATTTCTTTGAAACTTACATGAGTTGTTAGGTATATTATGAAGAGTGAATGACCACATTTTTGTAATGATGCGATTGTTTGTTCATTCGTTTGTCACTGTTTTTAATTTTATGCTTGTTAACACAATAACTCCAAAAATAATGAAAGGATCTTTATGAAAGTTTATAGGAGTTGTTAGTACTATTAAAAGGCATAAATGATCAAATTTTGGTGCAGATCGGTTTGTTCGCTTGTTTATTTGACTCATGTTTGTCATATTGCTTATTTGCAGCATAACTCAAAAAGTTATGAACGGATCTTTAAAAAAATTTCTGAAGCTGTTAACACTATTGAAGGGCACAAATGATCAGATTTTGGTGTTGATACATAGAAAATCAGAGTCTCAGAACTAATTTTAATTTTTCGTTACCGTTGCCTTGCTTGGCGGAGGTATGCGCTCTCAGAGTGCTCTAGTTTAGAAAGCAATGACCTGCTTGCGGTATATCAAATCAACATGGCTTTCGCCATGAACGTTCAACCACTTCGCAGCTGCTTGAGCATTAGGCTATGACTATTCTCGACCTACTATGCAAAGGCAAAAGTGTAGACGTGTATAATATAGATTTTGCCAAAGCATTCGATAAAGTTGACCGTGAAATACTACTACTACTAAAATTCAACATGGGCATCCGTGGAAAATGTCTTAATTGAATCGAAGCTTTCCTGACATACCGAACCCAAAGCGTAATTATAAACAATAAAGTGTCCAAATGACAGCAAACACTCAGTGGAGTCCCACAAGGCACCGTGCTTGGTCCAATACTCTTCCTCATCATGATAAATGATATGGGGCACCAATGCAAGTTTGCCGTTCCCTCGTCGTTCGCTGATGACACACCGATATTAGCAGCGGTACAATCAATGGCAGACGTACGGAATGTGGAACTAGATCTAACCAACATGTTTCACTGGATATCGGTTAACAACATGACCTTCAACGAATCAAAATTTGAGCTTTAACGATGCGGAAAAGCTTCTCCCTTACCGAATCTACGTCCTGCACGACGAGAGATGGGAGTGAAATTAGAAAAAAACAATTTTTCAAGGGATCTTTGGGTGAGAATACAAGATAATGCCATATTTGAAGATCACGTGGCTCGAGTTGTTACCATGGGCAAGAAGTGGAGCGGACGGGTGCTTCGAACTTTCTTTTCACAAGAGATAGACACAATGCTCTCCTTATGGAAACAACTGATACTGCCGAGGAATGAATACTATTCACCTCTTTGGATGCCAAGCAAACGGAAAGACTTAGAGCGCCTCGAAGCTATTCAGAGATCGTTCACTGCCACAATCCGGGGCATGAAAGATTTAATTTAAACTATCACGCAAGACTTGCTCAACTTCAAATGTACTCAATTCAAAAGGGATTCGAGCGCTTTACGATCATATATGTTTGGAAAATTCTACGTAGAAGGAATCGCTGTCAACGTCAATGGGCGAATCCAGGCCAGACACTCAAACCGTATTGGTCGCACTTGTGAAGTGCGAATTCCGATCAAAACTGGTGGTGATGTGATAGCCACAAAGTATTCTAATAGTTTCGCAGTTCGGGGGGTGAGATTATTCAACAAAATCCCACGTCACATTCGAAATGTCACCGGTATAGAGACTATAAAATTTATAAATTTACTGGACGCGTGCTAACTTAAACCTGCTGTAAGCGGCTACGTGAACAGTCGGGATAACTCGCTGTTAGCGATCCCGCTGGTCATGGACTGCAGCATCACCTCTGCACAAGATGGGTGGCGTGTATAACGTCACCTGGAGCTCGTCTGAAGTATCATCAAAGGTATCAAGGTAAGGTAAGGTATCTGGAGCAGGTACCCACTCTTCACAAAGTAAGTCTCCTTCTAGAGATGGTACCTACTCCACTTTCCTCAAAGCAAGCCTCTTTCTAGAACTGGTACTCCACTTTCCTCAACGCAAGCCTCCTTCTCGAGATAGTACCTACTTTACTTTCCTGAGTGTAAGGGAAGCTGATCTTCTCCGCAGTTACACTCTATTTATTGCACCACATGAGGTCCCTCTAGTTGTGACAGTGGCTAAATATAGCACTACACACATAGCCTGATACACAGGCCATGCTGTTGTGAAGGTCAGACCATCGACAAAGTGTATACATAAACATGACACTGCTAGTCGTCCCAGGCTTCCTCCCTACAGGCAGTGCTTTTTGTAACACTTTAGTTAACCGGTCGCTAATGATGGTAGCCACTAATGGTACCTCTAGTGGCATTTCCTAACTAAATATACGCTAAAGCTCAATAGGACCAAGACTAGCCTATATGCAGAAGGCTTTGCTAAAAAACAGAATACAGTTCCTAACAGAAAGGCTTGAACTAATAACGTACCTACCGTACTGTATGTTTCCAACCCAAATATTCTTCAAGGACTGGTAGCGAGTTATCTACTATGTATTTCAAACCATTGTCTTCATTTGGGAGTGGCGAAATTAGTTTCAAACCTGAGTCTTCTTGTAGAACTGGTACCTACTCTTATGGTTTGAACGCAAGTCTTCATCTAGGAGTGGTATCCAACTGTACCGTATGTTTCCAACCTAAGATGTAGGGGTGGTACTTGACGTATTAAACCCAAGCCTGCCTCTACATAGTACTGGTAGGTACTGTACATATCAACTCAGAGCGTTCTTCTGTGCAGGACTGGTGCCCTACACCCACTAGAGCACCAAGTGTTAATGCAAAGAGTTTTATTTCATATTTTTTTTTCGACTATTAAAACGGAAAATTGAGACCAAGTTTCAAGTGTAATCAACTAACGATCAACACTTAAAACTCAATTTAACGAGGCGAAACCAGCGCACCTGTCCGAAGTCTAGACGAAGTAGACCTATTGGGCCCGACTTCGCCAGTCGCCACACCAGTCAATACGCACCTAAAAAGTACCTTCGGTACAGTAACTTTCTTACGAAACTTTTAGTCAAAGTTGACCAGATTCAAAGTTTTCGGAGCTCCGTTCAAAACAGAAAAAAAGCGTCCTTTTCACCTTTACAAGCTTTTCTTACAGGAAAAAAAATTCCACGATATAAAAATAGCTGGTATGTTTGTTGCTTGGTCTCTCCGCGCCGATATGGAGGATTACAAACGAGAAAATTCATCGGTTGAGCGGCAATATAGGGCCGTTGCCTGGCTAAGTTTTTTATTGTTTAGTCTAACTTTTGAAGGCGTCTGATGAAGTACTTTTGTGTGGTAGTATAGATACAATATGGTATTTTTTTCCTTATAATTAATATTTCTTTCCCGACTTATAATGTTCAAATTGGACAAGAGATCAAAGTAGGACATGAGAAAGATATTCACGAGAGCAATGCCACGAAGAAGATCAAAGAAGTAGAGAAATAGGGAAGTGGGCTTTGTTGTTGAAGTACTTAAGCATTTTCTGCCATCATTAATTTTAGTGATGGCGTAGGCTACTAGTACGGTAACTAGGCCTATATTAATACTGACTCCCTTCACGATAGCTATAGCTATTAACTAGACATTTATGCTAAAATGCCTCGAGAAGCATAAGCTATCGCGATTTCGAAAGTAGATCAAATGAGATAATTGCCAATAGAAGAAGCAACAGGTCCATTCCTAGAGGGCAGCCGAGGCCCGGGCTCCGCCCATCGCCCAGCTGCTACTACCGTAAGTTCAGCCACGGCTTTTGACACCTCTGAAGGTTTGTTTACAAAGTTCCGCGAAGCTAACAAGCCGATTTTGTTGAAAATTAAAACAAGATCTACGGTATTTTGAAAATTCTGCGGAGGTCCGTGAGTTTGTCGTTTTCCGAAGCCCGTCAGACGACTATCGTGTAAAGTCGCTTTTAACGGAATTCTCGGCCACCCCAGAAGTTGCTTAGCGATTATGCATTCTATAGGGCGGCCAAGGGTTCTGTTAGGGCAATTGAAGAGTGAAATGGCTAGCTAAGTTAAGCAAGAAACCTCGTTTATTTAAGAATCATTATTTAACGTTTTTCTTTATATCACAGTAATATACCTACCATTATTATGATTATTTATAGTTTTTTAGAAACGAGTAAAAGGACACGAAAGAAAGTAAAATTAATAACATCAAAGCTCGTCTGGCAACTAAGCCCGTCCTTTGAAAGCCCCAGCACCCACGGGGCGTTGAATACATCGCCCTAATATTCACCTGGGGAGAATCGCCCTAATATTCACTCGGGGAGAATCGCCCTAATATTCACTCGGGGAGAATCGCCCTAACATTCACTCGGGGAGATTCGCCCTAATATTCACTCGGGGAGAATCGCCCTAATATTCAGTCGGGGAGAATCGCCCTAATATTCACCCGAGGAGAATATTAGCAGTTAGCACACAGGTTCACAATTGTGGACAAAATACACATGTCTTTATCAACAACATAGGTGGCACAAGTAATACTATTTTCAGCACAAAACGATTCCTGTTTCATGAAGCTTTTACTGAAGACGTGTTGTGAATGCATTATTGAGAAAATAAATTACTTAACGTATACATATATACTCAATACATCGCTACGTGAGAAAAATATTACTTATAATTATAAAAACAAACCGTACGCCGACGACGCTATTAATTCTTAACCAGCGCACCATAACTAGATGTTTTGAACAAGATAATTTACTTGAAACGTTACGAAAAGTTAACAGTCAGCGGCGCCAGGTTAACCAGGCTTGCTCCGACTCGTGGATATTTCCGGTTTTCAACTCCTTGAGCCCCCAAAATGTCCGACTCCGACTTTTTTCTGAATAAGATAGACCAATTTTTATCAACTCCGACTCCTGATCCTAGCCAGTTTCCGACTCCGAATCCTGAACCAAAAAAAAAACAGAAACTCCGCAACCCTGTCTGCATGGGGTTATCATGCGTTCGTCGCATTAAAACACACAGCGCAACTTTCCACGTAGTCTCATCTGCGTCGACAGCCTGCCAAGGAAGGAGATCGCAATCATAGATAAAGCTCAAATACACCCGTGACTAATTCATTTCCGAAATGAAATTTCCATAGAGGAAAACTACAGTGTTATCATACAGGTGACAGCTATGCACCGGAAAAAGACAAGGGCATAAGAAAATGTGATCATTCCCTCCGTACGTCGCTCGTGACCGATCCAGTAAAAATACCGGACATGCTGACAGTAAAAACAGTACAATACCTCGTGCTATCGCACTTCTAGTAGTGGAGACTGATGTCATATTTAGTTCCTTATGCTGCTTCAAGATGCAAGGTGCCCTGCACTTTTCATTCATCCCTAATAAACAATATAGGTACGGTATAACCTATGTTGATTGTTTTCTACTAATAAAATGACTCGGGTACCGCAATGTAAACAATATACTTCTAGGGTTTGAGGAAACACTGTTCACTTTCCCATACTGATATATTTAGCTTCTGGTGCACTACCTAGAATATGATCTGAATTGGCACTAATCGAAACATTCATATAAGTCACACTCTTAGCAATACAGATACGCAAAAACAGGCCAAGTTGAAGATTTTGGCGATTCTGTCGGGTTCTGATGGAAACAGATAAGCTAAATTAGACCAGGTTTCAGAAGCTGGCCAACGTACGGAATCCTTTTCCTTAGAAGTGGCCGCAGTTCTTGGTCTACCAACATAGAAATCCCAGTGCCAGTGATGAAGATGCATATCTACATCTTCTCTTAGTACTCTAATTAATGGATTCTGGTTGGTACTTTCTTCGTACATCAAAACTATGTGTTCTCTCAGTTCACTATATACGCAAATCGAGCACATGATCAACGAAGCAAAAGCGAAGATACGGGTATGAATTTCTTTCTTCCTCTGAGGAAACGGCTTTTCGCTTCGGGATAAAAATTTCGATCAACTGAAGTTGTATCATTATGTCTACAGGATACAAAACTGAACTTTAATTTGAGTGATACTAAAGTGTTTACCAATAAAACCTCGTTTTTTCTACATCTCACCTACGAGAATGGTGCTGTTCAGATGAACTGAACCAGAACGCATATGTTAATGATAATTTTTGAATTGGCGGTTGCAGAGACTCTTTCATACGAATATTATCAATGAAAGTATGATCAATGAAGAAGTGTCATCATAAATTTCATATTTGAGGGCACATGTACTTCAGCATAAGAAATAAAATAAATAAAAAGGCACCTACTTATAATGCAGATTGGTAGTTACCACCGCGTACCTAGGCACTCTCTCAAATGCAGAGCATACACTACAGATACATTCTTTTCACCTCACATCTAAAGTTATGATTATTTCATCGCATGAACAAACAAAACAACCAGCTCATAAGGATAACGCATTTAGATGGTTTGAGGAATTCTGTTACGGTTTCTTGACGGAAAAAAATAATTCGTAGATACAAGCCAGTAGCCCTATTATCATTGTTTTTTTTTTTATCACATATGGATGTTTGGAATGGTCTTGATGGCTCTGCCTTTGCTGGTGCGAGTATTGGCAGCTTTGAACAATCAATAAACAGAGCTGTTCTGTGATATTTGATCTTTTCTTTCTTTTTTTGCTTGCTGGGCTGGTTGCGTAGGGCTTTGTTAACCCTACGGAGTTTCCTCCGTTCCCAAGTCGCCAGTCTAGCGGATCTTAATGATAATGGTAGTATGCATCTCTCCCACAACGGTACCTATTTAATTTACGAATTTCATCGTTTGGGCTTTTCAACACGTTTCGACAATTATATATTAGCCTAATGTCTGCAACATGCTGAAAAGTAGAAAGACTATATTTAGAGTTCAGAAATAAATCTTTGAAACCGGCCTCCCAGGTTAGAGGCTGGCTTTTCTACAGTAAAGAAACTGCGGCACACCAGTTAAACGTAATTTACCAAATTGACTCACCTGGATGACTTGGGGAAGTCTGGCACGCTTTTCTGGCTGGCTACGGATAATTCATGGATAGTTTTTAAACTCTGCGGTTCCGCGGATATACCTTGCGCTCGCTCCTTGCGCGCCCGCTTCGTTCCAGCCGCCGTGGCAAAAGGCATGACACTCTGGAACTTATCCAGCTGCGACTTGAGTTCCATGATTTCGTCCTCATGGTTCTGGAGTTTGAGTTCGAGCTTCCTAATAGTGTCATCTTTTTCGGATAAGATAGCTTCTAATTCACTGACCGACCTCATCTTGAAGACTGCCGTGGGTTCTCCTATAATAAAATCTCTATTCAGCACAAGTGCTCCTAGTTGTAGTAGTTTTAGAACATTCAGTTGTCAAATACACCCCGAATGTAAGGAAACCCAGGTAATTTACACATCAGCGACACCTCCAATAGAAGCAGAACACCTTAGGTTAAGTGACAAGTTAGATCACCATTATTAACCGTTTGATCATACGGGTCATGATACCACACAATGGCAGCAAGGAAGCAACCACACACACTACCCTCACAACTGCCAAACACACACTGGTTACTACAACACGCGGTGTCTGGTAGTGAATAAAAGACGAGACGGTTTGCTGGGTTGCCAGCGCTTGCAACTTGCATTTTTTTTCTTAACGATGATGATAAATTGAGAATGATACTGATTCTGTCTTCATTAGGAACTCTGTCACTAGTGCAGAAATAGGTTCACATGAACTAGGCCTGTAGAGCGACATCTTATGGCTAGCTAGAAGGCCCAAGCTTCCAAAGAAAAATATAATTATAATGAGTGCAATCTATTCCATTATATTAATTACTCATAGAGACTTTCATTTTCTTCTCCTCTGATGAAGTAATGGGCTTTCGCAGCTAAAGTGGCTGTAGCGATTGCTATGTACATTAGTTGCTGTAATAATTTTTCGGATTAAGTTCAACATACCATATAAGCCTCGGCATGGACACATGCGCTCCATAACATTATTTCATTCTCTCGTGTTTTTTTTTTTTTTAGAGTAAAGCGGAAACGCTTCCGTAGCAGCGCGTGGAGCTTTAACTCACTGAGTGTTTTTTATTTTCTCTACTTTATGAGATACTATGATTATTTAAATGAACTCGTTCACCTCTGCTTTCTTTCTGTCTACTTTCGCTAGAGTCTCTCATAAAATTAATTGATTGTTTTATTTTCTGTCCACTGTATCTTTCAACTACGGTTTGCCTTTTAAGTGCATTCTTATTGGACCAACAGTTGTTTGAATACATTCTGCTTCATCTCGCTAACATTTCGCCAAACAAAAATTGTATACATTAATGAAGCATACGACTTTTATCTAAACAAATAAAGAAGAATTCGCGAACATTACTGATGCTGATTATGCTGATATATATATCCGAACTGTTCATGTTTTGCATTATACCCATAAAGTAAATGAAGGCAAGCAATTAATACGATCAAAAAATATTTAAAGGGCCACTCGTCGATGTTTCTTCCGTGAATGACTACTCAGCCTATTTATATAGAATGACTTGTAATGGATTTGTTAAGCAGCTCTTTGTAGTCCACTACGATGTAAAATACTAAGGTATAGCTCGAAAACTCACTATATGCAGTTGTTTTTTGCATATATTTTTTATATCTTCTTTTCTCCAGCACACGACGGTCACAGGTGGTGGGTGGAAGCAGTTGCCAGATACTTCCAGATTCTTGACCCATTTTCAAAACAATTCAGTGCCAGTGCCAAAAACGCTCAATTTCTAAGCCGAAAATAGGTTAACATGAGTTAACCACTTCAAACTAGATTATATTTATGCTTGAGACAAAAATATTTTCTTCTCATTAGGAAAAATAGACGCCCTAGTCATACATGTGGAACTGAAACCAAAAAACTGTCGCCGGAAAAAGTTTCACCGACGAGCGGTGCCTTTGGTCCGACAGTTCTTGGATGGTTTACGAGGAAGATGGAATGAGATTTTGTTCAAAACTGATCGGTATTCAGTTTTTCTGCTGAAGAAGAAGTTTAATATATTGACAGCACCTTCTGCAACCGTTCACCTCATGGTTATGCGGGAAGCAGAGGGCCGTTTTCTTCTAGACGACATGAAGCAGAAGAAAATATTAGGAAGCCCTAGGCCTGTTATAAGAATAAAGGCTAGTACACACGTTATGCCGATGACACACGCTAGTCAAAAGAGAGAGTATTGACATATTTTCGTGCAAACGTTATGTTGAATTCTTCTAAACACAGCTTGCCAAGGTTGCCACAAGTTGCCAAGAGATGTTGTAAAAATGTTTACCATCAGTTCAGTTTACTCCGCAAGTGCCGTTAGATAACTTTTGGACATATCATTATATCTCGAGGAATTTATAACACAAAATTCTGTGCAAGTGTGTGCTATTTAAATGAGCACATCAGCACATTCGGACAAAAAGATGACGATACTCGTTCTTTTGACTAGCGTGTGGCATCGGCATAAGTCATAAGAACGAGATACATCAGCTGATCGTTCGAACGTTTTTATGAGACTTCGTAAACACAGCTGGGAGTTTACTATAAGAGGTGTAAAAATGTTAGCCGTCATGAAAGTTCGCTCAACAAGGGCGCTAGTTAGAACGATTCAGATATCTCGTCAAACTAGGAAGGATTCATAGTTCAAAATTTTTTTGCACTTTGGACACTTATAACGCATTCACACGGAGATGACGAAATTCATTCCTTTGACTAGCGTGTGTACAGGCCCTAAAACTGTAATAATATTTGCTTTTCTCCTGCATCGCCTAAAAGATCAAACTACTCCGACAGTGCGCACCAGGAAGCAAAGAATGCAACGGGAGGACTCAATAGGACTAAAATGAAAGTAAGCCGTGACCGCACGTAGAAAATTTACATCACATCGACGAGTCGAAGTATTTGAGTGTGGGATCTCAGGCCTTCCTTTGTTGTTTTCTTAAGCATATTACCGTATATTTTCGATTTAGTTCGATCACTCTATACCGCTCATGGCAGGCCAGCTACATGAGCTGCAAAATGCTGTAAAATGTTGTTGTCAACTACAGAAAGCGAGCAATAGGCTAACTGTTACTGTGGTTTCTCTCGCGTACAGATTGGCTATAAAGATGCTTATATTTGATGGTAATGAATAAATATGTTCTGTGAAGAGCACTATGAAGTGTAAATAAGGCTTCATTTAAAAGTAGTAGTTAAATCGGGTGGCCAAACGGGACCAAATTTCGGCGCTAGTGCTGTGAAAGCTTCCACCAGCGTTGAGTTGATGGAAGCAGTTGCTGCGAACGCGCGAGACGGAAGGATGAAGCAGGTCCGTTTTCTCAACGCGCATCATCAATCAATTTCTGTAAGCAAAACCTATGAATGCTGAATTTATTCTCTGTAGCGTTTATAGATCATAAAGAAACTGATACATAAGGTTTTGGCGGTTATTTTAATCATCAGAATCACTATTAACCCGTATGCCACTAGAAAATCCGAAAATATGCTCTATAAAGACACGGACGCCATCAGGAAGGAAAGAGTGTAACGGGAGGACTCGCCAAAAATTAGCATAAAAATGTGACGTCACCTCGACAAAGCTACAGCTGAACGGCCTATGAGTACGTTAATTAATTTTGCAAGATAAATTGTGGTAGATTGCAAATTTCATCTCTTGAGCACACAAATGAAGGGAATGTATAATATTTGAGCAATAAGCAATTATCAATAAGAAGTTGCAGTGGAGGCTGGTAGAAATTTCAGAGCACTACCGGCAAGATCTGGGCCGCTGATTTAACTTCTTTAAAGTGAAGCCTTAGCTACACTTTATATTCAGTTCACAGTGTTTTTCAAAAAACATTTTTCATATTCAATTGACAGTGCTTTTCACAAATCACATTTATGCATATCATCAAATTTTTCGACCTAATTCATTCGAATTCTCACTCTTGACTGACCAACTCAGGTAGAAAAGAGCGTAACGGGAGGACTCACGAAAAATTAGCATAAAAAAATTGACGTCATCCTCGACGAATATATGGCTGAGCAGCCAAGGATTATTTCAACTAATTTAACCAGAAAAATCGTCTAGAATTGCAAAATTAAGTCAAGAGAATACCAACTAGTTTAGCAATTATCTATTCAAAATTGCAGTGCATGGTGGTGGAAACTTTCACAGCGCTTTCGCCGAATATGGTCCTTCTCGGCGACCTGATTTAACTTCTTTTTCTTCATTGAAGCCTTATTTACACTTCATATTCAGTTCACAGTGCTCTTC
>LQNS02278070.1:6640980-6660425 GCA_001587735.2 Parhyale hawaiensis
CGCAGCCGACGGCCGAAACGTTGCCTTTTATTTAGCTTGTTTTTATTTCTATTCGAGAATCGTCCTAAATAAAATCACTAATGATCAAAAGCAAAATTTTAGAACTTTGGAGAAAAAATGTAAATGTTATGTGCAATTGGAAGTATGTACTCCTTCCAAATGGCATACGTGGTTCTCTGCTAGTACGACTCACCTCCAGCTACTAAATTGTTCAAACTTCGACTCTGCTGTTCGTAATACCTTATTCCAATCTTTATAATCCAACTTTTTCATTGTCATGTTACTTCAGAAATATTTCATCCGAGTACCAGTGCCAGATCATAATGGATGGACGGAAACCCTACGTGACTACTCGCCAAATTATCAGAACTTCGAGCAACTATTGAACAGAATAAAACAACCTCCAGTTCAACAATCATTTAAGGAGCTTAGAACTCCAAATTTTGGGTGCCTGATGTGTCAGATACTCGAAGTTAAAACATTGTTTTATCACCGCAAGATGCTCTCCAGTTCACTATTTTGTTTAAACGTAGTCCAGAGTATGGGTAAGGGCTTTGGCAGCCCGTTGCGGCTTTCTGCCCTTCAACTGTTTGCCACAGCAGGCACTGATTAAGCAGCGGATTATGACATGGGCGACCCAGTTCACAGCTCGCTGCACCCGGTACTCACCACACAGCGGATCATGACATGGGTGTCCCAGTTCACAGCTCGCTGCACCCGGTACTCACCACACAGCGGATCATGACATGGGTGATCCAGTTCACAGCTCGCTGCACCCGGTAGGTACTCACCACACAGCGGATCATGACATGGGTGACCCAGTTCACAGCTCGCTGCACCCGGTAGGTACTCACCACACAGCGGCTCATGACATGGGTGGCCCAGTTCACAGCTCGCTGCGCCCGGTAGGTACTCACCACACAGCGGATCATGACATGGGTGACCCAGTTCACAGCTCGCTGCACCCGGTACTCACCACACAGCGGATCATGACATGGGCGACCCAGTTCACAGCTCGCTGCACCCGGTAGGTACTCACCACACAGCGGATCATGACATGGGTGACCCGGTCATCGGTGCGTACAGTGAGCACATAGTCCCCCGGTTTGCTCTGGCTCTCCCGTACTAGGAAGCTACCATGCTTCCCTTTGTCCACCATCATACGCTCTGCTTCCTTGCCTGACAGCTGTCCGTGGAACCATCTGAAAACATTTGTAACAAGAACATGGTCATTTTACGATGATAGTTTCTTAATTAAGGAATACGTTGCGATCCATAGGGAGAAAAAGAAAGAAAATTCATTTATTACATCTCATATGGATGTTGCACTCATCAAGAACAAGTACAGTATCCTGAGATTTTCAGCAGCGAGGGAAATTGCATCATGTAACCACGTACCAGACATGCCCTGGTCAATAAAGGGTAAAAGTACGAGATTTTTCCTTCTTGGTGCGCTTGGCGAGTTATATTATGAGCTGTTTGTATAGAATTATATAAATGTAAAGGCAAGGTCCGTCGTCTTGACGGCGCACCCTACCTAGGAAATCCACATGCACTGGTTCCAGCTGCAGATATATACATAATTTCTCTAGACCAGAGCAGATAGTGCTATTGTACATATACCCGCAGATAAAGAGAGATCAGTATTCTACACATTCTCACTACAGGAGAACTCGACAGTCGATGAAACCCATGGTAACAGTGTACCTATTATAGCTACTGGCCTGCCATGGTCAGTGTACCACCCAACTACAACAGCAACTAAAATCTAAACATTGGGAAGTGGCCTTACAATTTTATTACGAATAGCGGTAGACTTTTTTTCATAACTTTAGAGTATCTCGACAGAAACGAATGAACCGATACATGGAAGTGTTTCCGCAATAACTTTAAGAGCATGGGTAAGGTAAAGCGGGAGACCGGAGTAAGTACAAACATAGGCCTTAACAAACATCAATGGCAGGATCATAAAAAATAAAAGTAAATCTATTAGCTAGTGACGAAAGAAAAAATATTCGACTGTTCATACACTTTTGAAAAAATTCGTAGCAAAACCTTTATTTAAGATGTTGAAGAGATTGATACAGCATAATGGTGTTTGACCATTAGGAAAAGGGTTCACGTACACACCTATCAGTGGTAGGATTGCAGTAGTTTAAGCCTCCCTAAATAAGTACTAAGCTTTTTTAAGAGAGGAAATCGAAGCTACATATAGTACGTCAATAGTCACGTGGAACCCATGCACGAAGGTGTTCCCACTCAGGATCAATGCGCATACGAACAGCAAGTCATGAAAGAAGAGGAAGAACAGACGAAAGTAATACCAGGAGCATCAAATCAGAAGGAAGCAAAGTGGGCCTAGCTAACGGCTAGGGTAACCCACGTGGAATTGCAGCTCCGCATGACCAAATTTTCATGACTGACAAAGAGTTCACTTAATAACTACCATTCAGCGGTGGAATTCATAAGCCTACCTACTAAATTTCTAAGGGTTTCTATGAATACCACTCGAAGGGTCCAGTCGGGTACCTTTCAGTAGTTGGGTCGGCGCAATTGAGGGGATACTTGAGCTCAATGACGTGTCCATTCTTCTCCTTGAGCTGGCCCTGGTTCTCCATATAGAACTGCACCAGTTCTGCGAGTGTGGCGAACTTCTCGCCACCGTACAGATCATAGAAGTCGCCCGTGTTCTGAATCTTTATGTGAGTCACCTCGCCATTGCGTCTGTTGAGCGGGAATATATATATGTTCATCTATTTTTTGTGTACGTCATTTGTGCGTTATCTTGCCATTGGGGCTATTGAAAAAACCTAACAAATAAGACGAATGCTAGTTACTGAACTGCAATAGACTACTGTGTTGGCTAATTAACACATTCTGGTAACTCCGTTTCATTGAATCAACACCTAATTTTTGTGAAACACTTCAGTGTTGTCAAGTAGGTAGCTAAGCAAATAATACAGTCAGACTATTATTATAAGTATAAAAGTCACCCTATATATAACGGGCAGGCTGGTAGCCATCTTTTTCCAAGGGAGCATAAGCTGACGTTCGCAATGGATGCGACTGGGAGGACTCTCCATTGCAGTACCGTGTCACTGATAAACCAAGATAACAAAAACTAAAAGCGAACAGGATAATGTTACACCAAAAAATATAAAGTCTTTCAGTATTGCGAATATAGACATTGAGTAGCTAGTTTTGTGAATCGGTTATCTCACATCATTGGTTGACACTTGACATATAGCTATAGGCTACACAATGTATTGCTAGTTTTATTGCCTGAAGAAATTCCCAAACATACTATTTCCTGCGCGAAGCTTTTTATTTTGGAAATTTCTGTTTGTGCCTGAAGGTTGTCAAGCAGGCAGACGCACAGGTAATGGACTTACCTGACACTGAGGGTAAAGTCTCCTGGGTTGGACTTGGACGGTCGCGCCAGGAAGGACCCGTCCACACCTCGTTCCATGAGCACATGGTCCGCCTCCTGGCCGCTGATGTTTGGGTGGAACCATCTGCACAACAGCGGTAATCTCATTACATGTACAGAGAAGTAATAAAAGTGTTACTGGACACCTGTCGAGGTTCAACATGCTTGGTTATTGAGAACCTATGCAGATTTGGATTACTATTAGGCCAAACTTTCGATACAGGACAATTTAGTAGGTACCCATTTCTAGATGACGTACCGACATGTCTATTTTTGCCGTGACGCAGGCGCCGACTTGACCTGCACCGAATGCTTGGGGTAATACAGGGGTCGGTAACCTCGTATCCGCGAGCCAGATCCGGCTCGCCACACTATTTTTCCTGAGCGTGCTTTATATTTACGAAAAATATTAACTTGTGGGCTGTTACTTGTCATGCTGGCCCGCAGCCGGCTCCCGAAAATCTCGTCCGGCCCTAGCTCAGAAAAAAGTTGCTGGCCCCTGGTCTAATGCTACAGTATGTATAAACTCAAGTTGGTAGGTTTCATGAATAACGAATTATAAACAGACGGAGCACAACGTAACATTAACAAAGGTTTTCCCAGGGCGGGACGAAATAAGCCACTGCCGTACGCATAACGAGCATAGGCCTGCTGTAGGGACCGAACAACTGTACAACTGCAACTAGATCGGGGCAGTTTTTTTTTTAAAGGAGCATCAGATGAAACAGTGATATCAAGCCAGCGTGATTGGACGTCGCGGTGACGCCACTGTTATAGCAGTAAAACAAAGCTGAAGTAATAGGCTTAGTTTAGTGTTGCAGCAGAGGTAGTCTTGCTAAAATATGGAAACCAGTGATCTGCAGCGACACTATCCCGCGAAGAATTGAAAACAAACTATGTGCATAGCCAGATTTCGACGGTAGCGATCTTCACAGACACCATCATGCCAAAATTGGGAAATAAGTGAACCATCCATTGCGACACAATGAAGCCCGGATTCTGAAACCAGTTGCCAGCATCCACACTAACACGCCAAGATTCGAAAACCAGCAACAAGTGATTCGCTCCTACACAATGATGGTCAGGGAGATTCGCAAACCAATAATATAGCTAACTGCACTGACACAATCGTACCTTCCTCTCGCTTTAGGCGACGGCGGTATAAACACCGACACTGTGGATCCAAAGTCAGTTCTTGTTCGAGAGATCGGCGTTTTGATTTCTGGAACAGACGCTCGGTGGTCCTGGTTCTGGTTCGAGGATAAGATGGTTTCGCTTCTCGCTCTGCGAAGAAACTTCTTGGGGAAGAGAATGGGAGACTGGCTTCTGGATACTGATCTGTGGTCGGAGGTGCTGGGCAAGCGGTGCCGCTCATATTTCTTTTTGTTAAACATGGCCATCGTTTTAATTTCTAGAGGAGAAGGAAGATGCAATGCGGTACTTGTGAGCAGCAACCGTGGATTGATGTCAGTTGTCGAAACTAACTTCAGAAACCATAGCTAAAGGACAATTTCTTGGGCTAGGCGATGGCAAGGAGTTTTATAATTGTCAGAAGCACTTTCGACGAGCTGTTCCAAAAGCACAAAACTTTTTTTTTAAACCACGGAATGTGCGATAGGTAAGCTTCCAGTTCCCAGAAGAAGTTGAGTAAGTGCTTCTATAGAACACAGTTGCTTTGTCACGTAATTAACTGATAGAATTGTACGAAACAACTACAAGAGCTTTCGAAACGCAAGTAATCATTTTTGTCAAACAGCACCAAATAAGTTAAGTGTTAAATTAATAATAATAAAATTTTTCCCATAAAACACAGTTTTTCCTCCCTACGTTATATTAATATATCGTTACTGAATGCTTCAATGTAGCATAAAATACATATTTCCTTCTGTAATTTTTTTGGCTACTTCTAGCCAATTTATTCTATATAATTAAAAAAAGTTTAGAAACTCATCCTTGACCCTATTATCATAACTTTGCTCGGACTTCCACAGTCACTGTAAAGGTGTTGCGAGAGAAGAGGAATGGATCTGCAGTACGCTGGAAGAAACTTGGAACCCATTTATGAAGGCATTCCCACAACAAATCAACGGGAATGGGTCCGACAAGTCAGAAAAGCATAAAAAAGAACAGCGCAACAAAGACTGGCAGCGCGAGTTGAAAAGAAAAGAAGGAAAAAAGGCGATGGCTGTTTCAAAAATTGTCAGTGTTAGAAGGTACGGGCCGCGGCGGATAGCACATCCTACACTGGGGATGAAACTAAGCGTGCAGAGCAGCGTGAGGTAACTTCTACACTCAGCACAACTGATTACGATGATAAGATAAGGGTGAGATGGCGACGGAGAAATATGTACAGTATACGCATAAAAAATATACGCAATGTTCTAGGTTATACCGAAAGTTTAAACATTCGCACAATAATGGTGATCCAAAGAGAAAATAAGGAACCTAAACATGGTGAACTTGCAGTAGTGAACTTGCATAGGTACCGTACCTACGTTGTTCAAGCCTTCCTAGACGCAACTGCGGGGTTAGAAGAGAAGAAAAAGAAGAGACAAATAGTATGCCAATAGAAAACTGCTAAGTAGTCTGGGGTTCTGTTACAGATTGTCATGTGTTTGCTTGACAAAGTGGTTCGTCGATGTGCGTTCATGCTGGATGGTGGTGTGCCTTGTGATCTGGCGCATCGTCGCAGAATTGGTGGGGTCTGCTTTCTGTAAAAATATAATTGCCCTAGTCATCCGCTGTCTGATTTTCTTCTGGAGCCTCTTGTTCGGGTGAGGTATACACGGCGTAGTGGTGCTCTTCGTGAGTTTGTCTTGGAAACGGTACGATATCATACGGGCCAGATTCTCGTTCATTTATTTTCCCCATCACATGTGGATCTTTGAAAAGGTCTTGATGGCTCTATTTTTGCTGGTGCGGGTATTGGCAGCTTCAAACGCTCTGTGCACGTAGCTATTGTGTGATCCCGGATCTCTCTTTCTTTCTTCGCTCGGTGAGCTGGTTGCGTGGGAGTTTGTTAACCTCATGGAGTTTTTCCGTCCCCACGTTACCAGTCTAGTGTAATTTAATAATAATATTGCATTTTAATGTAGGCCTCCCAACCAATACCGTAAGCCGTGATAGAAAGAGAGGGAGGAAGAAACAAGGGATAAAAGAGTCGAGAGCAATGTGGAACTCATGCACGAATCAACATGTATGGGAAAAGCAAGTCGGGAAAGGAGAGGTAGAATAGAACGCAGCATCATCGGTAGAAATATTGACATGGATTGAAGCAAAGTGGACACGAAAAACAGACGTCCAGGAGGCCTAGCTAAGGTTATGGGGACAGACGGAAAGCCCCTTGAGAGCACTACTCCCGATAAATAGGGTAAACTTAACTGACCTATCCCTATGGGTTATGGCCCATATAAGCTCTCTGAGGGGACCCATGCATGCAGGATTGTGGCGCTTGATCACAGACTGTGGTGTGAGTCAGCATTGAAGGACCTATAGCGTAGCAACAACAAATATTTTGGCTTAATGGGCAGCATAGCAAAAACTAATTTTTCATACTATATTCAGAGCTTATGTGAAACTTGCTTTTCTGTGCTCAAATGTAATACAACATATTTCTGCTAACTAGACTCGATCTTATCAGGGGGCATAGGATGAACCATAGGTCAGGTTCGTTCAACTATGTTACTGTGTAATGGAGAGCAGCAGCCCAGGAAGTCCCAATAGGTTGGTTACGTTAATCTTAGCTACCGTACCTACCGCTTTAGAGACATTTATCCTCCGGGCCTAATCTTTCTTCAAAGTTCATAATCCTATGGATGATGCTTTCCTACTGTTATTTTCATTTTCGACTTACTATTCCCATGAGCGATGAACATGGGAACAACATTTTGAATGGGTTCTACGTTACTCTTTGCAGCCTCGACCTCACTTCCTTATCCCCCGTTAGAGCACCTAGCTATAGCTCGTGTTGGATTAGGGAGGCGTAAATTCACTTAGCTATATAATGATTTAATAAAAACTAGCTGGGGTTAAATGAAATAAGCGCTGGAATGACGGTAGAAAACAAGCACAAACAAGTCTACTGAAGATACTGAAGGCGCAGATGCGATAAATAAGATGGCGCTGATTGGCCAAGAGTGATGTCACGGGCATTGTGGATGGCCAATCAGAAGACCTACATAATCGAAAAGCGCTTGAGATCACCACTCAAAGAAACGATGAAAGTCACACAGAGTTTCAAGTGGAACATATTCTAGGTTGTTTAGCGGTCACTTCTTTTCTTAAAGTGGAACGAACGTACTTCATCTTCCCAAGTGAGGTATTTTGTTTTCTTGAATGAACCGTAGTTGCTACAAAGTATTGTAAAATACGCATAATAACCCTATACCGGATGGATGAATGCACTCTCATACAGGAAGACTATTACAGAAATGACCAAATTTAGTCACTGTCTCGGTAGAGGGCTAAACAAGTATATAGACTAAAACATATACATATCATTTATTCCAGACACTTCACAAATTTTTTATTGTAGGTACTGTACATGTGAGAATGTACTTAGAAAGTCAGGTACCTATAATATATGCATAGCTATATTTTTTGGTATTTTCAATATATGGAAATACCTAGTCATGACGTTGATACAAAGTTGGTGTCATCATACAGATGGCTCTGTAAGGCAATAAATAAATCAATCAGCTCACCATACCTGATCCCGAGTACGTTTTCCTAGTGATAGGTTACTACCTATTTTATGCGAAAATGCGACCGCGCGAGTCTGAATCCATCTGGAAAGCGGACATTATTCGACAGGTAGCTACTACCTGCAATAGCTATCAATTGACTGCCTAAGTTTTTTGATTGGGAGCCAACAAGCGCAGCTATAATGTGGTAGGGCCGCGTGTTCATCATCCAGAGGGTGACAGAGGGACGGACATCTTTTTTTTGTATCATGGCATGGCTGGTGAATGGTGCTGTACGTGCGACAGTGTGGACTCTGCTGAACAGTTCGCGAGCAGCATCTTTTAAGGTTTCAGTGCCTCAGTTTTGCGCTACGCTGCGGGATATGGGTTTTCTCGAAAGCTTCAGTTGCTGTTACAGCCTGCTTAGGCGAAGTTGAAGCTGGGATCCACACAATGGGGGGGGGGGGGGGGCAGCACATGACGGTCTTCAACACGTGTGTCCGATGCCATGATCCACAGCCTGTCTTATTATTGTTGTTATATTGAGTAGTTTAAGCCTCCGTTTTCACAACAATGGAGATCTAACAGAGGAAGAAGCAAGGGACATATAGTATGCCGATAGATACGGGGAACCCATGCACGAAGATGTTCCCATACAGTATGATTGGCTATTGCAGACCTTCCCTGACGTAATCGATGGCGTCACATTTAGAAGCCAACTAGACGAAAATTAAAAATTCGAACAAGAAATAATAGGTAACTAATCATCACTATTTCAATCGACATCCAATCAATTATTTTACCATAATTCTTAATTATCTTCAATTTTCCACCGAGATCAGTTGAACACCTAATGATATATTCTAAACACATCGAGATTTTTAAAAGTTTTTGAAGATAAACCAGAGTAACTTTTAAATTTCAAAGACTCGCGCATTATTTGCAGTTTTCCTGTGCAGAAAATGGAAGATTTGATGGTCAAATATGGTCCATTTTTCTAATCTTCTTAATTACTTACGTTATTCAAGTTATCCAGAAGATTTTATACAGCTACATTTACTTTTTTGTACCGTAGACGTCACGAGTGCGTCCTCTGCTGCTACTGGCAGTGGCTCAAGCCGAAGGTTTCACAGGCGTCATATAGCTTACACCCAATACCTACAAGGGTCCTTAATACACAGTGGGCCCAGTACCAAGCCAGTTTAATACTGATCCTGCTAGCTCAGTACCCCTCTGTTGAAGCGAGAGGTTGTGCTCGGCAAGTAGCTAACGATCTGAGTCTCTGTTTCATTGCTGCTAAAAAACGCGAGGCTCAAGCTGTTCCCACGCACGATTACCATGCATAAGAACAGCAACTCGAGGAAAAATGTAGAGGCATTGTCACCATCATTGCGTTCTTAACATAAGCCCCCAAGCCACGGCGTTCGATACGACCCACAGCGAAGAAGAAATATATACAGAACATAGTCTCAGCATCTTCGGTCACTGCAAAGAGGAAAATCAAGAGACGTGAAAATCATGCAGCACGATAGGGTTCCTGTTCTGTAGGTACCAATGCGCATGGGAACAGTACCTACCTAACTCGGGTAAGATGGGAAAGCATCATCAACTAGAGCACTCTGAGAGTGAATACCTCCGCCAAGCAAGGCAGCGGTAACGAGAAATTTAAATCGGCTATGAAACCATGATTTTCTTTATATCCATACCAAAATCTGATCACTTGTGCCTTTTGAGATTAACAGTGTCCGTAATTTTCTTGGAGATCCGTTAATAATTTTTTTTAGTTATGCTGCTAACAAACATTTTAACAAACATAAGTCAAACACACAAACGGACAAACCGATCACTACTAAAATTTAATCAATCATGTCTTAACGTTACTAACGATTCCTGGAAATTTCATAAAAATCTATCCATGATTATTTGAGTTGCTGCGTTAACAAACATAAAATCAAACACGGTGAAAAACAAACGAACGAACAAACAGATCATCAGAAAAATTTGATCACTTACTCTCTATAATAAACCCAACAACTCATGTAAAATTCATGAAAATCCGTCCATCACTTTTCAAGTTAGGGCACTAACAAAAAATACGCAAACAAACTGATGGACAGATCTTCACCAAAACTTAATCATCTGTTTCTCCTAACATACTTAACAACTCCTGTAAATTTCGTTAAAATCGGTCCATAACTTTTTGAGTTATCTTTATGACAGACACAATAACAGACAGACAGACGAAACTGACGAAAACATAACCTCCTTGGTGGAAGTAACTAGTGCTCCACACCGACAGTACATAGGTACGTCCGCTTAGCAATGCAATGCCACTATAGAAAGAATGGTAGACAGAAACTGACTGACGGATAATCACAATAATTAATCACCTGTTCCTTGGGGCATTCTCAACAGTTCCTGTAATTCCCATGAAGATTCGTCCGTAACCTTCGGAATTATGTTGCTCACAAACAGAGAAAGGACAGCAAACCCCTGCAGAAACAAAACTTTCTTTGTGGAGGTAAAAAGAGTATGAAAACTGAAGGAATGTGGGCAAGGCATAAAGATATCCCGAAGGCCAAGCCAAATCCAAGGAAACCTATACAGTCTTCTCGGGAGCGCGACTCTCTCAAAACAAAGGAGGGGCGAACTTAAATAGTATGGAAGAGGAGACGGGTGCGCATACAACAATTTCCCACAGACCTAATAAATAGAAGAAAAAATAAGACAGATATGTTGAATCATCACTTGTATCACTCAACCCTAGTAATCGCGGATCTAATCCATATTATCGCAGGCCTAATCCATATTATCGCAGGCCTAATCCATATTATCGCAGGCCTAATCACTGATATCGCAGGTCTAATCCTATAACTATAAATGAAATTCCCACAACTGTTCCACTGACAAGTTTATTCACTATATATATATACCTCGCAGTTGATAGTCACGGCACAAACATTAGTAAACGTTATCAACAAAATGCAAGACCTTGACGCGCCTGAGAAATTCGTAGTATACTGAATAATTTAAGGTCTCAGTCATTACAACAAAGACGATCTCACAGGTTTTGAAAAACATAAGGGACATACCTCAATGTGTGTTTTGCAAAAACTCAATAAGTGTTCTCGTACCCGTATTTGTTATACTACTTATGTCGATAGAAACATGGAACCTACATATGCATGAGGGTGTTCCACACATAGGGTTAATTGTTATTATTAATTCATTATGTAAGTTACCGTAAGCCTCCCTAATCCAACACTAATTATCTGTTCTAAGGAAGGAAAAGGAAGAAACATTGAGTAAGCAAAGATACACGTGGAACCCACGCATAAAGGTGTTCCTACACAGGATAAATGCGCACGGGAACGCTAAGTCGAGAAAGAACAGGAAGAACATATGGCTAATTAGACCACACAAGCCGTTTCAATAATACATGTTCCAATAACGGAAGAAGCTGCTCGTGGGCAAAAGCTCAAACAGACATAAAACTCCTCAATCCATAGCGGGAGCTTGAGGAACGAAAGTGCAAAGCAGTAACGAGACCCTATATACTGGATTTTTGGGTTCGAGGAACGGAATTGCACTAAGAATGCTCTACATTCATTTTTCTAAGTCGAGTAATGGAACTGCACTAGAATATAGTTGATTTTATGCACTTTTCAATTTAAGTCGAGTAATAGCACTGAAAAAAAAAGTCTGCATTATGCCAAGTTTTCTGTTCGGGAGACGGAACAGCACTAAAGACGAGTTACTACATTTTCTGGAGCTTCCCATTCGAGTAACGAAACTGCATTATAAAATAAACCCCTGAATTTCAGATTCGAAAAACAAAATTTTATTTTAAGAGTAAGCCCTCAGGCTTCTATTATTTTGCTGTTCGAGTAACGATACCGTTACAGTGGACATAATAAAGACAACTAGAGCGCGGCAGCAGCAGCAGCACACACCGGGTGAGCAAGAGCCAACTGGTGGTAAGGGAGCCGTGGTCGCCTGCCGGCGGGTGTAGAGAGTCATTAGTGGCAATTGAGGGACGGTTAGCGTATGCTGAGGGCAGTGGCTTACCAATGTCATATTGAGGAACCCAAAGGCTGAGTAGCGAGGGTAGTGGTTTGCCAATGTTATACTGAGGGAGACCAAAGGCCGTGTAACGAAGATATTGGTCTACTTGTTATAGCAAAGAAATCCAAAGGCCGTGTAGGGGGGGGGGGGAGTGCGTTACGAATATTACACTGAGGAAAGCAAAAGGTCGGGTAGTGAGGGCAGTGTTATACCGAGGGAAGCTACAGGTCGTGTAGTAAGGGTAGAGGTTTACCAATGATATATTAAGGGAAATGGATGTGTACTATTACAAACGTCATATTGAGGAAACAGAAAAGGACCCCCCTTGGGGCGGCTTAAATTAAGCAATAAGTGAAACACGCTGCTCACGGGTGTTTATTTTGTGACTGCTCAAGTCATTCATCTCAAAACTTTATCGATGTAGGTATTTGTTTAACATTAGTTATCTGTACGTTTTTGTTTAGTATATTTTACTTATTTATCGGTGTATTTTCAGTATATTTTCTACATCGATTTAACACATTACTCTGTTTACTTGTTTTCTGCATTGAAATGTTGATTCGATTTATCTGCGAATTTATCAACTTATAATATTTAATTATGAAGTTATAACTCAGAATATCTCACATCTAGCGGAGGTAGACGTCTGCTATTCAAACTACTTGAATTACTTTGATACGGTTTCTAGTTCAGCACCACCCAGCGACATTTTCACCCAATCAATAAAGCTAAATTTATAATTTTTTCAATATTTAGTCAAGTGCGTTTTTACAACGTAGATGATTGGTACTTGCAACTCCAACTTTACACGCGTATTACCTTTTCTGGTGTGCTTTCGCGGTATAGTTTTTGTTACTTTGCGACAGAGCATGAAAGGTACTGCATCGTCCAAAAGGAATCATCCCCACCCATCTTTCCAGCTATTTTAAATACCTACCTATCTTTAATGCTTTCTTTATTGGCTCTGCACACGTGGAGAAGCGGAATATAATCATCTGGACATCGTCCGAAAACCCTCAAGGTTAAATCGAGCTGGCAGGTGTACGGTATCTTCCATAATAGAATAACAAGTGCAACACTAAACAATGTAACGGCAACGCAACTTCTGTGGGACTGGTAGCCTTATAAAATATTTACTGTCGATCAATTATTTAGATCAATAATGTGTAGATTACCGGTACTTAATAAAGTTTGAAAAAAATTGGATAAAATGACAGATAATAATAATAAATACGATCATATTCTTAAGGAAATAAAGTATGCTTAAAGGAAGGGCCGTTTCTCAAATGTGCGACATTATATATACAGTATCTATGGCACGGCGCATGCTGCCAAGGGAACGTATTTCTGACATTCTGTGAAGCTTATACGTTCAACAGTACTATGAAGCAATGGATTATTAACATTACTAATAAGATTACACGTATCGTACTAGCTGATATATCTATATTATATAAAACTGACGGCATAAGCGCATCTACAGTTATCAGTGTGCACAAGCGTTTCAACTGTTATAAAAGATATTGTGTTTACGACAGCGATAAGATAATTCCGAAGAAAGCTGCTTGTTATCAAAGAAGCAGGGGATAAGCAGGGTCTAACGTTATCTTGATAAAATGAGTAATGATACAGCGAGTGCTGCACACATTAAATGTAAGAAACACTAAGCAGATATCAAGATATGTCAACCATAATCTAAAGTACTTAGAAAAATATTGGAAAGGCCAAGAATTTATAGTTTCGTCTTACATAACAACTATTTAGAAATAAAATTAAGCTCGCCTGGTGTTCGTTTCAACGTGCCAAGTGTTTGAAAAGTGTGATTTAGAAACGAAACATTTAAAGTTGGCTGCTTATTTGCACTCGCTGTTTGACGTAAACAAAAACGGAACGAACTTGTGGACCAAAGAAATACAAAACCTCGGATGAGGGCACCACCAAGCGCTCGGTAAATTCTAGCGTTCAGCGTACGGTTGAAGAGTCGGAAGCTGAAAGGTTTGACTCCGACTCCTGAATCTATTTGTCTGACTCTTGGATATATTTGACAGATTCCCTGATTTCCGTCTCCGGATTCTATTGGTCCGCTCCGACTCTAGACATCCTGCAAATCAGACTCCACAACAATATCAGTAGCTACTTAACAAAGTTGCCTACGCAGGTCAACTACCCACTACCAAAACATATGGATGAAGCTCACGGGAGGTGTTGCTGTAATTTCTAATGAAACCTTGTATTATTTCCACCAAGTGAGACATGGTATCTATAACATTTTGATCAAACTCATTACATGTTGTCTACATTTTGATTAAACTCATGAAATATTTATCCAATCAAACTTCAGAAGTCAGGGTTAGCCCATCATTTCCGACTCCGACATCTGAAACCAGTCGGTGTCAGACTCCACTAAAAACTCCGATGGTTTACGACGCCGACGACTCATAAACGCTTCACCAGACAAGTGACCATCTACGGTTAGCCGCCGACAAAAAATGGCATATTTGTATTACATATTCAGTATATTAAGATATTAAATAGGCCAAGACCTCCGTGTCCACTACAACGACAATCTAACAAAGGGAGAAACAAGGGGTACACCGTACAGCATGTGAATAGAAACGTATATAGCACCCACGTACGAAGGTGTTTCCACACAGGATCAACGCGAATGGGAACAGCAATTCGGGAAAGAAGAGGAAGAGCAGAGGAAAGTTACATCAGCAGGAGTATGAAAGCGAAAACAAACAAGCGGGCAGGAAAGAAGGAGGTCCTCCCGAACGCCTAGCTCCGCTGTCATCCCCTTCCCCCCATGTAACATAGATTAGGCGAACCTAACGAATATAGGCTAACCCTATGTACTACGGACCATCCTATACGAACGCTGAGGTGTATTCCATAGAAGGGAATTACTCCTACGGGAAAGGATTGAGTAAATTTCTAACCTTGTTTTACCAAAGGAGTAACACTCTACAGGTATAACCCACGCAGTGAAGGGTTAAATAATTTTCGTTAGACTGTCGAGAACATGAACTATTCCAGTCCGCCGCCCCGGTGTTGGTGTTCTGCAGGAACTGAGCTCTGGCCCTGCCTGCCCATTGGCATTTACGCAAGACAGTTCATGTCTTCCTTTATTTTAGTACAATTAATGCCCTGATGCTTCACGCGACTCTGTTGCCTAACGGAATTTGTGGCCGCCCCAGGAGTTAATTTACGGTTTGAGCTTCTGGGGCAACCCCGAACGATGTTAGGGTGCTATTTCCATAACCTCTTTCAATCTGCCCTAGACACGGTCATGCAGGCTAGCGCCCAAGTGCGTCCCCGCCGTATCCAAGATACCTTCTCCGTAAGAAAAATGTTGGGTACTTTGGAATTTTTTCTTCAGTATTAGATAGGGGTAAAGAATAGCTCTTGACAAAATCCCATTTTTCCGTTGCCGACTTTCGGCCGCCAGCGTCAGAACTAAGAGTCAAGTACTGTTGCGGTCTATGGCAATAATGTAAAAAAAAGTAACATTAATTACTGCAACGTAGTAATCACTTGGGCTACAGTTCCTCGCAAGTCCAAGTCTCTAGTCAGAGGGATTCGTTGGCGGCTTTAGTTATCACGCACATTACAGGGAAATCCGAAGATGGACCTTACGTATGGAGCTGTCCCAGGTGACTTAATTACAGATAGTCCACTAAAAGTTAAAGCCCCTGCTTACGATGATCGGTACTGCGTCATACAGAAACGTCTATGGACTTCGTTATAGAATAATAAGACGGGCATTTTACCTAACCGAAACTCACACGAACCGCGTCAGCCAGAAACTGGTAAACGCTGCGTCAAACAGTATAGGTAACATATGTGTGGGCACTTTATGATACCACAGAAACTCTTGGGTATTTCATTATACAGAAAAATTCCTATGCATTTGACAAACAAACTTTTCTGTTCTTAGACATCCAACACCAGTATATTACTTAGTTTCACAGAAATTCATAGAAACTTCATTATACTGAAACTCATACATACATAGCTAGTGATCCAGAAACTCGCAGGAACTTCGTCACAGAGTCGCAAGTACTCCATCATAGAGGAACTGGTAGGTACTGCATCAAAGAAGAAGTGGCAAGCACATATTCCAACATACAGCAACTTGCAGGAGCTCCGACACAAACTGAATGAACTCAACAGGAAACATGCATCCGTCAGCAAAATTCCACCACACGTTCATTCTCTGCCAAAAGCGGCAGCAGTTATACGAGGAATACCTGTGTCGCCAGAAAGAACTTAGTTAACCTTTCGTTACTGATGGTATCTCTAGATACCATTAACAGAGTCATTTTCATATCGAGAGTACCGGTATGTCCAGATCCCATACCAAGTGCACCTTACTTATATAACCGCATCTACAAACGCTATGATAAAAAGAAATCAACTGTACGTAGCCAGGAAACGAACGGCAGTGAATAAGCTGCGGACTGTAATATTTCTGCTGCAAGAAATTACGCACACATTAAGCTACTAGGATCACAGCTACACAATATATTCACTCGTACGTACCATAGAATATATGAACCTACGGTCTGTTTAGACAAACTAATTAACCTCCGCCAAGGAGGTTTATTGTCGTGTTTGTCTGCCTCTTTGTTTGCCTACCCGTCCGTCAGTCTCTCTGACTATCCCCAAAATTATTCGAAAAGTTGTGAATGGATCTTTACGAAGTTTACAGGGATTGTCTGAGTTTAATTTTGTGACAGTATTTATGCCCCACCCTGTACATTAGTTAGTTTTCAATAGCTACGACAACCTTGCCTAACAACTAGCTTGATTTCATACCAAAGAATGCAGACTTCAATATTCTAGGCAGTTGAATTATACAAAAATATTGACCAAAAAGGTCAGTAACAATAACAGTAATTATGATAATAAAGCTATAAATATAAAAAATCTTAGGCAAATTGCGGACCTGAAACCCATAGTCCAAAATACGGGCGTTGGGCCATAGCTGAGACCGAGGTAGGTACGAACGGTGGGTCTCGAGGACACGCGTTTCCACACAGCCGGATGGTTCATAGCGATAAGCCGCTCCGGACACGTGTGCGCGCACACACATACGCACAGTACCGACCACACTATTATGCTACGTACATGAGAAAATGCGGCACGCACACAAAACTAATCTTAGTTAGTTCACTTGAATAGTTCACTAAGCAAGAGGACTACATGTCGCTTACCCACAACCATATCAATCGGCATCTAATATTTGCGCTCAATCACCCTCGCCTATTTTCCAACACAATCCGTTGTTTCAAGTATCTGCTTCTAATGGTGATCGCAATCCTCTATTTCCATCAGCTTATGTCACTCACCCCTCTCATATGCACCATGCACTGTATTGAAAATCCCTTAACACCAATCTAACTATGATCGGTTATCCGCAATCGCCCTCCCTCATTTCCGTCATATTTATGTCTTTCAATCATACTTCTTCATTTTTAACTATCTCAACATATTTTCAATAAACTATCAATATTATACTAAAACTCTGTGAACCTTGCTTGTGTGCTTACTTGTTTGTGTCTTGTTTAACACAGCTTCTTCACTTTTAGACGAGAAGAAATTCGAGGTAATGGGGACAGTCGAATTCTTTTCATGGATTAGCTCTTCAATTCGATTGCATATGTGATACGGAAGTTAAACTGAGCTGGGCCTCAAGAACGGGCATGATCAATTCATCGGTTCCATGAGCAATACAACTGAAATACGTAACATATAATACTTTGACTTTTCTTACAGCCAGGGTGTTGAATATTCCTTAGAGAAGTAAAGAATCTGTTGATAGTGGACCGAACGGGCCGGGCCGGGCCACTTCTTGACGGGCAGAAGAGGACGGCCGAAGAGCGGGTGGTCTATGCCCAGCTAAATAACACCAGCTTTTTTTATGCGAAAGTGAAGACGATCGTGATGATGACCCAACGGGTCACGGGCCGTCTAGTATTATACTAAAACTCGGTAAACCTTGTTTGTTCGTTTAGTTACTTGTGTCACGTTTGTTTACTTACTTGATTCTTGTTTGACAAAGCTTCTTCGCTTTTAGACGGGAAGAAATTCGAGGGATACTAGACGGCCCGTGAACCGTTGGGTCGTCATCACGATCGTCTATGCTTTCCCAAAAAACTGGAGTTATTTAGCGCAGGTGGACCTTCCAACAAGACAACGACCCCAAGCATACTGCAAATTTAACAAGAGAATAGTTTCAAATGAAGAAAATAAATGTTCTTCCATGGCCTAGCCAATCACCGGACTTTAATCCAATAGAAAATTGTGGCGTCTTTTTAAATCTGGTGTCTACAAACGGTGTCCCAAAAACCTTACTGAACTAAAGGTTATCTGCATGGAAGAATGGAAAAAAATATCAAGTGAATGTGATACGTTAATTTCCAGCCATAACAATCGTCTTAATGCTGTTATTGCCAATGAAGGTCACGCCACCAAGTACTAATGACATAAGATTTTTTGGTCAAATACTTTTGTCCCTCATTACTTTTGTTTGTGTTAAATTTTCTAGTTATAAGTGCACATTTGACTGTTCTGTTTAAATATTTTATTATATATATGTTATATAAACTTCCTGTATTAATAATCCTAAAGCAGTCCCTAATTTTTTAAATACATAAAATATAGAGTTGTGCAAATACTTATGTCTAGGCACTGTATTTCAGTTGTATTGCCCATGGAACCCATGAATTGATCATGCCCGTTCTTGAGGCCCTGCTCAGTTCAAATTTCGTATCGCAGATACAATCGGATTAAAGAGCTAATCCACGGAAAGAATGCGACCCCCCCCAATACCATGAATTTTTTCTCGTCTAAAAATGAAGAAGCTGTGTCAAACAAGACGCAAACAAGTAAACACATAAGCAAGGTTCACGGAATTTTAGTATAACTAGCTGGACCCGTGAAACTTTCACGGCTTTGCAAGGCCTTTCAGACAGACCCGTGAAACTTTCAACACTGGGACTTGATGTGTCATATATTAAGTCCATCCTCTTGGTTGATTATATCCATAATTCCCTGCCGTGGAGTAGCCAGGGGAGGATAGTGGGGAGACACTCCCTCCCTAAAAAGTTACACGCGCCCTTCACTGGAAATGAGGCCTTGAAAAAATGTACTGCTTAGGGCCTAGCTTATATGTCTCGCTGCCCCCCCCCTCCCCTTCTTGAATTTTGCTAGCACTCCTAGTGCCCACCCCCATATGGATATTTTCCAGGTTTTAACCCGTTAAT
>LQNS02278070.1:6660791-6670964 GCA_001587735.2 Parhyale hawaiensis
TTGCCTCTCGCGTTAGCTGTAGCACAGATACCGGATTTTGCATGTAAGGCCAAATGCGAGTTGAACAGTGAATTCAGGCGTAACACACGAAGGAAGGAAGGAACGAACGAAGGAACAACGCTATTAATATTATAGATACTAGACGGCCCATGACTCGTTGGGTCGTCATCACGATCGTCTTTGCTTCTGCAAAAAAGCAGGTGTTATTTAGCTGGGCATAGACCACCTGCTATTCGGCTGTCCTCTTCTGCCCGTCAAGGAGCGGCCCGTTGGGTTCGCTATCAACAGATTCTCTGCTTCTGTAACGAATGTTCAACACCCAGGTTGTAAGCAAAGTCAAATTAATATACTTAACGTATTTCAGTTGTATTGCCAATGGAACCGATGAATTGATCATGCCCGTTCTTGAGGCCCAGCTCAGTTTAACTTCCGTATCATGGATACTTACAATCGAATTAAAGAGCTAATCCATGGAAAGAATGCGACTGCTCCATCCATCTCCTCACTCACCAGGTGAAGCCGAAAACGCTCATCTCTTTAGTTCAAATTAGCAGTTGCATCAGCGAAAGTGTGACAATCCGTAAATTAATCTTAACGAATTCTTCACCGTCACTTTTGACGGTCGGGTACAGTACAGTAGTTCTATCTCATAGAGAATGACAAGCCTAAGTGTTAAAAAATAAACTCATTTTCAATTTTCTATTTCAGCAATCCTCCCCTCCTTTAATGTCGACAAATGCTCAGTAATGCACAAAGGGCTGGTGAACCCTTCAACCTCATTGAAAATGAATGCAACGGAATTGGCTGCTGTCACCCAACAAAGTGACTTGGGAATCACTATCACAAACAGACTACAACACTGTCAGTAAGTTGATAGGAGTGTGAAAATGGCAAGCAGAGTACTCGGATTCATCACCAGAAATTTTGAATACAAGTCCAAGGACATCATCGTTCCCTTGTACAATGCATTAGTGCGGCCATACTTGAAATTTGCTGCTCAATTTTAGTCGCCACATCTGTGTAAAGATATCGATAAAATGGAGTGACTCCAACGCAGAGCAACGAAACTGATACCTCAGCTGCGAAATAAGTTGTATGAATGTCGCCTAAAAGAACTGGGTCTGATCTCTAGAGCAAAGACGACTCAGGGGGCAACTAATAGAAACATTCAAGTACTTGAATGGCTTCAACGACGTACTACAACGGGACTCTTGGAAAGAAACCTCAATGATCGCTTGCGAAACAACGGCCAAAACTTGAGCATAACGCTAGAAGAACGACCTCAATTTAGCAGTTCTTCCCGCGTTTCATAGTCAGCATTTGGAATAGACTCTCTTCCGAAGTTGTTAGTACGGAGTCAGTCAAGCAAGTCGACGCATTTAAAAATCGTCTTGATATACATTGGAGAGACATTCTCCACAGCTAAGAACTGCTCCTCCAAGAGTCGCAAACTCTTAACGGCCAAAGTTTACGAGGCCACCTTAATCCGTCTTCTTTCTCCCGCTCCAACTACACAGTTTGACATCTCTAATCTCCGCAAATCAGCGGCTCTTTATCGTGCTTGCGTGCAGTCATTATCGTCTCTCTGGCAGGGATTCGTCCCCTTTTTTCTCTCTCTTTCTCCAGTCCTCTATATCCTACTAACATAATGGCAATAGCTCACAGTGAGCCGGGGCGTTATTTCTGGTGTCTCTTTGGGAACGGGCCCACTGATTCGTCTACTGCCGCCTATCTAATCGAAGTTTTCACACCTGTTCCCCTATTACGACTACACGGTAATCATATCCGTTTTCAAACACACTTTTCTTTTTCAATCACTTTATCTTCGATAGAATCACAGCTCCCTTCGTTCAATCATTCTACATTTCCCAACAACCTCCTCTGATTTAATTTTTACCAGTTATCTCGTGTTGAATCACTTTCCCTATTTTCAATCATTTTCCTATTTCAACCATACTGGTCTTAGTTCAATGACCATGGCCCAATTTAAAAAATTCCCGATCCTTCTACGTTTTGAACTTATTATCACTTGTTATCCCGTGTTCCATCACTTTCCCTATTTTCAGCCACCCTCGTCTTATTTCAAATCACCTTATCCTAATTTTAAAAATACTCTTATTTCAATCATCCTCCTGTAGTTTCAATTATCTTTCCCAACGTTCACTACTCCTAATTTGTTTTAAGCCACAATTCCGTATTTTCAATCCTCTTCTATTTTCAAGCACACCTCCGTTTTGTAATTGGCTTCCTCTATTTGCTATCACCTTTTCTATTTTCAATCGCGCTCCTAGGCAACAACGCTCTCATACTCTCGACCACTTCCACTATTTTCAACAACACTCCCTTTTTTCACTCAAATTCCCTCATTTTTCACTAGCTCCCATATCTACATAATTCTGACATAACGGCAATGCTAAAAGAGCGTCGGAGCGCAGGTCTCGGCTCCTCTGTGGGAATGGGTCTCTCGGTCCGTCTACTGCCTGTTATCTAGTCCAATCACAATTGACAAGAAGTGGCAACGCGTGGGCACACAGCGTCTACCAGCAGCCAATACAAGACCATCAAACCTCTTATGCATGGAAACACGTAAGGGATATCACAACCACCATCAAAATTAACCATTGGAGAAGATGTAGAATAGAGTGCGAGCCGAAGTGAAACGGACACATGCCCTGGGGAGCAGAAAACTCCAGCGATTTCGGGTGTTACGCGGATGCCCCACGTTTGCCACGACTTCGAAAAAAAAAACCACTGAGGCTCAAGAAACTACACTCAATTTGAGTCGCGGTTGAATCGAAAGCTTGAAGTTGATATAAGACGGAAATACGCACATTACTGTGTGTAAAATGTCTTTAATTACAGCACCTGTCCTTCTGACCATCAATATAATCAAAATTGTATAGTGTAGTTAAGTACAGCCATCCAGTCGAAATGGAACGCCGGCACTGGATTTTTCAATTCGTTAGGGGAGCGCCAAACGGCTGTAAGACGTTTGCCAGAATAACCAAAGTAAATTGGCTATTAATTGGCCCCAAAATAAACTTGCTACAGAACAACGAAAATCGTATATTAGGCAAATGGCTTACGGAGTGCCACAAAACTGCAGGCGACAGCCAACAGTAACGAATAAATTTTTCTCTGATAAATTACCCAAAAAAATATGCTCAAGAAAATAAAACAAAAATTGAACATTAATGACTTTACATATATCCACTGCAAAGCGAAACTGCTGCTCTGTGGACTTCATTGCAAGTGCAGATCGTCTGCCACGTGCACCATTAAACTTATACTAATATCTAAAATATGACTCATAAGTCATTGTACGATAACTAATATTACTCATTAGGCAACACCTAAAAGAGGCGAAGTAAAATCGCTGTAGTGAGGACTTTAGAGAGAATACAGACCGTCTGTCCCAAGTATAATATTATTGATATTGTAGGCACCAAGTTGAAATATGGGAAGTGACTCTCATCAGCCATAACAATACACCTGAAATTACTCATAGAAGCCAAAGCTCCAGAAAGTGAAGTGAAACGGTTGCACTGTACAACAGTGGAAGGTTAGTGCGTGCGTAAGTTGGTGAGGAGCGCACAGAGATAACACAGGCACCGGTATCGCCGCTTATCAACAAGAGTGTCTCCGGCTCACAGTTTTCCCCAGTCAGTGAAAAGACACGACAGCGGCCGGTCATACGAGGAGTACCTACGTCCAGCAGTGCATTCACACGCCCTTATCGACTGTTGAATTGGTCTCGTGTTCTTGTTCTTCGTACCCATATAGTAAAGGTAAGGAGGCTCTTAGGAACACAGTAAATGTAGTCATAATAATTAGCTAGCAAATGAATAGTCATAACTTCTAACATTCCACGAAAAAAAAACGACACGACCGACCTTTGAAAAGTCCTAACAACCGTCACTTGACTTGATATATACACCGTAGAAGTAACATTTCTAAAAAAAAGTTTTCAAGCAAGAATTAAACATCGCAACAATAATTTAAAGTTCATTAAACGGGTGATTCATATTTGGCTGAACATTAGTAAGTATATTTGTTGTAACACATTCATTTTGCATTTTCATTGTTGAAGTATTATCGGTTATGAGAAAAAATGTTCATACACTGAAAAAGCAGCAAATCAGAGCATAATAGTGGAAAATTTTGGAATAATTGGAAAGTTGAGTGCCATAAAATAATTTTTCGGTCGCCCCTTGAATAGTTTTACGGTTTTATCAATGCTGGGGCAGCCCAGAATTCTGTTGGAGTAGGGTTGTGCGAAAGGTGAGGGTAGAGTCAACTTGACTGCACGCTCCACTAGGAAACGCATAGGCACTGGTTCGTGCTGTAGAAATAAGCCTTCAGGCCCCAGATGAGTAGGGCTAAGTGTACGGCTTCAGTCGACCACGGGTCGTTAAAACTTTGGCGCCTCCGCATTAATATCACGTATATTGTTACAGTGCTGCAGAAAATGTATGTTAACGTACCTTACTAAGAAGCTAAATATCGTAATTAACCATTTATTTAAATCAATGAAAAATGCAATGGCATAGCCTAGTGAAGTTATGCTCTGAGACACGTTTTCTCTCAAGGTTATCGCGTCATATCATTTGGTGATAATGTAGAAGGTAAAACCGTGAAGTCATTTTTGATACAACGCACGTAATTATAACGGTAATACTGTGAAAGTGGCAGATTTTACGAAAATTAGGCTTTGGAAGACATCATTCGAATTTTCATCGTTGTATATCTAACAGGATTTTTACGGAAGAGAAATTCCAAGATCTAATGTAAGAGAAACATCGAATATAAGCATTACACAATCATGTAAAACAAACCTGCTAATCCAAAACTACTGTGATTTAAACGAACTTTGGGTGACGTTTGCTAAAACCATCACCAAATGTGTTATTTTCAACTAAATGTATTATATTTACTGTATAAAATTAGAATTCTGTTATTTTCCATCGGTAGATATAACACCAAAATTTAATATCCGCGACAACAGCCTTTAAATGATTAAAAATATGAATATATCAGACATAAATACCATTATTACTAATAATTATTATTACCAAATTTCTGGTCCCAAAACTAAGCTAAGAATGTTCGAGAAATATTCCATCATTTTTTAAAACAGTACCATAAAGTTGTGTTTCTTTGATAGATATGGGATAACTTAAGCAGACGCTTTATCCAATTTATATAAAATGGACAGATGTGCAAGTTAGCTCAGAAGTAATACGCTTTTTATACAACAGGAATAATAAATCCCAATTTGAGTTTGCCAGCTGGTTAACAAAGTTACTTCTAAGTTAGCGTATCACTGCAGAAGTAGAAGCCGTTCGTTATTGTACAAAATAAAGACCTATCTATTTTTTTTTAATTAAAACACTATCAACTCCTGAACAGGCAAAAGTGACCTTATATGATTACTTCCTATAATATTCACAGCATGTGTTATAGGTAATAAAGCAGTGGCATTTCAATAGCGAAGCAGGCCAGTCAAGAAGCGGCCTACGCGTAACAAAATGGAGCATTACTACAAAAACGTAGGTATCACTCATTAAATGACGCAAGTCCGGGTACCGGTATCGAAACCCTTCATTACAAAAATAATATATCAGAAACAAAATACGAGAGAGTACCTAATTTATTACTGTAAATAAACAATGAGTGTACGAAAGGTAGTATGTTAGCGTGAGTTACCGTACAGCTCAAGTAGGTATGCACGTAGCGTACTTGAGATTAAGAATAGCTAGGTATGCAGCACGAGAATGATGGAAACACAGCAAGTGCAGTTGGCTGCAAGCACTATTACCGCCATTATTGCACCGTCAGCATACAGTAGGCATGCAGTTTTGTGCCAGCAATGTAGCCAGCACGGCACGAGTTTCCACTGTCTTGATGACCAACAAATGTAAATTAATGGGAAGATATATCTAGCAAGTTCTTAACTTCCTTCATACATTTAACTGCAGTTCCAACATGTCCAGATGGTGTGTGATCCATTCACTGCTTCGGTTTCAATGTATGCGTCTCAATTATATATCTGCATTAATTTGTCAATCTCAAATGCGCACCCGATATTTTTAGAAGGCGTATAATTGGAATTAAATTAACAGTAAAAATATTTATTTATAATAATTATGAAATTAGTAGTAACAACGAAATAACAATTGTATTTAATTTAATAGAATAGGTATAACCTAATGATGCATCTTAGGTGCCGTATATCAAACATTCAGATGGAATATATAGCACCAGGTTTCCCCAGTTATACCGTATACGAGTATCTACATAATATGGAGATATAATATGTAGGTACATAGACATAATATGTAGTTGAAGTGATAAATAGCGGAGGTATAATGTCTACCAGAAGCAAATGGTAATGGGGGTATAACTATAATGTCTCAGAAGCGGATGATAGTGAAGGTAGGTATAATCCGTAACAAAAGTGATAAATAATATAGGCATGATCCGTTTCAGAAGCGATAATAAAGTACGGTAGTAGGTAACCATTCGCGGTCACGACGGGCAACAATGCTATAACCATTAGCAGAAACGATAAGTAATGGCGACATAGCCCATTCCCATAGACAAACAATGTCGGGATAACCCTTACGAGAACCGAAACTGAGGAGCTTATCTCTGTAAGAAGAGACTTCCTGCAGAGCTCCAGCGTCTGTGTCACTGGGCTTCTCAGAACAGATAGTACAACAGATATATCCCGTGCACTGCCTCTCTGTACACACACATTCATGGGTTGTGGAGACCAGACGCCATCTTCGCATGACGCTTTCATTCATGTAACACAGGCGAAAGATGTGAAAATTGTAAAGAAACGAAGCACAAGATAATAGAAATGCGGCCATTTAAGTCAACTTTTTCTAAACTTATACGAAGTAATTTATATAGCAGGTCCCTATTTATTCATGCAACTTCTGTGAGACTACCATTATCGATGCTTCTCTTTATTCTAATGAACGTATCTCAAATATTAGGAGTATGAACGTCTATTAATATGAAACATTTCTCAAGGAGATACAAGTATTTCTTTACGCCATCATTCCTAAAGTATTATTATTATTATTATTATTATTAAAGAGCGGGATGGGTCAATTCCTGAATTGAAAATAACATTTGGCAGGCAGGTGGTCATCAGGGCGAACGAACTGGAAGACTCGCGTCCCCAGTGGAGCCTGGCTACTCAAACAAAATTCTTGACCGCCCCAAAATATAGTTTTCAATTGTACTTCTGAGCCGACCAAGAATATGGTTACGGTGGCATATATTTAGCAAGGGCTAAGGTAACTGATACAGGGTCTTTCTGAAGAACTACTGGGCGAACCTAACCCTATGACCTGAAGGGTTACACCAGAGCCAACAGAAGTTCAGAACAACAGAATGTAACGCCTTCAACAGACAGAGGATCGCACCAGAGATAGCGATATCAGTTGAGATAACTCATTGGCAATGAGTCATCATGATAAGGTCAACCTTACTCAAGTGTCAATTAAAACATCTAGTTTATGTAGTCAAGTAATTCCACTGCTGATAAGTTTTTACAATGAGGAAATGACCAGAAATACAGCTGACGTGAAAAGGCAACAGCTTGGCTTTCAGAAAATGCCCTTGGGGTCTGTGGGTAGGAACACCGAAAAAACTCCTGATGGCCTGGAAGCAGTGGAAACATTCCAGGAATTCTTAATATATCGTGCTAACTCTGCTATAAACTTCCTGATGTATTGGTATCAGTAACAAATATTCGCTACTATTCAAGTTACAGCTCTTGATTAGGCTAAGTGGAAACACACAGCTTGGTAGGTATCTCTACTTTAATATGAAAGNCCAGGAATTGCTTAATATATCGTGCTAACTCTGCTATAAACTTCCTGATGTATTGGTATCAGTAACAAATATTCGCTACTATTCAAGTTACAGCTCTTGATTAGGCTAAGTGGAAACACACAGCTTGGTAGGTATCTCTACTTAAATATGAAAGAGATTCATCCCAAAATATGATAACTAAGGCTAAAATTTGTAGAGGCCTTGGATTTCTAGTCAAAATTATCAACTCCATTACCAAAGATAGGTAAGAGTTCAGAATTCCCATATTTCTTATAGATATGTTATTGGACACATTAATGCCCCAGTTAGTTATATTTCGGTTTTACCACCGCAGCCACAACTGAGGCGATTCAACAGTAAATTTCATTTTTATTATTATTATGTCGTCATCAGTAGGAATATTGTATTTTTGCATTCCTGCCGGAAGAACTCATTTTGGTTCAGTGCGCTACTACTGGCGAGAAAAAGGCTCAAATCATAGTAAAAGACACTCGAGTGGACGGCTCCTTTTGTGGCCTTCCACACGAATAGAGTAGAGGTGTCCCGCGTACTAGGTCGGCTATCTCGATCGACAGCCCACCTCACGGAACCTACCAAACTTTACAAAACTAACCTCGTCAGCAGGAGCTGCGGCAAGCTGCAACATCTCCTGCGGAAAAGGCACTCGGGGCCCTTGGGTGCGCGATGCCCAAATATATTGTGGCAGGGATAGGGGCGCCAGAATATACCCCTGAGGGCTGGTAATGCCCCAATGTAGCACCAAAACCTTGCCTATACCAGTACATAAAACATGACTAGGTGGTCCTTCAGGGAGGTAACACGCTCATCTCGTTATCTAACAATACCGACCCCATTACCCAAAGGTACTAGCACGACCTAACCAAGTTCCAAGCGTACGGGACTCTAAGAAGGTTGCCTCAAAATCTATGGGCGTTTAAACTCTGCTCATGGTAATAGACGAAAGAATTAGATGTCACTGAGATTAATTTAAGGCTGATGCCTCAAATTACAGCCGACTCTGTGGTAACCAAGACTACATTTTCAGATGTCTTGGGACTCGTACGTCAAGGACCAGCTGGTCAGCACCGGCAATGTTAGCAAGGGAGCCATCTGTGGCTTGGACGGCAGCACCTGGGCGGCATCTGATGGCTTCAGCGTGTCACAGGATGAGGCGAACAAGCTCGTTAAGGCCTTCAATGATCCCTCAGTCCTCCAAGCGGGAGGTAAGCAATAGTGTGCGGGTCCTAAACCTGTATCACTCAACCCTCTTTCACCCCATAGAGTTGTAGAGTAAGATGGATAAAGTTCGACTCCAACTTCTGGTTTCGATTTGTGTCTGACTCCTACTCAAAAACTCTTTGAGGCTCCATGAGCCTCTACTAACGTACTTAAACCAGGGTTAAACTTTGGCCTTGGCCTAAGCCCCAATAGGCTTATACTATGTATATACAGCACTATACCAATCAGGACTGATATGAAGCTGGGGCTGGAGTTGAGATCATCAAAAACAAGCTAGCTAAGGCTCTGGTTGGTCTGTTGTTTTTTTCATCTACTGTTTTTTAGTGCATGGAATTTGAGTCAGACACAATTTCTACCAGGAGTGAGGAGAAAATTACCATCGGACAAGTCTTTTTTGTCACGGTGTCAGAAGTTGCAGGTTGTCAGGAACATAAGCATGGAGTTCGACATTTGTTAGTTTCAGGACATCAGACTTTTGATCTGTAGACACTGTATAAAATTAACGTAGATAGGGGGTATAGCTACAGGATGCTTGGAGGCTAACAGCTGGAGTTTGAGAGCTGTTGTTTTCTTATGAAACCTCAGTGCTCCCTCCCAATACCTACTCTCCAAAGATGCAAGATGCAATTGACTAGGCTAATCGAATAGGTACCATATCTATTGGCTAGTTTAAGCCTCTTCCTCCACTGAATAGGCGATTTAACAGAGGACGAAACAAGGGACATGCAGTACCTAACTACCTACGATATGTCAGCAGAAACTTGGAACTCATGGACAAGGGTGTTTCCAACCTAGATCAACACGCATGGCAACTACAAATCAGGAAAGTAGAGGAGGAACAGAATACGATATAAGTATGAATGAATATGGAGATGGAAGGAAGCAAAGTGAGCACCAAATAAAAATACCAGACACCTAACTGAACTCGATGGCCCATCTTACGTATTCTGAGGAATCAGGATTGCAATAACAACCAGGGTTGCGGAGTCGGAGGGTTCAAGGTCCGACTCCGACTCCGACTCCTGGCCCTCCAGAATTTCCGACTCCAACTCCTGGTCCTCAAGATTTTCCGACTCCGACTCC
>LQNS02278070.1:6707076-6719133 GCA_001587735.2 Parhyale hawaiensis
GTCCGTTATATAGGGATCTCTCTATAAACCGGAAATTTCCTTATAACGGACGAAAAATTTCTGAGGCTCCCCCCGAGGTGTCCGTTATATAGAGAGTTTACTGTATGTTCTCTACACTTCTCAGCGCTTGTTACATGTCCTTCCTCACTTAATTCCTCCATAAATAGTAACTAAAAACTACAGTGGAACTATGTTTTCCCAGACGTCCCTTTTTCCCTGAATCTTGACTTTTCTGGACTTTTGAGCAAATTGAAACCTAGCTGGAATACCAGAAAACTTTGGTATTTCTGGGAAAACTTTGAAATTTGCTCAACAGTCCAGAAAGTCAAGATTCAGGGAAAAAGAGACATCCGGGAAAACGGGGTTCCACTGTAGTTTATATTTCTGTACCATCGTAATTACTGCAAAGTAATATCCAGTGCCGCATTTGACATTACTAGTACTTTTTTCATGTAAATATCTACTAATACTTATCACTGAGAACAACAATGAATGTTTCCTTGGTATTATTTTACTTTCACATACACATGATTTTTATTGTGTTCAGTGTGTGAATTGGGTCAACTTAAGACAATTTAGGGGAATAAAGTTTTTGTCTTGCAGGACATATTAAGCATTTCTTTGGCTACAATTTGAGCCCTAGCTGATCTTTCTAGCATCAATGATTTGTCTTGCAGCAGTTTTTTAATAGAGGGGTGTAAAAGTAATCGGAGACTAACGCCTCTACCCTAAATCAAAATAATTGTAGGAGTAAAGTGTGTTTCTTTTTCAAAAATACATACACTATCCAAATTTCAGAACAATCAGTACAAAATTGATTATTTTGCCCCCATGCCCCTCTCACATAATGTACCAGGTTCAAAAGTTTTACCCAAATTGTTTTAATGTCCTTGTGTCCTCAATTTAATGTCCCAAATGATACAAAATATCGTTGTATATGTACAATACACCTAGCATCAGTTAATTAAAATGTGTACTGCATAGGCCTAAACTAGTAAAAACTATTTAAGCATGTTTAATGTTTACATCAAATATCTACTTGTTGGACCAAGGAGTCGGAGTCAGATCTTGAACCATCCAACTCCCCATCACCGCAAGTCCGCAACAGTGGTGGGGACAGCAGACTGCGGCACCCTCAGTTATAATTTGTCGTGCAACAAATTAGCGTGCTCGTTGCTCATCTCTCCGGTGTGGCAGGGGCCTTAATAAATAGACAAAGTCCAAAATAGGAGGGGATGGATAGAGCATCAGGCAGCGCTTATTCTATCCACTGTATAAAATTACTCCAGATAAAAAAATTGGGGGACACTATGCAAAATGAGCACAGCATAATGGCGTTCCATCACTCAACTAATTACTGATTGAGACATTAGCCGTAACTCCCGATCAAATAGGTTGGTCACAATAATATTTGCAAATATAACTTTCAAAAAGTGGAGAGGTATTAGGCATGTTACAGTAGCTGCATGCTTCCAGTCTCAGCTCTAACACCTTGTATCGCTCGCTGGTTGGATACTTTGCAAGACATTCGAGCTCTTTGCAGATCTTGGTGTGCTGACTCAGCAGTTGTGTGTGCATGCACAGCACTGTGGCAGAACTGCCTTCCGAGACATGAGGAGGGTGGGGGTCTTGGGTAATTTGTTCCTTCCGTCAAATTGGCGCCATAGTTCTTGGTGACCCGAGGGCGACTACACTTACTCATCTGGGGCCAGTGGGCCTATACCTGCAGCACAAACCAGTGCATGTGACCCGGGGTTTCCCAGGTGAGAGTGGGGTCTAAGTTGACTTTACCTTTACCCTATAGATTTCCTGGCCCTGCTGTGCCACTCCCGGACAAGGCAGAGTGTCTGTAACTCACCTTTGCAGCCCCCACAGCCAGGGCAACACCAGAGTTAGGGGCACCAGACAAGGGAGGCAAGCACAGCCCCACGTGCCAGCACAAGGAAGCACACAAACAAGCCCACACAGAACTCAGCTGGAAGGTGCGCAGTTGGCTATCATAAAGCCCAACAACCATGAAAAATAAATGCCCCGCCCCACAGCCCCAAAGCAGGGCAGTAAGACCACCCGCTTTGGAATAAAATTTGGCCTTTTAAAAAAAAACACTGTACCAACTTGACTGGGCGTAAAGGTAAATAATTGCCAACACGGCAAGTAATCGCATCTAAGCAGGTGAGAAATCCCAGCTTTAATTGGGAGATATGGCAAACCTTCTAAAATAGGGAATTACGATATTACATCAGCTTTGGGCTTAGAGACCTGCCATTTCCAATAATGCATTGAGCTTCTGGCTATCTCTAGTTATTTTTTTAAATGGATAAGCCTCTCACCCCTAATTGGTAGGTGTGACCACTTGCCTGGCCCCGGTGGCCCAACGCTGGCCTACTACAAGTTTCAAAAATCTGGAGAAGGCAAGAAAAGTAGTGGATGAATGGCTTCCTCTTCAGACTGCTGCAGAAAATGCTTTGGTGAGCCTAACTAACAGCACACTTATAGACTACAAGGCAAGCTGGAGAAACACACAAAAAAAAAAAAAACTGTGGACAGACTGCACTGATGAATGATGAAGAGCTTATCAATATCTAGTAGTGAATTAGCTGAATGCCATATTGGCTTTTTGTAAAAAAATTTACCTCTCTGCCACATGCCCAACACCTCTCCAAGTCCCTGGAGCCACCTTCTAGTCTCCTACATAACTAGCTACCCGCAACTACATCTCCATACAAGCCGCATTTCATAGTGTGGCACTTCTCGCCAAGATCTTGGCAACTAGTTTGCCACCCTCGGAAATGCGGGTGGGCGCCTACCTCATTTCATAGTGTGGCACGTCTCGCCAAGATCTTGGCAACTAGTTTGCCGCCCTCGGGAATGCGGGTGGGCGCCTACCTCATTTCATAGTGTGGCACTTCTCGCCAAGATCTTGGCAACTAGTTTGCCGCCCTCAGTAATGCGGGTGGGCGCCTATGAGCGCCGCGACCTGTGGAACCTCATTTCATAGTGTGGCACTTCTCGCCAAGATCTTGGCAACTAGTTTGCCGCCCTCGGAAATGCGGGTGGGCGCCTATGAGCGCCGCGACCTGTGGAACCTCATTTCATAGTGTGGCACTTCTCGCCAAGATCTTGGCAACTAGTTTGCCACCCTTGGAAATGCGGAATACAAGCTTGGTGGGCTACCTCATTTCATAGTGCAGCACTTCTCGCCAAGATCTTGGCGACAAGTTTGCCGCCCTCGGAAATGCGCCGTTTAATGCGGCTGGGCACCTATGAGCGCCGCAACCTGTGGAACCTCATTTCATGGTACGGCACTTCTCGCCAAGATCTTGGCGACAAGTTTGCCACCCTCGGAAATGCGGGTGGGCGCCTATGATGGCCACGACCTGTGGAACCTCATTTCATAGTACGGCACTTCTTGCCAAGATCTTGGCGACAAGTTTGCCGCCCTCAGAAATGCGGGTATGCTAATTATCAAGTTTGGGTACATCAAAAATACATATTTTTTCTTATATACATACCTAGGCTAGTGTATTTTTGACGTAGAACCCAAATCTTAATTCCATTTTTAAAGGTCAAACCTAGTTTTTAGTTATAGGAAAAAACCAATCCTATTGTTCCGGGTTTCATAGTACCTAAGTTAGGGCAGTTCTTGCCAAGATCTTGGCAACAAGTTTGCCACCCTGAGGCCTGAGTGCCCTCGTAAATGCGGGTAGGCCTAGAAGCCAATGACATGAGCGCCACGACCTGTGGAACCAGGTTTCATAGTATGGCAGACTTGGTAGTTCTTGCTATCTCTGTTAAATTGGCCTCAGCGCCCCTCAGCCAGCATTCCCTGGAGTATAGGGTCAGCATCCTGTCCATAAAGGTCATGATAGCAGTCCCTCCTCTCATTAGAGAAGGTAGGGACTAGGGAGTAGGGACCTCGCCCTCAGAAATGCGGCCATTGTTTTCCTATGAGAGAATATACTCAACTGTAACTCAAGAATGACACAGTGCACTGGACAAACTTTTAAATAGCTAGGATTTTAACCTAACAAGGGGATAGGATTTTTTTTTCCTAGGTTTGTTTGACCACCAAAAAAGGATTTCAGATTTGGATTTTACATAAAAAAATACACTAGCCTAGATAAGAAACAAAGACCTTTTTCAAAGTAGGCCTAACTACTACTTAAATTGATAAATAAACAAACTTGTGCCGTTTGTCCACAAACAGAAAAGACCATACATAAAAATAAAAAAGGTTAACTACTCTAATAAGTTAGGCCTAGAGCACCTGGTACTGTGCTCTTAACATACCTAGCTACATTTAATTGAGCATTAATTCGGAGGAAAATTGGTCTCTAACTTTGTGCAGACTATGCTGCTGTAGTTAGTTAGCGTTGCCCTTAGCCTATACTATATTGAACAAATGAACGTTTTGTTCTCACCTTAAGGTGGACAATATTTTCTGCAAAACCTATGTTGCCTGGCAGTAAGTTAACTTTCGCATTTGGCACCAAGTGTTGTTGTTACAACAAATTTTAGGAGGGCCTTGGGTTCAAGCCCATCTGCCTCTTGGCACCAAGTGTTAACAACTAACTTACAACACGGTACCAAATTTGACAACTTGCAACAACAGCCGAAAATACAAGTGCTACAATTTTCAAGGCGACATCCTCGTTTCTGTAATCAAAATTGATCTCTTGAAATTATAACAATACACTATTGTGGTCCTCTAGTGGTAGCAACGGTAATGAACAATATGCTGCGATTTTTGAATGGCATTATTAAAAGTTGACAAAAATAACTTTTTTCGCCATATAGCCTATATGAGTTTCATAAAAAAAATTTTAGTTACGACGCTATAACTCGGTCTATACTTTACACCTGGTAGTAAATAAAATACCACAGCACTGACAGCGCCAGATAATTTGTTCCAAAGAGACTGAAGGGGAGAAGCTGTAGTAAAATGTGAAGGGGCTTCGCGATGCAAACATGTCTGTGGGTTATATGGTAATGGTATTAACATTTGGCGAGGGGCATGGATCGTTATTGGGGGATCAAGTTTCCTCGACGACCCACCTCTGCATCGCGACGTAAACGCAAAAGAAGATGTTATTAAAAAATTGTAAAAAACGAATCTATTCTATCCTGTAAAAAAAGTGTAACTAACTATGCAATCGAAGTTGATTATGCCAGACTTAAAAACTTGCAGGGCAATACACATATTTTTTTATAAACACACCTATAGTTGAGCTCTATGGAGGTAAAATAAAGGATGTGGGACATAATGAAGCCATTTTTAATGTGTATTTTTATTTTGAATTGAAGTTTAAAAAAAATGTCTTGAGGAAGCTCGAAAGGAAGTCAGTTTTTCTCGATGGCCTCGAAGTCGAACAGGAACTTTGTTCTGCAAGATGCCAAGGAGCTATTGAAAAGAGAAAAAATGTACAAATAAGTAATCAATAAACAAGTCACGCGGCACTCTAAGAGCGCAGACCTCTCGCAAGGCTGAAAAACAGAATGGCAGGCGACTGATAGATAAATAGACTAATGGACTTACAGACCGGCACTCAGCAGTGCGTATCAACACGAATAATAATACCATTTATTTCACCACGGGCGGGAGGTGTTGCTGGATTAATCTTTTACAGCTTATATGATGCAATAGAGTGCACATTCATTTCTTTATAATATTACAACTATGAATTTACAACCTAATATCACGCTGATTATACTGCATTATGCATTTAATGTATTTAGGAAATTTATGGAAGATAGCACAAATTTTAAATTGTGTATAAAACTAATACTGTACTGAATTTTCAGAGACTAATATTCTAAAAAAAAGTTAGAACTGTAGATAGTCTGTCAGATCAAGGTGTCCATCAGAATTTGAAAGCCCATTTCATTACTTTTCATTATCTGCGAACATTAAATTTCTTTACCAATGTTTTAAAAAAATGGAAGACGCGGTATCTAACTTTTCAAATTCCCAGTTCTTGCACATGCTGTCTATCTAGCTAAATCTACACCACCAGCAACACAGTGACAGCATAATTAAATGAATTAAGGTGATGAAATATACAGGTACAAAACCACGACCGTCTGTAAATGGAAACAATCCAGCCGCTACATGCGACCTCCAACCACCCTCTTAGTCACACCGAGGAAGCAAAGAATGCAAAAATTACGCTCTGTCGCTCTTTGCTTCCTGGTCACACCCATCCCCGTTAATTTTGGAACAGCAAACTGGGTTACTGCCTTCAAACTTCACAAAAAAAAAAAAAAACCGCCAGCCTTTATGATCACTCAAACATACAATTTAACCTATTTCTAGTTTTCAAACATAAAGTTGTGGCAATAAGTATACGACACCCCTAAAATCCTAATAACTTTTTAATTATGCCACATATTATCATGAAAATTTGAGTGTTGCTTCTATATCGCATGAGAATCAGTTTGTATAAACAGTTTCACGATAAATTTACAGAAAAAGGTATCACCAGAAGCTTAGTTATGAAGGTGGAAAAAAGACACTTTTGAAAAATTAGTCTATCCGTTCTATTTCACAAGGCTAAAGACAGAATAAACTCACATTCAATTCATAAAAACAACCAGTCTGACACCAGAACACGTGTAAAGAGCGAGGAAGTGGTGAATACAGCCTCAGCACAATGCCCCTTACTGATATCGAGAGAGGTACAATTTGTGCTTAAGACCAGGATAGAAAATCCATTAGCTTCATTGCAAAACAAATATTTAGGTCCCGCACTGTTGTAAGTAAATTTCTGAAGGACCTGCAATCATATGGAACAAAAACGGCCAGGCCGTCCACAAAAAGTTACCAATGCTGCCAGGCATCTACTTTTTCGGGAGGCATCTCCGAGTCGGTCCTGCTCAAGAAAACGACAACAATCTCAAAACCTACCGATGACTTCAAGACGAGTTCGTCAACTGTTTCACGACTTCCCAAATTTTGTGTATCAAATAGTGATGTAGGGACCGAGCTTCGGCGGCGGCTTCGGCCGAGGCCAGATTCATCTCTTGCAGGAGCTTTGGCTTTTAACTTTGGCTTTTAGTTTTCAAACTTTTATAGACTTACTGGGGATGCGCCAAGAATGGAACTTTGCCGAAGTCAATGCTCCTGCAAGAGATGAATCTGGCCTCGACCGAAGCCGCCTTCGGTACATCCCTAATATCAAAACAGAAAAACGGCTCCTGTTTTGACTGATCAGCACAAGCGGTTGCGTGTTCAGTGGGTGAGGGCAAAAATCACATGGACGGAGGAAAATCGGGACAATGTGATCTTTTCGATGAAAAGTTTAGTTTAGGCGGGCCTGGCGGATCTCAGTGCTACTGGCATGACTTGAGGAAAGAATAGCAACTGTTTAAAAAAACATTTGGAGGAGGATCAGTAATGATCTGGAAATCCTTTTCTGCTGCCGGAAAAGCCGAATTAGTAGTGATGAAAGTAGACAAAACTCCATTTGATACATTAACGCGTTAGGAGAAAGTCTTATTCAATTTCTGCATGATGCACCTACATGGCAATAATGCAACTTTTCAGGAGGACAGGGCACCATCCACACCTCGAAGCTAAGAAAAGACTGGTTTGAAATGAAGAACATTCAACTTTTGGACTGGCCTGCTAAGTCTTTGGACTTGAACCCAATAGAAAATCTACAGGGAATTTTGTCACGGCGAGACTACCATAATGGACGTCAATTTGCAGATTAAGAATCTCTATGATCTTACATAAAAAATATAAATTGAAATGAAACTCCTATTGAAACTCTCAAAATCTCATTGGTTCAATGCAGAACAGATGTGTTGCAGTATTGCAGTCTAAAGGAATACCTGGAAAAACGAAATGTTGGATAATTTTCTTATAAATACAAATAATAAAAAATATCTTATGGGCATATTTCACGGAGCAGAATGCAGTATTCTAATAGATAAAGTTTTCGGTATATTACCTGTATTTCAGACATTCAGCCCTTGTCAGATCAAGAAGTCTGAAGGATGCTTCCACGCTGGCGTTCACGTCAGAAGAGTGCCAGTGGTACACGAGTTTCTTGATCCCCGACTGGATAAGTAGCTTGGTGCACTCGTTACAAGGGAAATGGGTGACGTAGATGGTGCAGTCCTGGACGCTGGGGCAATTTTTGTTTAGCACGGCATTGACTTCAGCGTGGCACTCTGTGAACAAAATATGAGAACAATAGCAGTGTCCCCGTGAAAATATAATATAGAACATCAATGTCTCTATATCTAACGGTTATGGAACATTAGTGTTCTATCTATTGCGGTAGATATAACAGTAGGCAGTGTATTTGCTATTTGGAAAACATATCTAATGACCTAATGGTGATGGAACAGCACTGTCGCGTGGAAGATATATCTAATGGCCAGACAACAGCAATGTCGCAGAGAAAATTAAAAAACATGGTTATACAGTAACTGGAGGACATGGGAAACAACTGTAAAAACGGTTACACAATATCAGTGATACAGGGAAAAATATCCGTAGAAGTAAAAACGGTGGTTTTGCAAGACACTGACGTGAGGGAAAAAGCAATCGTATTAAAAGATTGCTCGTGCAGAAGAGTAATAAAGAGTTACAAAACACGCTAACGGAGCTCTTGATATGATATGTAATATTTGAGGCAGTCGTTATCATGGCTATGGTACGCTCACATTGACTCAACAAGTAGTTCACTAGTAGGATATTTTTGCAGGTTTTTTATAATGCATGATATATCATATATTAATAAATAAATACATAATATATGATATATAATGCATTATAAAAAACCTGCAAAAATATCCTACAAGTGAACTACTTGTTGAGGAGTCAATGTGCGCGTACCATAGTCATGATAGCGACTGCCTTTCGCGCTCAAATATCTGCCTGATTGAAGTGTAGAAATTTTGGCCTATGTTTCTTACGAGGTGGACACGAAATATACAAATAAATGAATACACGAAGAGTTTTATTATATTAGGATAAATGAATCTACATAGTGAATTATAATATAGTATATACATATATACTAGCTGGAACTTATTAAAATTGTGTGCGCAGTTAATTATTTTCTATGTACTGTATAACAACATGGATTTTGGGCAAACAAGCAAGTAGTTAATTAAATAAGTAAATGAGTTATTATCATTATCGAGGGGATTTCACGACCCAAATTGGATCGGTTGAGCGATGTTGGGCTCTACACTCTGGCGCCGGGTCACATCCCGCGACCTAAGGCTCAGAGCACTTTGCGAATTATTGTTATTATTATTATATTAGTAATGTCCTGCTATTTCCGATTTGTAGACGATCAATAGCAATCACAAGTAAATAAGTATAATATACGGTAGGTATCCTAGCTTATATGCATTACGTTGAATTTTCTCTTGAGAAAGATAAATAAACCACGTATTTTCTCATATGAATGCAGTGCCCAACAAGTAAGAGCGCAGCACCCTGATGTATTCATTCTCATCTGCAACATTCTTAGAGCGATCACATGGGACAAGATTTGCCATTACTGTGTGCCTTACGCTAGTGGGCAGTCAGCTTTAACCCGTAAGAAATTAAATACGTAGCATAATTTTGGACAGATATATTTGTTTCGCATTTTTATCAAGTATATATATAAGTGGTTCTTAACCTTTTTACTCTAACGCCCCTCTTACGGATGTATTTTTTTTTCTTCGAGTCTCCTATTGTGTTTTTAAATAAATGTCATATCACTATTCTGGTGCGACCAGTCGGAGGTAGCTACTCTTTTGTCGAAAACATTACTGGGAAAAATCAGGCTTTAATACGGAGGAGCCTAGGTTAAGAATGACTGATTTATATGATAAAAATAAAGAAAATCTAAAACTAAAAACTAGACTTAATAGAGTTAGAAATAGGCGGCACGTTACGAATTTTAGATAAACGCTGTGGCTGCGCCTCCGCCATATATGATTGACAACAGTTCATCTGTTAATAATAGTTTTTTGGAAGCATAAGAAATAGAAAAGAGCAATTTAGAAAACACGAACTCTTGAGATTTCTACCCTGGATGTCTCTTTTACCTAGATAATTTCAGCACATGTCTCGGGGTCTCTCGCAGTACGACGAGAACTCCTTTGAAGAGTTAATAACAGAAGCGAAAGGGGGTTGTGCTGATGCTCGCGATGGCAAAAAAATCATGACACGTCTTCATTGTTCATACTTTAGCTAATAATGTGCTTATGCTTATGAATGCCACAACGGCCTACTGAAATGACCATAAGAAATGAGAAGTGCTCTCTGTCTTAATTCAATATTCTTTCTTTTTCTTTGTGATAACTGGCAGAAAAATGACTTTATTATCGAATGCAGTGAAGCATCACCGAATTTGAATTCCAGCCGTGTCTCCTGTATTAGCAATGATATAACTATAGTACATAAAAGTTTTCACGCTTGAGCGAAAACTATTGCGTAGGTATAAAGAAAAAACAAGTTAGAAAAAAATTATTGCTGCATATACTGAAAAAACGCTTCTCCTGTGCTTCGTTAATCGCCTACGCCATTTGTACATCGTGAACTCAAAGCAACTATACGTTTCATGCAAGGAGAACGTTAAAATTGGACTTGTTTAGAGCTCTAAGAGAAGCAGATAATATCTTCGATGTTTGGATTTCATTGCAAGCAGAGTAAGAATAATAATACTCCATTTCGGTTATATTCTGCAATCTGGCCAACTTTTTACCAATTAGATTGCATCACAACATAAGAGGATCGCCGAAATCAGCAACCTGGCCTATTTTTCGCGTAGGTATCTATTTTGTTTGAAGAGTGATACGAAAGATACAAATATATAAATAAAAAATATAAAAACACAATTGTGTTTATTATCTACATATATAGTTTGATGGGTCACTTGGAAAGTCAAGAGTTAATTAGTACTCACCATAGAAATTTTTGTTGGCGAGAGAATTTTCACTGTCTGCACGCCAAGGCATGCACTGGTCAGGGCAACCATTGGGCATGCCGTTGTAGCCAATGCCAACTATCCTCTTGTCGCTGTTGACTAGACAAGCACCCACCTGGCGGTACAAAACATAATAATATTATTAATGAGACTATATATATAGGACGTCCACGTTTTAAAAGCTGTTTCGAGAAATTTCCGATTTTGCTGCGTAATTCATGAAATGAGCAAAATTATGCATATTTTATGAACTGGGACTTTTCAAGAATTACGCCTATGATATACAACAGGGATACTGATGAAAAAATTTCGGGTAATGGACCTCAAGTTAACTGAACTAAATGAAAGCATGAAACTTATAATAAATAATACTTTAAGTGAACTATGATTTCTAAAGACTCGCAGGAACGGATACTACGGCTGACTTTTGGCACTTGATGGGTGAAATGGTTTACGTTCCAGTCTTGAAGTAACTGATGCAGTAGGTACTGAACTATACTTCCTCAGAAGTTGGTCCGTGCTCTATTACAGCCAGCACAGCCACATGGCACAGCCAGCCGGCTGCACCGGCTGGCTGAGGCATAGGACCCTTGTGCAACCTCCAAGTAATGCCAGAGCCATGTTCTACAATCGCACGCTTACAGTATGAGCGGACGTTCAGTTCACAAGTCGTACATGCTTCCGACTCCTCTACAAGGCAGTCTCCCGCTTAATTGTGTGGAATGCGTTTCCGACGGCCCTCACTCCCGTTCATCTCTGGGCGGACCTCCGCGACGTCTTTGTCTTTTTTTCTTCTCACATTTCCTTTGCTTATCCCAACTTCCCTGTCCCCCTTCGGACGAAGTTTGCAGTTGCGCACCATGACAACAACAACAACAACTTCCGCAGTGTATCAGGACGATGTAAGAGCAGAACATTCGGTCACAAGTTGAGCGTGCGATGGCACAGTGTGGTGCCAGCGTAAGGAAACATAGAGAACTTACCTGCTGCTGTGGATCCTTGCTTCGTCTCGCCGACAGAAAGGCGACGGCCATGAAGTATTCGTCCCAGCTGAGGTACGTCCCAGAAGGTCGAGGTCGCTCTGTGTCCCCAACTGGCGCGTCATCATCAGTAGTCCTGC
>LQNS02278070.1:6729877-6764797 GCA_001587735.2 Parhyale hawaiensis
ACCAAGACCAGAGATCCACAGCCAAATCAGGTCCCTAGAATTTTTTGAGGTTCAGTCGATGTGAAGAAAGTGTAGACCTTCTTGCTGAGTTCTTTGCCAACTTTACGACATGTCTGCAGGGGTCCTACGCCCCTAACCACAGGGATGTCGGCGAGGAGCTGCCTCCCTTCATCAGGAGGAAGGCTCTCGTACTTCTGAAACGATAAGAGAAGTACACGTTCCGTGCATTCCCACGTTTGAATCTCATTTCACAGTCAATTGTCAATTTTTTTATTTTAGACGGTAAGGGAGAAAAATAATAATACTTTATGTGGGTTGAACTGTCTATCTATCATACGAAACGATACTATATTCGACTTCGACACTGGACCGAAATTACTTTTAATGGAAAATATCGTACACAAAGAAAATTATTGAAAATGATAACAAAATGGGCTCGAAGGGAAGCAGCAGGCACGCAATAGGGTAAGCATTCGAAGAGCGTGGGTCTGCAAATTCTGTAGCTAGTACCGTAAGTCGCCAAGAAACATAAAGTAACTTTTACTCACGTAAACAATACAGTTGAATTCCATATGGTGTAATAGTGTATAGTAAATTTAAAAACTTGAAATTTACTTAGGCTAGATCGTCGCTAATAGACGGACGGGCCAAAAGGCCCATTCCCAGGGAGGATCAAAGGAACAGGCCCTGGCCCACTCTGAACTTAAATTGAAAACAATGCAATGTCAGAAATTTGAGATTTTGCGTCCCAAGACATACCTCAACAAGCAGGCGGGGAGCAGGGTAGGCCCTGGCTATGGCCTGTGCGGTCTCGAGGCCTACGCTGGTGAACTGCTGCAGCTGTTGCTGCCACAGCTTCTGGAGGCCGACGCCCTCAGGGTTCACTTTCACAGGGCGGATGTTGCTGCCCTCGGCGTACCATGCAAACGCCGCATTGTCCTCCCTCATATCCCGCCTAGTGAATACGTCACAATAAAATCATGTATCAACGTTCATCATGCACACGAAGGATCTCTTACCTCCGCCAATGTGGTGATTTTTTTGTCGCTTTTGTCTGTCACCAAGATAACTTGAAAAGTTATGGACGGATTTTTACGGAATTTACTGGGATAATGTTAGGCATGTAACGAGGAACAGATGATGAACTTCTCGTGAATATCCGTTCAACCGTCTGTTTTTCTACCTCTGTTTTCTTGGCCCCCAAACTCAAAAAGTTATGAACGGATCTTTATGAAATTTACACGAACTGTTAATGTTGGAAGATATATATAAATGATCAAATTTTGGTGATGATCGGGTGCTCTGTTCGTGTGTTTTGACGAATGTTTGTCAGCAACATAACTAAAAAGTTATGAACGTAGCTTCTCAAATTTGTAGGAATAGCGAATGTCAAAAAGCATAAATGACCACATTCTATGATGGTCGGTGATTCCTTTTGTATATAAGTTTACTAATGCATGTCTTAGTGTTTATCAGATCATAACTCAAAGTGCTAGTTACATTTCAGTTTTACCACCGTAGCCGCAACTCAGGCGATTGAACAGTTTTAAAAGTACGTCAACAGTAAGAAGGAATATTTTATCTTGGCATTCCTACCGGAAGAACTGAATTTGGCTCAATGCGCTACTACTGGTAGGAAAAATGGGCAAAGAATAGTAAAAGACACTCGAGTGGACGGCTCTTTTTGTGGCCTTCCATAAGAGAGAGACTAGAGGTGTCCCGCATACTAGGTCGACGATCTCGATCGACAGCCCACCTCACGGAACAGAAAGGGAAAAGAAGAGAACCTACCTAACTGTACTAAATTAACCTCGTTAGTAGGAACTGCGGCAAGCTGCAACATCTCCTGTGGAAAAGGCACTCGAGAACCTTGGGTTCGAGTGGCAGGTAACTCACTTGGGGTGCGAGTGGCAGGTAAGTTGAGGTAACTCAAAGTGTTACAGATGGATCTTCGAGAAAATTAAAGAACCTGTTACTACTGTCAAGAGGCACAGACGGCAAAATTTGTGTGATGATTAATAGGAAATTTTAGTTTCAAGACCAATTTAAATTTTCGTTAACATTTCTTTGCTTGGCGAAGGTATACGCTCTCAAAGTGTTCTAGTTTAAGTATTTATCTAACTGTCAATCGCCAAATTTATTTATAGATCTGAATCTGTAACATATTCATCTTTTATTCTAGTCATTCACCCGTTATTTTATTCATTTATCTATACATTTGTTTATTCATAAAGTAATTTGACTATTCAATAGTGCATTTATCAACATTTATTATCTACCTACTCATCAGCTACTCCATTACTCTACACATGGGAATTAATTTGATAAGTTGTTCCTGTATCTCTATGACTGTTCAACAGCTGCAGTGTTGGAAGCATTTGTACAGGTCTTACCCTCAGTCTAACCGTATCTTTGATACAACTGTGGCAGTTTTTGATAAATTTCAAACGTTGATACACAATAGGGGCGAAAGTGACACTTTTTAAAATATACAGGAGAGCCACTTAAATACAATGCACTGGTGTAATAAGGTACAAAATAATCAACTTTACAGAAGATTCTTCACCATTTACTCGGATTTACGTCTTTCTGACTTCACGGTAGCAGCATGCTAGCGTTCGCATCTCGCAATCCTTGTATCGCTCGTTCGAGGCCAACCCAGGCACGCGAGCTCTTTTCTGATCTAGGTGTGCTGACTCGGCAGTTGTGTGCATGCACTGCGCCGTGGTTGGCGCGGGTCATTTGAATCTTCCGTCAAATTGGCGCCATAGTTCTTGATGACCCGTGGTCGACTGCAGCCGCAGTTACTCCTCAGGGGCCAGTGAGCCTATATCTGCAGTACAAGCCAGTGCATGTAGGTTTCCCAGTTGAGAGTGCGATCAAAGCTGACTTTACCTTTACAGAACGACATGTCTTGAAAAACCTGTCGCTTACGCCCCTATTATTCTAGGGCCCTCAATTTTACCGTTGTTTTCGAGAGGACGAAAAGGAGTACGTTAACGTTTTGCCAAATAGAAATTGGCCGACCTCACATTCTTCGACCTATTAAAAAAACAGAGATACAACGTATTTTCCTACGCACATAGAACGAACTGGACGAGTGAGAACACTAAAGGGGACTGGATGCAATTTTTTGCCGACATATTTGAAGGGCAAGGCCACATTAGCTTTGGAAGTGTTTGCATAATTTAAGAAAACAATGCAATACAACTACCTCACTACTAACATGAATATTACTGACACTGTTCTCTTCTTTCAACAAGCTGAAACTCAACACAAACTCACTTGTACGGAGCCTGAGCAACGGAGCGCGACAAACACACAGCGTACTCGGCCAGCTCAGCTGGCACACTGAACAGCCTGTGGTCAACATGCTGACGTAACTGGACCATACAAAAGGCGGTCTCACAGTCCAGTCTGTAAACAGAGATGAAGATCCGATAAAATGACAAAGAAACATTCCCAGACAATATCACCAAAAGGATTAAGATAACCAGTCCTAAGCCTACCACTACCAAAGTGGAACTTCTTAGCCAATTATTCGATTAGTAATGGTCAGAAAGTTTAAGCCTCCGTTTCCAAGCAGAACGATATCACCGAGGAAAGAGCAAGGGGCATATAGAATGTCAATAGAAACAGGGAACCCATGCACGAAGGTGTTCCCACACAGGATGAACGCGCATGGGAACAGCAAGTCGGGAAAGAGGAGGAAGAACAGAATAAAGCATGAACAAGTAGGAGTATGAAATCGGAAAGGAAGCAAAGTGGGCATGAAAGGCAGACGTCCCGAAGGCCTAGCTAATGGCGATTATTCGATTATAATCAACCGATGCCGCTACTATGTATTCGATACGACCGGATAAATTCCTCTGATTTTTTCTATAGATAACAGCTGGGCACCGCCATACGACAGCAGTTTATTTCTCGCTTGCAGCGTCCTTCGGCCCTTTTTTGCATGCATTACGGCCAATGGTTGCTTGGCTGTCAAAATTTCATCCATGATCCACGGCCCTTTAGTTACAAAGGCGGCGTAATTACGAAAACTGGTGTGGAGAACATGCAGCTCTGCTAAACAGCGAAATTATGTTCTTCCTGCAATACTCAAAGGGCTGATGATAGTAAAGGTAGGACTAAACGGGTCAGGACTACTGCCCATTGAGCCTACAAAAAAAAGGCGGCTTTGAGGAAGAAGCAAATACAAAACTGGTGCCACTGAATGCAGCTTCACCTCTAAATAAAATGGGTGGCGTGCATAGTGTCACCTGGACCTCATTCGAAAAATCTTCCGGGTATTCACGCTACCAAAATAAAGGGATGCACTGGGAAAAGTTTAGTCTGCGAAAAGGCACACTTTCCCGTGTAGCGACGCCAAGACGAGCATTTCTTACCGAAGCACTGGTAGACGTGCTGGTATTGAGACAGCACATTTCTTAGGGTACACGTCTTCACAAATTTATCCTTACCTGTTAAGGACAGGCTGAGACCGATAGCTGCCATGATTCTTTTTCAGCTCTCTGAAAAAAAAAACACGTGCTAGAGTTACTTTAATTATTATTAGCAACTTTTATTTTGTAATCAAATATTTTTTTCCATATATCAAGTCAATTTCCAAGAATAAACAACAACAATATTAACATTAGTGTACTTGGCCTTGAAAATTCACGAAGAAACACTTATTGCTTTGATGTAATCGTTCAGTATTTTCGTGTTGACATGTCAAAAAGTGTATGTGACTAACTCCACCTTAGCAAGCCATCACAATCCTCCTTCCTGTTCTGTCAAAATAGCTGTAAAACTTATCCTTTAAGCGTGCCAATAGCCCTTATGGGCAATTTATTGATGTTGTTCTTAAGGAAACGTTTTTTACTCGACTGGGAAATTGTAAATACAATCATTTCACATCGGCTATGCATGGTATATTTGCCTGTCCCCTATATTAGCAGTTTCGCTGTAACATCATAAGCAATTTGGAAAGAATTACCCATCTGACTATCCCCTTTGTACTTAATAAGCCTTGTACCAGTTGTGCTTGTACTAAAAAAATACCTCCACGCGTTGGAGAAATACATGAAATGTCTCTCTATTCATTTCCGGAAATAATTCGTTGCTGGCTTTCCCTTCGAGCATAAGCTCAGAAAACCAATAGAGCGAGTATCATCAATGGGCGTAGAGAAATGATAGGCAGATTATTGGGCATGAAAAAATACAGACATTCCGCAGGCCTATCTAAGCACAAACACTTCCCAAAAGCGCAAAAAAAAAACCGGTTTGCATACAAAACACGGATGTTTATATAAAAAAAAACAGCTTATGAGCCCACATACGTCACGCTTCCCCTCCAAGAAAAGAAAAAAAAACAACGTTATATCAAACTTGTAAACAAAAGACAAACTCTTTGTGTTTTATGGTCGCCATTGACTGATTGGTATTTATAGTTCAATTGGTCTTTGTTCATCATTGGCAAATACTAAAATTAATTATTGGTGAAGAGGGATTTCTTATTTTCATTCAACTTTTGTTATTAACCGCAAATTTAGATGACAAATTTTCAATCATTAGCATTACTATCGGTAAAGTGACGTGTGATAATTTTCGGAGTTATCAGTGCTTTTTAATCATTCTTGATTATAATCAGTTAACTGTGAGAGCTAATATTTCATCAGTTCTAGGAAAATCGGTTGTTTTATTGAATTCTCAATAGCTTTTTGTAGTCACAGTCATTTTAACATCAGGGTAGCCGATACGGATGAATCAACTCCCGACACCGATTCCAGCCAGTTTCCGACCCAGACTCCTTGGATTCCGATAATGCCCGACTCCGACTCCTTCTGAACAAAATAGCCCAATATTCACCGACTTCCACAACTACTCCTGGTGCAACCAGTTTTAGACTTCCACCACTGCTCCCCCCCCCCCCAAAATAAAAAATGCCCGAATCTTAGGAGCTCCACCTTCTGGCTCCACAAATGTCCAGCTCCTACCGACTACGACTCCTGGCACCTAAAAATAAATATTCGACTCCTGGCACCCTAAGTATTCGACACCTGATAGCCAAAAACGTCCGGCTACATCTCAACAACCTACATGAACGCCTTACCTAAGATATGGGTCCAGGTTCCAGATGAAGATGGTAAGCCGGCGGACAGCGAGCAACTCCTTCCACAACTGGCACTGCTCCTCCAGATTTACAGAAGCTCCGCCAACGCTGTAAACATATACAATTTATACATCGTCATGCTATTCAAACAGATCTTTCTACAAAAAAAAGTTCCGGTATGGTATGTTTGGTTCCTACTTTAATAACATGCCAGGGTAATAGAGGTCCCCTAACAGTATTTTTCCCCGTCCCAGAAGCTGAACTGCGGTTTTAGATTCAGGGTTAAGTGATAGCAACATAATTCTCCGTTGAAAAGGATTTAAATAATGTCCACTTCCAATCTTTTATACACTTAAAGGATACCGTACGTATCATAGATTTTTTTCCGGCTTGCAGACTACACTTACTGTACGTGGCTCGCAGTGACAACGATTTCAGGGATAATTCTAGCAATAACTTTATATATAGCTATATATTAAGTATGTTAGGTTAGACGAGAAATTTTAAGGCTAGGTGAGGCAGGTAAATTAGGAGAGGGTTAGAGGAGGCACGTTTAACACTCAGGATAGGTAAAATAAAAGTAGAATGGGTTATGTTCACGACAGTCGTAAGGCCTGCCGCCAAAACCCTCACCGATGCTTNTAAGGCTAGGTGAGGCAGGTAAATTAGGAGAGGGTTAGAGGAGGCACGTTTAACACTCAGGATAGGTAAAATAAAAGTAGAATGGGTTATGTTCACGACAGTCGTAAGGCCTGCCGCCAAAACCCTCACCGATGCTTACAGGCTCGGGTTTGCGTTTGCGCTTCGCCTTTCCAGAGAATTTGCGCATTGTGCTTTGAGGAAAACTTTGCTGGTGCGCACATCTGACACAAAATAAATTTAATTGTGGCTGCGTCTCGTTCTTCAATAAGCTAGACTTGGAGAACTAGATAAGAGGCAAACCGGCGCGTCCATGATATAAGATTAGATTAGATAGGCGGCAGTAGACGGACCAATAGGCTCATTCCCAGAGAGGCGCCGGAACTTACGCCCCGGCCCTCTATGAGCTATTGCCATTATGTTAGCTTGCTATAGATGACAGAGGAAAGAAGATAAAAAGAAAAGGAAGATCTCAGTCACGAGTAGATCATACATTCACGCAAGTGTAATATATAGCCGCTGATCTGCGGAGCTGAAGAGTTTGTTACTCCTAATGGAGGACGTGTTCTTAGTTGTGGAGGATGTCCTTCCCAATGTTTGTTAAGTCGAATTTTTTAGGGAACAATAGTCAACAGTTGTTGGATTGGAAAGGCTGAAGGTATAATGACCTAACCAAATTGGTCATTACAGCGTGGTGTAGCGTAGCGAAAGAGAGAATGTATTGGTGACAGTAACACGTGTGTCTTCAGTGTTTCGGTGCTCAGTGAACGTGGCGTTTATGGGAGCGGGGGAGAAGGGTTCTTTTCTCCCGCTGGGAGATATGGAGCTATACTGTGAGCTATGTGTTTCCATAGGGACTTTAGCTATTATAGTCTTCTAATTATTATTTATTTGTAAATACTTAGCTATTATTATTATTACAATAACGAACGAAAATCGCACTCCGACAGCGCATACTTCCGCCAAGTAACGCAACGCTAAAGGAGAGAATGATTAATTGACCCAGAGATTGCCGGATCATCACCGAAATTTAATTATCAGTTCTTCGTAACAATTCCTGAAGGTATATTTCACGAATACCCGTCCATAACTTATTGAACTAGAGTGCTGACAGACAGACAAACCTCAACAATAACATTAGCTACCTCCATGAAAGCGGTAATTATATAGAACTATGCCACTTACCATCTATCGGGATATATTTGTCGCTCCACGAGTTTCACGAAGGGCTCAGCTTCCAGTACGATAATGGCAACATCTTCTGATTTTTCCTGCAACAAATGACAAAAATAACATCCCATTTTCTGACGCTATTGGCTACAAATAATCCATTATTATCGCCTATGCCGTGCAGACATAAATCATGCGGCAAACTCTCAAGCAGATCGTTAGAATCATTTTTGAATGATGAATTTAGGCAATATTTTCAATTGCGTGCGGCATCTCCAAGCAATTGCCAGGGAATATTTCCATTAGTATTGCTCCATGCAGTGCAAGTCATTTTAAGTTCAGAATTTTCAGAGTCTCGCTTTAAATAAAACGTAGACGTTTAGAATGTACAGAAAAAAAAATTGTTATCCGAAAGCCAGCACGCCTTCCCGTACACCTACTGAAAATACCTGCTAGGGTGTGCTCGTGCACCACAAAAAAAAAACTGCAGGTTTCATATCACATAAGCACGCCAAAGCAAGTTTTTCCCAACGGTGCACGTGAAAGCGTGAAGATTGCGAGGCAATTCTCGGAGTGTAAGGGAGGAAAGTGTGACTTGTACTGTAGAAACAGTATAAAAGTGCACGATTTTCTGAGTTTTATTTCACTCCAAATTTGAAGAGACATCCGAAATTTGCTTACAGCGACACTTAACAAGAAAACTGAAAAAACGGCTAACATTTAAAATATTTTCTGTGACGTACAGACAGTTGCGTTCACAACGACGCTACAAAATATTCGAACGATTGGATGAGTGACCGCGTTCAAAATACTCAGGAGTAGACGAGCCTCCAGAGTCGGGGTCGTCAGATGGGGGGAAACAATTACCTCCCGATGGGGAAACAATTACCTCCCGATGGGGAAACAATTACCTCCCGATGGGGAAACAATTACCTCCCGATGGGGAAACAATTACCTCCCGATGGGGAAACAATTACCTCCCGATGAGGAAACAATTACCTCCCGATGGGGAAACAATTACCTCCCGATGGGGAAACAATTACCTCCCGATGGGGAAACAATTACCTCCCGAGTCCTAGGATTGACCCTGCAGAAAGTTATAGCTCCAGGTACCACAGGGTCGGGGTCAACCCCCCACAGCAGGTCCGCAGCGAGAACAGTAGCATGAAGGTCTCCAGCATAGACGCCACTCAGTAATGCTTCGCTCACTTTTACTCGTAGCCACTGTAAAAAAAATGCATTGTTTCAAAATGACACATTATTTTCAATGAAAATTTTGCTCCTGCTCTATGCACTTTATGAAATAAATGCACTAAAATGAGTACACTGCTCCAGAAACTCACCTTGGTGCACTCGGCAAGACTGTCTGCCTTCTTGGCCACTTTATCCAATTCTTTTTCCTGCTTGGCCCGCTCTTTTTCCAGCAGCTTCTGCCTTTTTACTTCTTCCCTTGCCTTCTTCCTCTCTTCCACGGCCCTCTTCTTGGCAGCAGCTTTCGTGAGGGCGGGAGACGGCACAGCTTCGATAAACTGGGAAGGAGGAATCTAAAAAAAACGGATAACCTGTAGAGCACGCACCGAGAAATTTAAATTGGGATGCAAAACAAATAGAAACAATTGATCAACTGCGAAGCACGAAACTGGTGAAATGGGACACATGCATATAGCTAATAAGAAACAAGTAAATAAAAATGTATATCTCTCCAAGGGTGGTTTTCATAACTTGATACCTAAAAGTTATTGAAGTCACTTGGCAAATTAAACTGGGAAACAGAAATAGAGCTATCAAAAAAACACGAACTGGAGTAATCTCGTAAATATTTAGAATAAGAAAGAGGTATCTGCATAAATAGGTAGATAATACGAGAAGAAAATACGTTGAAAAGAAACAGGGAAGCAGCAGGTAGTTCGGAAATATTAAGTGGAACTTGGGAAAAAATAGATAGCTAGGCCTAAAGTGGGAAGCAGAAATCGCGAAATAATTATAAATTGGGAAGCAGGTACATGCATAGCAACAAAGAATAGTCGGGAACAGACACTATAGGTTAGGGTCGGTGGGGACAGCACACCGTTATCTTTGTAATTACGAATACTGTACTATCAAAGCATTATTTTGAATTAGAAGCTTTACCTGTATGTATAATGCAACAATACCTTTAATGGAAATCAATTTTCTGTGCCAGCAGAACTTCCTAACTTTAGAGGCCAACTCACTGGCCCAACTCCATTATTTGGCAGGAAACTTACTTGCCATATTTTACAATTTAGAAGCAAACTTACTCGCCCAACTTTATTGATTGCAAGCCAACTTACATGTCCAACTTTATTATATAGAAGTTAACTCACCTGCGCAGGCTTGTTAAGGAAAACAGGTGCCAGGGGGGCGTCGCTGGAGGTTTTTCCGTCGCTGTTGATACGTTTTCTTTTGTCGAGACCGGGGATTTTGTCTGAAATAAATAAAGAAAACTCATGTACGCTTCATATGGGTAGCTACATTGTCTCATTATAAGAGAGAGGGCAGGAGTCTGAGGTGTTCCATTGCCCCAATATTAGTATATGAAGAAAAAGAAGGAGACTAAGCCTAGCGTATGTCTACACTACAGAAACGTGGGTCGGGTGAACGAGGGTGTTCCCAGACTGGATCAAAGCGCATGGGTATAGTGCACAGATCACGTTACAGGGCAACCAAACGCACACGTACTACAAAAACTGTGCACGAGCGCAACTCGACGGACGACCGCGTCACCGAGAACTGAAAGTGAACTCTGTCGTTTCTAAGAGCGTCATTGATCAGCACAGTCAACGTTGATTAAGCCGAGGTGATGAGCTACAACCTGTCTGGAGCTTCACACAGGAGCGTTGGTTTCGTTGCGTTGGACCGTATTGCAGATGTTAGTATCAACAAGAGCACGTTTGAGACGACGGCACACTCCATTAAGAGATGCTTAATTGCCTCTTCGATCGTCTCACGAATAATCTATTTAGGTCCTTGAGGCCTCACTAAAGTCAAAATAACCTGCAGGACACGTGGATGCGCGATTCCCCGCAACACAGGGTGGACGAGCTCGACCAACGTGATCCTTCGGCCTCTCCCAAAAGTGGCGGCGCTTCGGGGGGGGGGGCGCATGAGCCCCTAATAATTAGCTAGTTCCTTCCCCAATATTGCTACATATAACTAACATGCATGTACTTGAGTATATATATAGATAGTAAAGTGAGGTAAAAAATGACTTACCCACATTAAGGGTAAAAATCGGACGCCCTCTGTCGCAGATTTTTACTGCAAGAGAGGGCGTCTATTTTTTTACTCCTACAGTGGATAATTCATTTTTTATCCCACTTTACGATATGTGCAAATCGTGAAGACCCTCCACATTTCACTACAGCTCGTCAATACAAATTTTCTGTGGCCGCCATTGCTATCCAGTGGGTCACCCTATCATGCAGCAAGGGGCGACAAGTCAAGTAACTCCTTAGGGCAGGGGTGGGCAAACTACGGCCCACGGGCCACGCCCGGCCCTTTAATCTTCTCCATCATGCCCACGGAAGGTTTTGGGATCTTAGAATATATATATATTAACTCATTTTAAGTGCTTATTATGAGACACTCACGATAAAAATTTATATATATATATATATATATACATAGATCATTTTTAAAAAGATGACAATATTTCATCTTGAGTTGGCGAATTGTTTTGTCTTGGATTGTGAGTTTCGATTTGCATTTGGCAAAGGGCATACCACCTCGCAATTATCACCATACGAATACTTACCTTTTGTACAAAAATTAAGAAAATCTGCTAGCTAGTGATTTTTTTAAACATTTTTTTAACAAACTACAAGACACCCCAATGGCAATTTTCCCAAAACAGGCTGTTGCGTCCGCTATCGCCGGTAGGTAGTAGGTACCAGCACTTATAGTTTGCGAGTTCGTTTCGACGAGTGGCATCGAGTCACAATAGTGCAAACGGCAGCGGTGAGAAAAATAATGGGGCAGCGACTTGATTTGCCACAAGGTGGAAAATACTCCACACGTACAAAACGGGAGACATAAATGAAACTTTGCATGCCACAAGAATATTCAACCAGAAAGAAATTGGCGCTTGGATGAAAGGAATCGGGTCATTATTGCACAAATGGCAGGGCCGATACAAATGGTCTGGAAACGTCAGCAATTCCGAGACGGTTAATAGCGATACGCAAATAGACTACAAAAGCAGGTAACTAATTGGAACTTTACATGCCACAAGAATATGCAAAAAGAAAGAAATTGGCGTTTGGGCCTAATAAATCGGGTCATAATTGTGCATATGGCAGCAGTTGCAAGCTTTCTTGATGCAAAGGTGTTATTTGCGGCGGGACTTAGGTACATCAAAAGAAGACAAAACAATTTTTTTTATGTTTCCCTTTTCATTTGGAAACTGGAATGGCACGACGCAACAACCCTGATACTAATATTTCTTTTCTGTGGAAATAGGGGGATCTGCTGACTTTGATTTTTCAATTTTTTTTTCCAAGCTATGGAAAACCTATGGAAGCAAAATGCTCCGGCCCTCAAACGGTTAGAACCATAACTGGAAGTCGAATTACAAAATCTAACACGCAATTATAAAGTAAAGCGTGAAATCCCAATAACTTGTTGAAAATCTCAAAGAAGTACATCGCCTCAACAGAGCCTCACATGCCACACTTTGCAATCGCACGCACAACTTGATTATAGGACATTCAGCTCGCGCATCATACACGCTACCGTCCTTTACTCTGTCTGTATCGAGATGACCTGCGAATTGCGTATCCGCTAACCAAGTTGATCGTGCGATTATGTTATGTGGACCCGGTCTAACAACGGGACTCTTACCTGAGGAAGCTGCCCTAGCAGCGCTGTTTGTAGAGACGATCTCTTCCAAAACTGTTACCTCTTCATCATCTTCCTGTTGCTCATCGTCCGTTGATTTATAATAATTGGCAGCATCGTCGTCGTCGTCGCTGCTAATCAACACAGCTTCTTCGTGCTGATTACTCGCACTAACGGAAGAGCGATGATTATTATCTGTATGATCTCCTGAAGTTTTTCCTTTAGGATCTTCCGTAAAATTTTTGGTTAATGGGGCTGCAAAGCGTAATTGCGTATCAGAATCCGTATATTGTTTTCCGCTGGAGAATCCAGCAGCCAGGTTTGCGCGAGAGCCGGAAGACGATTTAGTAGATACGGACGGGAAAATTTTCGACCGGGAATCCGATATTGTTTGGATGGGAGAAAGTTCCCAGTTCGACGAAGCATCTTTTAATTTTGATGAAGTTGTGTTGTTCTTGGTGGAAAAATTGGAGATGAGACGATTCTTTTGAAGACGCGTAGCCAAATCTGGCAGCCTGAGCAACAAGAATAGTGTTTTTTTTTTAGAGGGGGGGAGGGTGGTTGTAGTGGTAACAGGCACAACTCAAAGTCAGCAGTAAAACGGTAGGATACGTTAAATCCCGGGCAAGTTTTGCGTCAACTAAAAATGAAGAAAACCAATTTCTCCGTCGCAGCCCGGCCCCGTAACAGCTCTGTTCGAAATACACTAATTTTTGAAGGCTTGCTAGTTGTCCTGGCGTATTTATCATAGGCTTCAAATTCAGCGTCTTTTCAATTATCGCAATTACGATTTTATTGACTTTTTCAGCAGAATTGCAAATTAGTTTCCCGAACTTTTAATTTGTTCAAAACTAGACGGACTGCCTGTCTCGAAGTTAATACAAGGCATCGTGTTTTCAACCTGCCGGTCAGGATAGCAGAAACGAATCATTGGTCCTTTTTCCTAAAAGTTAATGACTTTGGCTGAAACAATCCAATATATAACATACATAAGATAGCAGCGAATACTGTTCGGGACTGAAGGCGAACACTGGGCCGCAAGTAGCCTACTTTGCAAAGGTACATACTATAGACGGTCCAGTCAAGGATACATTCGGTTCAGCTAGAATAAGTGCATACCTACAACACCTACGTACCGTGCAATCTAGGCCAGCAACTTACTGTAACACCCAAGTGATGAGCTAAGCCCGATTTTGTACTGAGTATTATTTTCTATAAGTTAGCATAATAAAGCATTAGTTAGGTATAGTCGATCAGGAAGTTTAAGGCTTCGTTTCCGAGCAGAACAATATCACAGACGAAACAGCACGGGACATATAGTATGTCGATAGAAACTGGGAACCAATGCACGGACAGCACGGTGTTCCCCCACAGGATCAACGCGCAGGGGAACAGCAAGTCGGGAAAGAAGAGGAAGAACAGAATACAGCATGAGCAAGTAGGAGTATGAAATCGGGAAGGAAACGAAGTGGGCACGAAAGACATCCCGAAGGTCTAGCTAATGGCTGAGGTAACGTACACAAGCCCCCTGGGGTTGCCGGGCCACACTATCGTCTCTCATGACGATTTGGCGTTCCCGTAAGCTTTCCTGCGCGCGCCACCACTAAAATAAACACTACCTAACCTAACTTTACCTAACATAACCCAACTTACTCAGCGATACATCGAGCAGAGGGGGGCGCACCAACTTGAACGCCGCTCACACGCACACGATCTGAGTACACAAACACGCACACATCTTGGTCGTGAAAGACGATAGCGCTGCCAGGCCACACTATCGCCGTTCACGACACCTTGTGTGCGTGTTTGTGTACGCAGATCGTGTGCGTGTGAGCGGCGTTCAAGTTAGCGCGCCGCGCTGCTCGCTGATTAAGTTAGGTAAGGTTAGGTTGGGTTAGGTAAGGTTGTTAGAAAGTTAAGTAAGAAGTTGGGTTAGGTAGTGTTTATTTTAGTGGTGGCGCGTGCAAGAAAGCTTACGTGAACGCAAAGGTGCCGTGAACGACGATAGCGCTGCTGGGCCGCACTATCGTCTCTCACGACAATCTTGCGTTCACGTAAGCTTTCCTGCGCGCGCCATCACTAAAATAAACACTACCTAGCCAAACCTAACCTGCCCTTACCTTTCAACCTAACCTTACCAAACCCAACTTAATCAGCGATACAGCGGGCAGCGCGGCGCACCAACGTGAACGCCGCTCACGCGCACACGATCTGCGTACACAAATCGTCGTGAGAGACGATAGCGCTACCGGGCCCCACAACATGGGAAGGGCGAACCTAACCCTATGGCCGAATAAAGCATTATTATTGTCTTACAACATAACTTTTTTTTTAAGAAAACTTACTTAAAAAAAATACCACAGAGTTGATATTCTCAGAGCTGTTGCGAATGCCTTATCTGTCGCCAAACTTCAACACTTTCATTTATTTCCATATACAGTACTGTAATATTTACCCTAAACCATAAAAATGCACGTTGCTTATGCATTAAGTATTTCTTTTTTTTTGCAACATCCCTCGATATGAGCGACTTTGAAATCAAGAACGAATATGGCTTTTCTCTTGGTTCTGACGGCGTCGCGATAAGTTGTGTTTAGTGAAAAAAAGGAAGAAGTCTGGGGAAGACCATATATTGTATGCCGATGCCCCACGCTAATCAAAAGAACGAGTATCGTCATCTCTCCGTCTGAAGGCGTTCATGTGCCCATTTAAACAGCACACACTGGCAAAGTATTCTGAGTTATAAATTCCTCTAGAGATAAATGAACGGCACTTGCGGGGTAAACTGTACCTACTGACGGTAAACATTTTTACACCATTTCTTAACAATCTCAAAGCTATATTTGTGAGAGTTCAGCATAACGTACGGACGAAAAGATAACGATACTCGTTCTTTTGACTAGCGTCAACGTGTGCCCTAATGCCGGTGCCACACGCTAGTCAAAAGAACGAGTATCGTCATCTTTTCATCCGAATGCGTTAATGTGCCCATATTTAAATAGCACACACCTGCAATGAATTTTGAGTTATAAATCCCTCCAGATATAATATGTCCGAAAGTTAACTAACGGCCCTTGAGGAGTAAACTGAATTGATGGCACACATTTTTCTACCATTTCTTGGCAATCTCAAAGCTGTGTTTACGAGAGCTCAACGAATGTTTGGACGAAAAGATGACGATACTCGTTCTTTTAACTAGCGTGTGTCAACGTCATAAGATGATTGGAGAATCAACCGCTGCAGTCTAAGCAGTGAGTGTCATTAAGATTAAAATAATTGGCCATATATATATATCTCATGAGCTGGAATTTTTTTAATTCTTTATGAAAAAAGACTCATCATTCTATCTTTGGGTTTCACCTTAACTTCCTCAGGCTGAGATATTTCCTTCAAGGGTACTTTCTCCCCTTGTGTTTTACAGGAGAAAACGCCTTTGTTCCAGCGGGCTAGAGAAGCCGAAGTAAAATCAGGTGAACTGCAAAAAATATCGAATAGCTTCCGGACTCGAAATGGAAACCATTATTCATACAGGATGTCCCATCAGTTTTATACATATGTACATAAAAAAACTAAATAGTTTAAAACAATTCTCGTGTTTCTGTTGAATGCGTTTACAACCACGCAGCTTGCTGAACCAGCCCTCGGGATGATTTTAATTCTCTACTTTTCACTGAAACTCGTCTTCTAAGGCAACTGAAGTGTACATACATCACAATGTTAAAAATCACATGTATGAAAATTTAGGGAACACGTAGGTACTCTGGATATTACAGCTCAATGTGTCGCAAAAGTTTTAGAATCTGAGAGCTCATTTGACTTAATGTAATTATCTCCGCCAAGGAGGTTAGGTTTTCGTCGGCTTTGTCTCTCTGTTATTACCTCCGCCAAGGAGATAATGTTTTCGTCGTGTTTAGATTAGATTAGATAGGCGGCAGCAGACGAACCAAAAGGCCCATTCCCAAAAAGACACCGGGATTTACACCCCGATCCTCTATGAGCAATTGCCATTATGTTAGTAGAATGTAGACGAATGGAGAAACGAGAAGAGAAAAAATGGAAGACGAAAGAGAAAAAAGAAATGAGAAAAAATAGAAAAAAAGGGGAGAAGAGTCGACGCCAAAGCGATGNCCTAAAAATTAATGACTTTGGCTGAAACAATCCAATATATATACACACATAAGATAGCAGCGAATACCGTTCGAGACTGAAGGCGAACTCTGGGCAGCAAGTAGCCTACTTTGCAAAGGTAGCTACATACTATGGATGGTCCGGCATAGCTACAGTAGTATGATGCCTAGCTATAAGTAATAAGTGCTAGGTTAGTCAAGAATACATTCGGTTCAGCTAAAATAAGTGCATAATGCAACTTACAGGCACCGCATACATATTGTAAGTACCAGGGATGTATGGTACCTAGGTCGTATACCTACGTACCGTGTCGTCTAGGCCAGCAGTTTACTGTACAACCCAGGTGATGAGCCAAACCCGACTTTCTACCGAGTATTATTTTCTATGAGTAGCATAATAAAGCATTAGTTATGTAAACTACCGTATAGGCAGGAAGTTTAAGCATCGTTCTCGCACAGAACGATATCCCAGAGGAAATAGCAAGGGACATATAGTAGGTAGTCTATGTCGATATCAAGCTGGGAACCCATGCACGGTGTTCTTCCACAGAATCAACGCGCATGGGAACAGCAAATCGGGAAAGATGAGGAAAAACAGAATAAAGCATGAGCGACTAGGAGGAGTAGGTGTGAAATCGGGAAAGAAGCAAAGTGGGCACGACATGAGATGGGCGAACCTAACCCTATGTCCGAATAAAGCATTATTATTGTCATACAACACTACCTTTTTTATATTTTTGTAGTAAAGGTCAAAACTCTATATTAAAAAAAAAAAAAAAGTTTTTTGCGTATCTACGTAGAATGAAGCATTCTAAAACTTGTTAATGAAAGAAGTTTTCGTCGATGAAGTTTCCACGGTTTTCCTATGGGAAAAATTGTAAGGTTACGTGAGGTTAGGTAAGGCTAGGTTAGGTAAAGTAACATTAGGTAAGGTAAGGTTAGGTTAGTTTTGAGTAGCTTAAGTTCCTATGGGGTCACCGATTATTTTTTCCCTTTGGAAAACAATGGGATTTTCAAAGATAAATATATCGGAAACTAGGCCTAAGCATTTGCGAAGGAAACGTCATTCATGAAAAAAACGTCTTATAGAATGCTTCATAGTACCTAATATTTTTTCTAATATAGAGTTGTGACCTTCAGTAGAAAATTACCCTTTTTTAAGAAAACTTACACTTTTCCCCCTTTAGTGTCTACCGCACACATAAGTTAACATTACATGTAATGTTATTCCTATGAAAAATGATGCTTAATGGAGGCACTAAGGGTTAGAAAAAATACCACAGAGTTGATATTCCCAGAGCTGGTGCGAATGCCTTTTCTGTCGCCAAACTTTACCCTTTCATATATTTTCATAAACCGTTATGGTAACCCTAAAATGAATGCGGCTTACGCATTATATTATATATATTTTTTGCAACAACCCCCCCCCCCCCCCAAAAAAAAAATGAGCGACTATGGAATCAAGAACGAATATGGCTTTTGCCTTGGTTCTGCCGGCGTCGAGATAAGTTGTGTTTAGTGAACAAAAAAAAAAAAGAAGAAGTCTGGGCAAGACAATATTTTAAAACTAGGTATGCCGATGCCACACGCTAGTCAAAACAACGAGTAACGTCATCTTTCCGTCTGAATGTGTTGATGTGCCGATTTAAATAGCACACACCTGCAATTTTGAGTCATAAATTCCTCTAACGTTAATTAGAGATAATGAATGTCCGAAAGTCAACTAACGGCACTTGCGGGGTAAACTGTACCTACTGACGGTAAACATTTTTACACCATTTCTTGGCAATCTCAAAGCTGCGTTTGTGAGTGTCCAGGATAACGTACGGACGAAGAGATGACGATACTCGTTCTTATGACTAGCGTCAACGAGTGCCCTAATGCCGGTGCCACACGCTAGTCAAAAGAACGAGTATCGTCATCTTTTCGTCCGAATGCGTTGATGTGCCCATATTTAAATAGCACACACCTGTAATGAATTTTGAGTTATAAATCCCTCCAGATATAATATGTTCGAAAGTTAACTAACGGCCCTTGCGGAGTAAACTGAATTGATGGCACACATTTTTCTACCATTTCTTGGCAATCTCAAAGCTGTGTTTACGAGAGCTCAACGAAAGTTTGGACGAAAAGATGACGATACTCGTTCTTTTAACTAGCGTGTGTCAACGCCATAAGACGATTGGAGAATCAACCGCTGCAGTCTAAGCAGTGGGTGTCATTAAGATTCAAATAATTGGCCATATATCAGGAGCTGGAATTCTTTATGAAAAGAGACTGATCATTCTATCTTTGGGTTTCACCTTAACTTCCTCAGGCTGAGATATTTCCTTCAAGGGTACTTTCTCCCCTTGTATTTTACAGGAAAAAGAGCCTTTGTTCAAGCGGGCTAGAGAAGCCGAAGTAAAATCAGGTGAACTGCAAAAATTATCGAATAGCTTCCAGACTCGAAATGGAAACCATTATTCATACAGGATGTCCCATCAGTTTTATAAAATGTACATAAAAAAACTAAATAGTTTAAAACAATTCTCGTGTTTCTGTTGAATGCGTTTACAACCACGCAGCTTGCTGAACCAGCCCTCGGGATGATTTTAATTCTCTACTTTTCAGTGAAACTCGTCTTCTAAGGCAACTGAAGTGTACATACCGTACATCACAATGTTAAAAATCACATGTATGAAAATTTAGGGAACACGTAGGTTCTCTGGATATTACAGCTCAATGTGTCGCAAAAGTTTTAAAATCTGAGAGCTCATTTGACTTAATGTAATTATCTCCGCCAAGGAGGTTAGGTTTTCGTCGGCTTTGTCTGTCTGTTATTACCTCCGCCAAGGAGATTATGTTTTCGTCGTGTTTGTCTGTGTCACTGAGATAACTCAAAAAGTTCTTGACCGATTTGGACGAAATTTACAGGGATTGTTAGGTATGTTAGGAGGAACAGATGATTAACTTTTGGTGAAGATTTGTCCATCGTTTGCTGGTTTGCCTGTCTACCTATTTTTTGTTAGTGTCTTAACTTAAAAAGTAATAGACGGATTTCTGTTAAATTTAGACTACATGAGTTGTAGGTTTTGTTACAGAGAGTAAATGATGAAAGTTTTGTGATCTGTTTGTTTGTCACTGTATTTGATTTTATGATTGTTAGGAAAATAACTCAAAAAATCATGGACGGATCTTTATGAAATTTTCAGGAATTGTTAGTCATGTTAAAAGACGTAATTGAAAAATTTTGGTGATGATCGGTAGGTCCATCTGTGTGTTTGACCAATGTTTGTTAGGGCAATAACTAAAAAATTATGGATGGATCTTTATGAAATTTTCTAGAATTGATAGTAATGTTCAAAGACATAATTCATTAAATTTTGGTGATGATTGGTAGGTCCGTTTGTGTGTTTGACTAATATGTTTGTTAGCGCAATAACTCAAGAATTATTGATCGATCTTTATGAAATTTTCATTAATTGTTAGTCATGTTAAAAGACATAATTGATTAAATTTTTGTCAGAATCGGTTTGTCCATTTGTGTGTTTGACTGGCGTTTGTTAGCAATATGACTCAAAAAGTTATGAACAAATATCAAGGAAAATAACGGACGCTGTTAACATTATCAAAAGGCACGAGTGATCAGACTTCGGCGTTGATATAAAGACAATCATTGTTTCAGAGCCGCTTGATTTGAATTTTTCGTTACCGCTGCCATGCTTGGCAGAGGTATGCACTCTCCGAGTGCTCCATTTTTAAATGTAAATTTCAATGCATATGAATGACAAACTCTCATGCTTCAACCTGATGGCAACATCGTGGAATCCGGAATGGACTCATGCGCAGTGTGACCTACTGAAAGCATGTGTTCCTTCCTGAAGTTCAGATAGTGATTCATAGTGACAGCGACTCTTTATGAGCACCGTTTTCGAACCCGAGAACGTCCCCCATCTCATGCAAGCTCCGAAAGTAAGCAAGCATGTAGAGTTTGGGATTTGTTGTGCCTTTTACTAATTGTTGTTACAACTTTAAATATGCCACAAATGCTAGCAACAAATCATGTGGCGCTGGTGCCGTAACTTGAACGTCGCCAGTTCCATTCTCAACACGACAACCTTCTTGTACTTACCTCTAGAAAGTAGCTACTATCAATAGGCTACTTACTCTTCAAATCCGTCACTGTCATCCGATGATGAAAATGAGTGGGCTCCTGCAGATCGCTTTGCCATGGCCCAAATGAAAATATTTTCATGCAATTTTTATTTCATTACCCGTATACAATAATCCATTGACCACTTAAGTGTGCCCATCTGTAAAGGGGCATGGGTGAAGAAACTGCGTTAAGTGCTCCCTGGACATATTACAGATTCTCTCCTGAAATAGAATTTACTCCACGAGACCGTTTTCGTGCCATTGTACGTCTGGTAACAGAAATTCCGCCATTTTTTCTCATTTAGATCCAGTATGAATTTTGCATCAGTATTATAAAGAAAGCAGAAATGAATGCTAAGTCAAAAAAGATGCAGTAGGCTAATTAGGGTTTTACAATATCACTCAAATGTCATCAACTGGACTGTCAAAATTGAAAACACAAGGCTCGACTTTCCAAGAACTTTTTGGACAAGTTCGTAGTTTCACCAATCTCAATTGTGCTGCAGTTGCTAACAACAAGCATATAACGCTTGAGACAACCTCCACTTTACGGAGTAGAATTTAGTTTTCCGTCGCGCCAAAACTGATCGATACAAAGGTAGTGCCTGAATCGCCACGACTGCGAGTAGCGAAACCAACGCTCCTACCTGGAATTGGACAAGTTAAGCCAAATCAGTTTGACTTCGTTTAATCCAGTAAGGACCAACTGTAACGACAGCATTGGCTGAAATGTTTCTGAATTGCGCTGTAAAAAAAATGCTAAGTGAAGGATATTTTTGCCGGGTTGCTTTATTTTGCAAAAAAGGGTTTTCTTTTTGTATCCCGAAGGAGAAAAAAATCTTGGTAAGAAGGAACCACAGCCAGGGGATCCGCACAATGAGAGATCCCCATAGTGAATGCTTGGTTTATCCTTATACCATAGCTTCATTTTATCTCCGCATCCCTGTCGCAATGTCTCTGCTTCCCATGGTCCAGTGCGCTACTACCGGCCGAAAAATCAGGACCAAAGCATCTTTAAGACACGATAGTGGAAACGAGAAGGGCCCATTCTTACAATTATATTCAGAAGTTTAAGTCTCCATTAACACAACAAAGGCGATTTCGCAGAGGAAGTAATAAGGGACATATAGCATGATGATAGATACGTGGAACCCATGAACGAGGGTGTTCCCATACAGGAACAACGCGCATGGGAACAGCAAGTCAGGAAAGAAGAGGAAGAACAGATGGGAGAAAGATTAGCAGGAGTATGAGATGGGAAGGAAACAAAGAGGGCACGGAAGACAGACGTCCCGAAGGCTCAACATACAGCTAAGGTAACCTACAAGGCCCCCCGGGAGGTGCTGCTCATTGTAACAGGATAATCGAAGGAAGAAGGGACGCGTAATATGTTGAGCAATATAAGGACCAGTACAATGAGAGAGCAACAAAAACGGAGAAGCGACGGAACAACAGAACAGCGAAGTAGTTTCGGGACGTACAATAAACCGTAAAGGTTTTACAAAGGTTAAGGTCTGGCCATCCCGTGAGGTGTACCAAGGCTATGGGGTCTCCCTGGGGGCGCTACTCCCCATAACACAGGATGGACAAGCCTAATTTCAACACCTATGGTCCATCCCATGTTTCCCTGGGGGTTCAGATGCGACGCAAGTTGCAGCACCCTTGCGGTAATAGTGCGCAAACTTAAAACTTTGTTTTTGTTGATCTTGAGGTAAGGCGCATCACCAGCGTAGGGCACTACCGTCCCAAAACTAAATTTAAAATGTGAGCCTCCTTTGTCACTGAAATAACGACTAAACAGAATAAGATAGAGGAACAGATTTGCAGTAGTAGGTCAACGGCAACCCCATGTTCAATAATAGTTAATATTGTCACTTATAATAAATTACGTGTTCCACCGAGAAGGGCTAATGCACTTAGGCTTAGTTAGGTTCAATCTATTGCAAAAAAATGGCAAATTCAATGCAATTGGCAAATTCAATCAAATTGGATAGTGTCGACCAAACCATTTGATGTACATCTTTGGATCGAACTTCAAACGTTACTTTTTTTTTAATCTAAACCTCAAACTTGAAGGGCAGGTTTGAATCCCAACTGTTTATTGCACAGTTAGCAATTTAGGTCCGCACTCGAACCCGAGTTAACGCTAATATCATTAAGTTGTACGTGCCGAAATACATTGAAAGCAGTTCAGCGAGAAGCTGGCAGTGTTTGAAAAATACGAAATACATGGGAGCGCGCATACCGAACAGTGGCAGCGGCCTGCTCAACTGCCGCTGTTCGGTGTGCGCGCTCCAATGCATTCCGTGCTTGTAAAAAACTGCCAGCTTCTAAATGAACTGCTTCTGGTGTGTTTCGGCCCTAAGGATAGAATAGCGAGTTAGGAGGTGTAAAACAGTTGATTGAGCCACCGTTTTGCTCAGTGCGATGATAATGCTGTACCATCTCCGATACAATGAACACAATCTTTTTATACAGCTTTATATCTAAAACTTAGTAAATTGAGGATTCAGCAGCATGAAGAACAAATGTAGCAAGTAGCGAGAGCTAATCTGATGCTCTCGCATATATTCCCCAACTCCTATTGATTCTTCTTCACTGTACTGTAAAATCATGCACGGAGGAGTAAAGTACACAATGAGTACTAAATAAATCATTATTATGCGTGTTGTGGGAGACACAAGCCAATGGTATATATAGTATAGAAGTCGAGTCCAATTCAGGTAAGTTCGATTAGAATAATTTTAGCCAGGTGCACTGCACCATTTCTGAAGGAAAATAAGACGCAAAGCATCTCTACCCTGCACGGCTCGGCCGAACAAATTTGCTGAGCCATGCGGCACATTATTATTATACTGTGGGTTTTCCCACCGTATTAGATACAAGAACTCCACACGGCTCGCTCGAACGAAATCGCTCAGCCGTGCGGCGCAGAGAAGGAGACGAAAAACGAAAAGAGAAGAAGACAGAAGAAAGCAAACACTCGTGCGGAGGTCCCTTCCGTGTAGATAGGAGTCCCATGGGATGGGTCGCCTACCAACAATCGGCGGCCCACCTCGCGGAACAAAAAGGGGATATATAGAGAACCTACCTAACTCTACAAAATCAACCTTCTCAGCAGGAACTGCGGCCAGATGCTACATCCCCTGCGGAGAAGGCCCTCGGGACCCTTGGGTGCGTGATGCCCAAACATATAGTGGAAGGGAAAGGGCCCGCCACAATATGCCCCTGAGGGCGCCACGCGGCCCAGGGCAAGAAACGAAAAGAGATTAGGTATTATAAGAAGATTTAAGCCTCCTTAAATAAGTACTAAGCTCTTCTAAGAGAGGAAAAGGAAGGGACATATAGTATGTCGATAGAAAAATGGGTAACCCATGCACGAAGGTGTTCCCACACAGGATCAACGCGCATGGGAACAGCAAGTCGGGAAAGAAGAGGAAGAACAGACAACAGTAAGGTCAGTAGGAGTATGAAAGTGGAAGGAAGNGCCATGCTTGGCAGAGGTATGCACTCTCCGAGTGCTCCATTTTTAAATGTAAATTTCAATGCATATGAATGACAAACTCTCATGCTTCAACCTGATGGCAACATCGTGGAATCCGGAATGGACTCATGCGCAGCGTGGCCTACTGAAAGCATGTGTTCCTTCCTGAAGTTCAGATAGTGATTCATAGTGACAGCGACTCTTTATGAGCACCGTTTTCGAGCCCGAGAACGTCCCCCACCTTATGCAAGCTCCGAAAGTCAGCAAGCATGTAGAGTTTGGGATATGTTGTGCCTTTTACTAATTGTCGTTACAACTTTAAATATGCCACAAATGCTAGCAAGAAATCATGTGGCGCTGGTGCCGTAACTTGAACGTGGCCAGTTCCATTCTCGACACGATCTACCATCTTGTACTTACCTCTAGAAAGTAGCTACGATCAATAGGCTACTTACTCTTCAAATCCGTCACTGTCATCCGATGATGAAAATGAGTGGGCTCCTGCAGATCGCTTCGCCATGGCACAAATTAAAATATTTTCATGCAATTTTTATTTCATTACCCGTACACAATAATCCATTCACCACTGAAGTGTGCCCATCTGTAAAGTGGCATAGGTGAAGAAACAGCGTAAGTGCTCCCTGGACATATCATACAGATTCTCTCCTGAAATAGAATTTACTTCACGAGACCGTTTTGGTGTCATTGTACACCTGGTAACAGAAATTCCGCCATTTTTTCTCATTTAGATCCAGTATGAATTTTGCATCACTATTATAAAGAAAGCAGAAATGAATGCAAAGTCAAAAAAGATGCAGTAATTAGGGTTTTAGAATATCACTCAAATGTCATCAACTGGACTGTCAAAATTGAAAACACATGGCTCGACTTTCCAAGAACTTTTTGGACAAGTTCGTAGTTTCACCAATCTCAATTGTGCTGCAGTTGCTAACAACAAGCATATAACGCTTGAGACAACCGAAGCCTCCACTTTACGGAGCAGAATTTAGTTTTCCGTCGCGCCAAGACTGATCGATACAAAGGTAGTGCCTGAATCGCCACGACTGCGAGTGGCGAAACCAACGCTCCTACCTGGAATTGGACAAGTTAAGCCAAATGAGTTCGACTCCGTTTTATCAAGTAAGGATCAACTGTAGCGACAACATTGTCTAAAATGTTTCTGAATTACGCTGCAAAAAAAAAGCTAAGTGAAGGATATTTTTGCCGAGTTGTGTTATTTTGTGAAAAGGGCTTTTTTCTCTTTGTATCCCTAAAAAAAATCTTGGTAGCAAGGACCCACCGCCTGGTTAAGCCATTACTTTATCACCGAATCCGCAACAATGAGAGATCCCCATAGTGAAGGCTTAGTTTTTCCCTATACCATAGCTTCATCTCCGCATCCCTGTCGCAACGTCTCTGCTTCCCAGTGTCCAGTGCGCTACTACAGGCCGAAAAATCAGGATCAAAGCATCGTCAAGACACGATAGTGGAAACGAAAAGGGCCCATTCTTACTATTATATTCAGAAGTTTAAGTCTTCATTAACACATCCAAGGCGATATCGCTGAGGAAGTAAGAAGGGACATATAGCATGATGATAGATACGTGGAACCCATGCACGAGGGTGTTCCCACACAGGAACAACGCGCATGGGAACAGCAAGTCAGGAAAGAAGAGGAAGAACAGATGGGAGAAAGATCAGCAGGAGTATGAGATGGGAAGGAAACAAAGAGGGCACGGAAGACAGACGTCCCGAAGGCTTAGCAAACAGCTAAGGTAGGCCCCCCGGGAGGTGGTGCTCCTTGTAACAGGATAATCGAACCTAAACTAAGCTACCCTATGCCTCCTGAGGGGGCATTAGCTTCAACCTAAGGAGAGGAAGGAAGAAGGGACGCGTAATATGTTAAGCAATATCAGGACCAGAACAATGAGAGCAACAAAAACAGAGAAGCAACGGAACAACAGAACAGCGCAGTAGGTACAAAAAACCGTAAAGGTTTAATGAAGGTTAAGGTCTGGCCATCCCCGTGAGGTGTACCAAAGCTATGGGGTCTCCCTGGGGGCGCTACTCCCCATAACACAGGATGGACAAGCCTAATTTTAACACCTATGGTCCATTCCATGTTTCCCTGGGGGTTCAAATGCGACGCAAGTTGCAGCACCCTTGCAGTAATACTGTAATAGTGTGCAAACTTACTTTGTTTTTGTTGATCTTGAGGCAAGGCGCATCGCCAGCGTAGGGCACTACCGTCCCAACACTAAATTTAAAATGTGAGCCTCCTTTGTCCCTGAAATAGCGGTTAAACAGAATAAGATAGAGGAACAGATATGAAGTATGTTAACGGCAACCCCATGTTCAATAATAGTTAATATTGTCACTTATTATAAATTACGTGTTCCAATTGTCCAGTTCCATCGAGAAGGGCTAATGCACTTAGGCTTAGTTAGGTTCAATCTATTATAAAAATGGCAAATTCAGTGCAATTGGCATCGGCAAATTCAATCAAATTAGTAAGTGTCGAAGCCAAACCATTTGAGGTACATCTTTGGATCGAACTTCAAACGTTACTTTTTTTCAATTTTTTTTTAATCTAAACCTCAAACCTTAAGAGCAGGTTTGAATCCCAACTGTTTATTGCACAGTTAGCAATTTAGGCCCGCACTCGATCCCGAGTTAACGCTAATATCATGTTGTACGTGCCGAAACACATTGCAAGCAGTTCAGCGAGAAGCTGGCAGTGTTTGAAAAGCACGGAATACATGGGAGCGCGCATACCGAACAGTGGCAGCGGCCTGCTCAACTGCCGCTTTTCGGTGTGCGCGCTCCAATGCATTCCGTGCTTGTAAAAAACTGCCAGCTTCTCGCTGAACTGCTTCTGGTGTGTTTCGGCCCTAAGGATAGAATAGCGAGTTAGGAGGTGTAAAACAGTTAATTGAGCCACCGTTTTGCTCAGTGCGATAATAATGCAGTACAATTTCAGCTACAATGAACACGTTTTTATTCAGCTTATCTAAAATTTAGTAAATTGATGATTGAGCTGCATGAAGAACAGACGTAGCTAGTAGCAAGAGCTAATCTGAGGCTCTCGCATATATTCCCCCACTCCTATTGATTCTTCTTCACTGTACTGTAAAATCATGCACGGAGGAGAAAAGTACATAATGAGTACTAAATAAAACATTAATATGCGTGTTGTGGGAGACACAAGGCAATGGTATAGTATAGAAGTCTAGTCCAACTCAGGTGAGTTCGATTAGAATAATTTAAGCCAGGTGCACCGCACCATTTCTGACGGAAAATAAGACGCAAAGCATCTCTAGCCCTGCACGGCTAGGCCGAACAAATTTGCTGAGCCATGCGGCACAATATTATTATATTGTGGGTTTTCCCGGCGTATTAGATACGAAGACTATATAACAGCGATTCAATTTTGTACGATGTAGTTTAGAAGTTGAGTCGAACTCAAATGAGTTCTATTAGAACAATCTTGGCCAGGTGCACCATGTCTGGCAGGAAATAAGGTGCGAGCATCTCCAACTCCACACGGCTCGGTCGAATGAAATCGCTCAGCCGTGCGGCGCAGAGAAGGAGACGAAAAACGAAAAGAGAAGAAGACAGAAGAAAGCAGACACTCGTGCGGGGGTCCCTTTCGTGCAGATAGGAGTCCCATGGGATGGGTCGTTTACCAACATTCGGCGGCCCACCTCGCGGAACAGAAGGGGAAATATAGAGAACCTACTTAACTCTACAAAACTAACCTTCTCAGCAGGAACTGCGGCCAGATGCTACATCCCCTGCGAAAAAGGCACTCGAGACCCTTGGGTGCGTGATGCCCTAACATATTGTGGCAGGGAAAGGGCCCGTCACAATATGCCCCTGAGGGCGCCACGCGGCACAGGGCAAGAAACGAAAAGAGAAGAAGAAAGAAGAAACACCCGTGCAGTGGGTCTTCCGTGTTGGCCACCCACACCGATGCAGAAAGGAGTCCCATGGGCGGGTCACTTGCCACCATTCGGCGGCCCATCTCGCGAAACAAAAGGGAAAGTATAGAGAACCCAAGTTTACAAAACTAACCTCGTCAGCAGAGTGCGGCCAGCTGCAACATGTCCTGCGGAAAAGGTACTCAGGTTTGCCCCTTGGGTGAGTGATGCCCATGTATAATCTCACAGGGAAAGAGCTCGTGGAAGATATACCTCCCCCTGATGGCTTCTCCCAACGTCCATCACGGTTAGCAGGAACATATAATTTCCAAAGGACAGAAAAAACATTAGATAGTATAAACGTTTTGTTGTTATATACGTAATAAAGCATTTAGAAAATCATAAACTCAGGAAATAGTCACACATTAGGATATCAGCAGCAATTTGAACATAGTGCACCTACCTTTTCGCTACCTACGGCAACCATCTGATTTAATATCAATTCTGATAGAAGAAAAAACTCTTTTCCGACCTTTCCATGTTTTCAACAGCCAGTAAAAAACATCCTCAGTTTTTATTACTTGCGAAAATAAAATATCGATGAATCAGTAAGATCAAAACTCGTTTTTTAACAAGCTTGTAAAAATACTTGTAAGGCTAGTTTCTGTAGCAGAAAAGTTAGGCGCAAAAGTGCATAAAAATGAGCTACTGCATAGCAAAACGAACAGAGAATAAAAGCATAAAAAACGAGCAAAAGTTTTGAATCAATCTTACATATATACACTTACATAGCTTCTTAACTAATGGTACTGAATCGCCAAAGAGCAGAATAGCTATAAGCCTATTATAAAATATGCGCCACTCGGATAAAACTTTAGAAAGTGGAAAGATGGAAGAAAAGTAACAATTTCGACTCGAGAGCATAGAAGAGATCAACTTCACCCATTCAATTAAAAAAATTTAGTACACATAAGAGACGATGCAGGTCTGTGAAGCTTAGACATTATTTTTAGGTCTAATTGGTTATTATGTTAATTAATTCCTTCGAAAATATAAAGCACTTTCCTATAGCTTCAGCATGAGATTTATAATAATCTAGAAATGACAAAGAAACAAGTAGCTATTGTGATAGTATAACAATAGTAATTGATGCTTAAGGATCCCAATACAACGTAAAAATGGAGTGAATCTCCCGGATAGGCTAGAATTGCCAGCTTAAAGAATAAGCAACTTACTGCAATAATAACAGAAGACAGTTAGGATCTACAACAAATACCACAGCAAGGAAGCACAACATCCTCTCAAAATACGTCCTAATTGGCAGAATATTGAGCTGGTAAACTATATGTACAATATATTCCAGGCTGTAACTGCTGCAAATCTTTGTCCATGTTCTCCACTCAGGCAATCCGATACACACGAAGATAGGAGGGAGGTGCTTGTGCCTGAAAAATGACCGGGTGCTGCAGACTGAGTTTTACGCCAGGGTAGTTATAATTATTTTACTATTTGGAGAATGGCCACTGATAGGTACTAAGTGCATAGAGTTGATAGTGTACAAGTATAGAGAATTATTAGATTAGGTAGTTCAATAATCTCCTCTTCACCACAGAAGCGATTAAGGAACGGAAGAAATGAGGGTAGGGGTGAAACTAAAGACGCTTTAATCACGCGCTGCAATTAAGAAATCGACTTGCACAGGTTTGTGCTGTAGATAAACCCCTCTGGGGTCAGAGGAGTGTAGAGCTGGAGTCAACTACAAACTGAGTTATGGCGTCATAGATGGAAGGCTCTGGATAACAAAGTGAACCCCGGTCGTCCCAAATGCTGTGTGAGAGTGTGAGACCACTGCCCCATCTAGTGGACTATGAATGGCAAAATGTTGACGCTACATTACTGGCTTGGGAACAGAACGTCCAACCCTATAACAATGAACAAGGGAGCACCTGTCATCACTCGACCACTGAGGTCATTCGGTATGAATAGGACGGAGAAGCTCGTATATAAACGAGGGTGTCCCCAATAAGAAGTTATGAAAGAAGGAAGAATAGAACAAAAAAAAAACATCATTAGCAGCAGGATTACAAGGGTAGTAAGCAATGTGTGCACTAACAAAGATGTCCCAAAAGCCCAAGTCAGGTAAGGATCGAATAATGGAAGGATTAAAGAAAATTTTTTTGAACTTTCATCAATGACAAATTAGGCATTTACCGGGCATAAGACCATATCCGTTCTCTTCAGCAGAGCTGATCCTAGAACTTTCTTCGCCATCCCTGAAGGCTTCAGAATGGGGGCTGCAATTCAAGATATCCTCAGCATGAACACCGTGAAGGGTTGACACGGTATAGTTTATGTACAGTACATATTGCCAAGATTTCGGCGAGCAATTATATCAGTGAACTACAGTTACCAGTCCAGGTAACTGTATTTTGCTACAAGCATTTTTTCCCTACTGCATTCCTAGGGAAAAAAGCCTTTATAGCAGAGACCCGTACAGGTAGGGTTAACTCCTTAACGTTAGATAACTGTCCAGTTGTTTGCACATCAATAATTTAACTACGACAAATAGTTTACTATATACGGGCACGTCTTAAGAGAGCAACAAATTTCCTACACGAATAAAACATTATTTGGTGAGAAACTCAAGCTTGCTTTGGCGTAGTAAGGTTAGTGATCAAGCAGAGGTTTTGACCAAACAACAACCATATATGTAAATAGGTATATCTGTTAGGAGACACATAGCCCGTTAGGTTCTGCACTATCACCTGAACAGACAGGTAAGTGTAGAAACACAAAAGCAGATACACATGCTGGAATGAGCCCAAAATCTAGGCAGACTGAGGTCTAAGGTGATGTATACCTGAAAAACCTTGCAGACATGTACACCCCCGCCGGTTCATGTTCCATCACCTGGGCAGGCCAATGCAGAAACAGATCTGCTGTTCCCGAAATGGCGATGTCCCCACTGACACAACGGTTAACTCTATAATTGTGCACCAAATGCAACATTATTATTGAATAATTTAGCCTTCATTTCTACTACGAAGGCGACTTAATTGAAGAAGAAATGGACAGGAATATGCAGGAGTAAATTCTCCCATTTCCAATATAAATAAATAAATAACATTTGTTTGACGTGGAGATCAGTGACCTCAATTCTCACGATAAAACTAAAAAGAAATCAGTCCAGACCGTGTTGGCCTGACCCAGGAAAGCTACAGATGTGAGGTATCATTATTCATACAACTTATCTATGTAAGAAGCCAAATCGACACCGGCCGGGCCAATGTAAGGAAGAATTTGGTCATGGAAAACATAAGCACATCTCACTTTTGAGCAATGCATTATCAATAAAAATAAACTGCAAGCCGTCGATGACCATCAACGACAGACAGCGATAAATCTTTGAATCAACTTTGTAACAAGCACATCAATACTGAAAAAAAGCAAATTTGGTTCCACTTGAAACTTTGGAAATTCTACTAGCTCAGAGTAACCTTTAGTACCTATCTCCTTGTATGACATATTAGAATACGGATTCTAACCATCACTTTCTCTTAACAAACATAATTTAGTATCATCTACTACAACTAATCATCATTGAGAGGAAGAGTTCAGTACTACCATCAGCTATAACAGACTGGAGTGTAGAGGCGCAAAGGTTACTATTAACTATCACAATGTCCTAGACTCGCTTCCTATCAGACAACACTCGCACTATACAGCCAATGCCAGCAACATTGAAGACCTTCTCGTGCCATTGCAGAAGCGTAGCACTGGAACCTTCGCTCGGCTGCTCAAAGCCTCTGTAGATGTACTTCATAAGTACATCCAGCAGGGACTGGTCAAGCTTGGCAATGATATCATCCATTTTGGCTTTGCTGATGGACTTGTTGAGCAGTACCTGTAAGAGTTCAACTGATCAGCAATGCACTAGTGCTAAGGCTGATGGACTCGTTGAGCAGCACCTATAAGAGTGCAATTAATCAGCAATGTGCTAGTGCTAAGATACAGTAGCACGAAACTCAGCCAGCAGGTAATAGAACTTCAATAGTACCCACAAGTGATGATTGTAGCTTACTCCCATTAGCTAGCAACATGATTATGTAATGTGACTGTATTTCTGTCTCGAAATGCAGGAAAAATATCTTGCGCAAGAGAAAGTGATAAGTAGAGTTACCTCTTACAATGACTTTTTTTATGTAGCTAACTTGAGTGGGAAAACAACTAACTATACTCTGTCCATTTTATCAAGCAGTTAGTTCAGTCGTGGTCAAATTCCTCTATACAGTATATATATATATATATATACGTTGGCTACTCTATACGTATTTCTGAGATTTCATTCAACCCCATACCTTAGCCCCACCCACTACCGGTAGCTACATAGAGAAATCTCAAAAATACCTACAGAATTGGCACTGCTATAAAGGAATTTGACAATGACTGAACTGCCTTGATGAAATGATTAGAATACAGTATTAGCTACTTCAAATAGTGTGAAGGGTACTAGCAAGTCTACTTGTGTATCACAAGCTATTGTCACAAATATAAAAAGAGATGAAAATTTTGCCAACATTTTTTCAGTACACTTAATGCCTCTTGATCTAGCTAGAAATTAGTACTACTTTTGCAAGAAAAAGTGGCGCAATAAATGAGCGTAAGTTCAAGGTGATGAACAAAACGAGCAAAGATTTGTGCTGAAGGCTGCCGACCCGCGCAAATGCATAAAATTGCTTTTAGCTTAGGTCGCTGGCAGCAAATGGACCAGAGAGCAGCAGAGACTAACGCTGCGGCCCACTATGAGCTATAGCTGTTATGTCAGTAGCTATAACAGAGATATCTGAGGAGAAAGAGAAAAAGGTGGCCATGCAAGCACGATCAGTTGCAACAATCCAGCAGACACTTGGAGGCACTTAAATTAGTTGGGGCATGGCAGATGATGGATTAGTATTGTAAGGTCTGAAGAATTGACCATTACGAGTTAGTGAGTCCTAGAGAAGGATTTCACAGCTGAGGGAGCTGTTGCTCCTAGAGCTGGTCAAGATGATTTTTGAACACATCGACTGTAGCTGCACCAAAAACTTAAGGGGAGCGCTGGAGGTGTTTGGGGTCAAAATTTCACTTTTTTGTTGAAGAGAGAGCCCTAGGGAGGAGTCTATCAGACCACCAAATATTTTGACCCTGGGGACATGGAAGCCCTCCAAACGGGAGGGATGCTTGGGAGCACAGGAACCCCCCAAAAGGGATGGTAGAGGGGGGGGGGGGTTCAAAATTTCATTTTCTCTATTTATTGATGAAAAGTGATATTGACGGTGGAGTCTACCACATAACCAGATATATTTTGACCCCTGTTGGCACAAGGACTCACCAACAGGGTTGTGGGAGTGAAAGAAGGTGGGTGGGAGTCGCATTTCTACTTTTGTCAATTGCTGAATAATGATACCTAGAGTGGGAGCTATCACACCATCAAATAGTCTTATTCCCAGGGCATGGGATTATGGGAACCCCCAGAAGGGGATAAAGGGGAGGGCGGGGGTTGTAAATCGTAATTATGAGTCGTAGCAACATACTAAACACATAACATTGATAGTAAGTACAAATTAGCCCCATTTTTAGTGGTCTAAACTTTGATTACCATTTACTCAGGATTTCAGTTTTTTTTGGTATATATATGTAGCTATGTCTTCAAAAGAATAGAACTCCATCAGTTTTCATGCTAGGGAGATCATTTATACCTATATAAATCGAAAGCTGAAAACATGAGGAAGAGATGTTTGACTCTTGATTTTTTTTTTTTCAGCTTAGCTTTTTTTGAAATATGGATTTGAAGTACCTAGTAAAATTTGAGTGAAAAATGCAAAAAATTCTAGATAATTTTTTACTTCTATCCCTTCTAAAAAAATTTCAGCCAAATTTAGAAAAAAGGGAGTCAAACATCTCTTCCTTATGCTTTCAGCTTTCAATTCATATATAAAAGACCTCTCTAGCATGAGAGTTGAAAACTGATGGGAGTTCTATTCATTTGAAGGATGTATGTGAAAAAACAGAAAATACTGTAGATTTTTTTTTTTACTAAAATGTGAAATATCCCCTAAAATAATAAAAAAAAATTAAAAAATGACTTCATAAATCGATTTCTGACGGCATTTTGCTCCTACTGGGCAAGTTTCAGAGAGTTAGGCCTTAGTTCAATAAAACGTAAACCCCTCCAATGCTTCATTAGGCAAGAATAGATGGTTGTATGAGCTACCGTGATTTTCTTCCAACTGAGGAGGTTTCCAACTCCAACTTCAAGCACATAGCACTCCACAGCTCTGGTCACTACATGTAGTAGATTTTCATGAACTAAGCCAGTCAGATGTAAATGCTCAGCTTACCTTGAGTACAAGACTAAGAGCAAGATCTTTGGCCTGTTCATTGCAGCCTTTGCTAGCAGAGGGAGCATTCTGCAGGAGCAGGCGCAAGGCTTCCAGCTCTTCACCTGAA
>LQNS02278070.1:6794206-6822457 GCA_001587735.2 Parhyale hawaiensis
GTATATTTTTCCACTGCCAAATTTAGACAACTCTGTAAGCGATGACAAGCACTTTACATACTAAGCTAGGGTCGAAAAACTCAGCTTTGTGAGGAACATTTTGTCAAATGTAACACTGGCAAGCTGACGCAACTTTGAAAGTAGCGAAGAACGTTTGGGAAACTTTCATCGTTGTCAACTTTGGGTAATTCTGAGAAGGATGAACAACTTGAATACTTTTCGAAAGAAATTGCGAGAGAATTAAGCAAGCAATGCACAATTGAGTTACTTTATTATTAGTAAGTTTTGCTACCTCAATAAACGGCTCGTGTTTATTTTCAATTTCATAAGTTGTTCTCGACTTTTGCAGCATAGGAGTTTCTCACGGAATTCATAGCCTCAAGTTACGTAGTGAAAAATCTCAACACTGTACTCTCTATGTCCCGATGAGAATCTGCCAGCATATAATTCAAAATACTGCAATATCGCTGCATGAAAAAGGATTCATTTTGACTTAGCCTTCACAGAAACGTACCTACTTCACTAGTCATTTAGAGAACTTAAACTTGGCCTGATGAAATTCTTATCGGAAATGTACCTAATTTAACGCAAACTTTGTGATGTTCTCCAAGTTTTTTATGACAAGGTTGTCCACCATCTGTATATAATTCGCAACTTTACGAAAAGTATAAGAGCCCAAGGCTTCCGTTACCAATAACTTTTCAAACTGGGAATCGAAGCAGTAAATTGCAGCTGCGTTTTCACTCCTTCACCATCGGCCAAGCAATTTTTGCGTCGGTCCGCTTGAAGGCGATGATACAATGTTGACCGTTGTGGCTGAACTCGCTCCGTACGGTGTGGGGGCACTCCTGATCACCCAGTATCGATTCTGTAATAAGCGAGAATGATAACTTCCAACGTACACATATTGCCATAGGGAAAAGGATATTAATGGGCTATTATCGATTTTCTGATACAACAAAAACGATATTTACATTACTGTACAACAACACCAAGATAAAACCGAACATACATTGTCTAACCTTACTCTCCTCCCCTAACCAAACGCTCCTTTTCTAACCTAACGCTCCTTCTCTAGCCTGACACAAGTTATGGAACAAAGCAGATCATCAACACAAGCTTCCTTCAGTTATAAAGATTTCGTGTAGTGGCTGGGCTTAAAACTTTATATTAGCATCTACATGCCAGTATTGAGTAATATGAAGCCCACAAGCCAAGAGTAATCGCAATACACTGGTCAAAATAAATTGATGATGACACTCTGAAATTTTGGTGTAGTACTTTTTTTGCAGCTGCTACAAAAAACTACTAATCATAAGACGTAATCTCACCTTATGATAATCACCATCGACCTACTTTTCAATTCAAATGCAACAGTGCTAGAAATTGAACATCGTTACTGTCGACTTGATCTTTAATGTTAACAAAATACTGTTAAAAACTGAACTTAGTAATCTCACAACAATATTCACCGTATATCTACTTTTAATGGGAATACAATACTGCCGGAAACTAAACGTAGTAAGTACGCACAATACAATATTCACTATCGACCTGCTTTTCAATGTCAACAAATGACCGTTAAAAACTCGAAGCTCACCGCAATATTCACCGTAACCGTCCACCAGCTTGTAAAGGCCATAATCCTGTGGGTTGGTCACTCTCATCTTATGCGCCATCATCTTGCAAATCTCCCTGGTGGTTGTTGTCGGCCGTACCGGCAGCGTACGCGTCACGATGCTACCGTTTTTCTCATCAGGTACCACAATTTTAAGGGTACCGGGCTCTGATACCACCGAGGAGTCCTGAAAACAACGTTTTCCGTTAATATGGTACACACATGATCATCATAATTCTCGGCTTGGCCTGTTGCTGGACAACTAAAAAAAACGCATTCTTGGGAAAACACAAGTGAGTAGACCAAAAGTGACCATGCGCCCGGTAAGGGTTAAAGCAAAAGGAAATCCTTGCCAGTGTATTCCCTGTAAGCGAGATCATAAAGGAATGTACAATACATAGCTAATTCACTCTGTCATGCCAAAATACAATGTCGCTTCTCACAGGTACAGCACTATTTTCATGGCCACGTACTGGATCATTATTAACTGAGCACCAGAGGGATACGATGCCATGCGTGGTGTTATGGTACACGCATCTCATACCATGTAGAAAATATATCACGATATAATAGTATGTACTGTCAATAATGTTTGGCTAAGTAAGCCTACTCACGGAGAAGATTAAATTGTATTTACATATTCCAGCTCGTTACTATGACTTCCTGTCATTATGGGCTAGAGCTCTACAGGTAGCAGAAACGTAGTACCTTTTATCTAGGTCAATATGAACCTATTACTGCGTGGGCAACCGAGTTCTTAATAAAATCTTTCCCCTATTATTATTAAATCGTATCACGTGAGTCATACACGAACAGAAAAGCTACACAAGTGGCACAGAGCGAACTCTCGCTACAACTGAGAAGCAGTTAGCCAGGACAGATAGTACGTTAGCGATAGTGCAGTTGCTCTCGGACACAGACGCCGTTCACAGGACATCCACTCTCGGACACAGACACGATAGAGACCAGCATAGTTCATCAGACATCCCAGATTCTGCATGGCTAGAGTCACTCAAATTATAACACAACGAACTCACCTGTCTGACGGAGTCCAGGCTGTTGCCGGGCGTGGACTCCGGTGAGGGCGCCAGGTGCTTGAGTGAGTGTATGGCTGAGTGGAAGGCGGTGAGGTAATACTTGGCTTCTCCACAACTTGCTGACGTCAGCAGCAGCCCCGACATGTAGTCCGCCTCGATCTCGGCGGAGAAGAAGCCGGAGTGGCTCAGCACCCACATGATCATCGGGACCAAGTCATCCGCGTCCCCGGTGAATGGTACCGGTGACTCCGACAGCTGGTGGGCATGGAAGAAACAAGAAAAGGATATCAAATTGTTATGGTGAATGCAAACGAAAAAAAAATGCATGTCGGTGATTGGTACGTGTGACTCTGAGAGCTGAGTATGGGACAAAGAAAAGAACATCAAGCTGTTATAGTGAATGAAAATGCGAAAAATAGCCTACGGTATAGAGCAGTAGTGCGGAACGGGCAACTCCAGCAGCCGGTAATAAAAGGAGGATTGGTACAAACGGAAAATAAGAAATACTGATTCTTCCACAATACCTGTAAGTATTGACAAAAAATTCCCTGCAGAGTCTGCTGCTCTTTATATGCTCAAGTACCAAACACTTCTCTTTTATTTTGGCAGGTTTGTGAAGTGATAGAACTGTACGTCATTCTCTGAAAGCTACGTATTTTTTTCTTCACTCTTCTCATTGCAGAGTTGCGGCAATGATGCACGCGAATTAAGGTAAAAATGATGGATTGACTCATAAATGTGACATGTCGTGATGATGAACGTGAGACTTTTAAAAGACTAAAACACGAACAAAACGGTGTAGTAATACTCCACGTGAAGAAACCTAATGATAGTAACATATTGGTGCAGCCTTTTTTTCAAGTGAACGCAAGTCAGAAAGATAAACCGCAGCAGAAGTAGTTACTATGTGAGAATCCATACGCAAATTATAGTAAATAGATCTAGTATTAATGTGTGTAAATGACGGTAACAATAATAAATTGTTTCAATATGAATACACAAACAAGAAAATACAAGGAATAAAAACTATACGAGAGTAAGCGAAAGGAGATCACAGACTGGAGGGGCAATATTACACATCAACGAATCTATGAATGAGAAAAAAATTGTGTGGTGTGAGTAAGCATAGACGAAATAAGACTAATGCACTGCCAGTACTAAAGATTTGGTAAATTGGTGGTATGCATGGTAGGAGCTAATAACAGTAGTACTCACCATATAGTACACGGTGCTTTGCTATGAGCTAATGACAAGGGTACTCACGGTATGATATATGAGTGATTTGCTATAATCTAATAATAACATTAGTACTCACGATAGGGTACATGAGTAATATGCTATGAGCCAACAACACTGGTACTAACGATAAGGTATAGCAGTGCTAATGGTAGCAGCTAACAACACAGATACTCACGGTATGGTATATGAGTGATATGGTAGTCAACAAGAGTTCTAACTTCTCCCTCGGAGCGTACACCCTCTGCATCTTCGCCAGCAGTCTCTTCACCTGCTCCAGGACTGGGCCCTTGGGAGGAGCCAAACCAGTCTGCACAGAGTGTAAAATTTAAGTGAGAAATTTTGACTAGATTACATCAGCTAAGATTGTACAGAAATATCAAGTAGCACAGTCTAAGGGTGAACCGAAGTGTAGTGCTTGGTTTTCTTTGCGACCGACTTTTTTTAGTTTTCAAGGGCAGCACGTAACAATAAATTAAAATGACTAAGGTGAAAGTACAAAAGATTTAGAGCCTCTATGTCTCAGACTCAACCGTATGTCCCGCCTCACCCGACCCGTATGCCCTGCTTCACCCATACACCCTGTTTCACACGTATGCTCTGCTTTGCCCGTATGCCCCGCCGCCAGCCTCACCCGTACGCCCAGCTTGACAGGCTGCAGGGCCCGGGCCAGAGTCATGTTGTTAGCCAGACGTTGTATGGACTCGTTAGCGGTGTACGCGTTGACGTAGAGCGCGGTGATGTGGTGCCACAGGCGCCTCAGCACCAGGCGCACCAGCACGTCCTCCAATATGGCATCCATGTTGAGGAACTCCGTCGCTTTCAACTGTAATACAGAAATGTATGAGGGAAACAGTAACAAATTTGCTAGTTCTGTCAATAGGCCATACTGAACTGATTAAAATTTCAGTGTAGTGCAACACAAGCGTATATATGTATAATAAATCAGCCATAAAATTTGTAACGTTATAATTAGTAGCATAAGTGTTGCTCCTACAAAATTTAATATACGGTATCTATGACACCCGAAGGCTAAAAAATTTACCTTCAAATTCACGACAGAAAAGAAAAAATACGAACGTTTTGTAGCTGTATGATTGAGAAACTTTGTTACTTCATTCCTTTTCCCACGGAATTCAATCACTACGTGACAATACTCGTACGGGTATTTCACATGTCCCTGAACCGTTCATGATCAGACACATTCTTCCTTTTATTACGTCTTTCTTTTTCATCATATCTGTTAATAGTTCATAAATACCTACTTACTTACGCTTCATTATATCTGTTAATAGTTCATAAATACTTACGTTATTTCTTTCATTTTCCACGATGTCTTCAATTAGTTCATCAAGATACACTTAAGAGTACACTGCTTTTCGGTCATCTTCCAGAGTAGTTCATATCTAATTACTTGCATTACTTTACTCTTTTTTCGTACTCCAAACACTTCATGAACACATGCATACTTACGTTACTTCTTTCCTTCTTCACAATGTCTTCAAACTGCTTTTCCCCACTCGTGACCAGGTAATTCTTCATGCCAGACATGAACTGCCGAATGTTCCTGACCACAATTTCTGGATCCTTCTCGCTCGTTTCCAGAGTGCATTTGATAAACTGCTCGATGTTCTGGGCAAACATAGAGGAGGAGTCGGAGCCCAGCTGTAAGGAATATTCCCGAATGGCATTCCCACTTTCGGCATCCTTCCGGTGACGCAGTGCCAGCAGTTGTGGGGACACTGCAACATGTTATTATTATTATTATTATCATCGTTGCTATTATCATACTCCTATACACAATAACTACAGCAGGCAGTGTTTTTATATACAGAGTGATGTAGAACAGTAGAGTAAAAATAAAGGCGTAACCAGAGAAGAAAGTGTGGGCCCGAAGCTAGCGAGCTTCCCGGGAACCGGAAGCAAAACCACCAGCAGCAGTTTTCACACAGCACGAGCACGCCTTGGTGAGTATTTGCCATCGATGCACTAGAAGGTGTGCTTGTCGCGGGACAACACTTCTTCAGTGGATAGAAAAACAGAAACGTCCGTATTTGTGATGTGTACTCGGCCAGACGACATTAGACTATATAGAGCGGGTTCTCAGATTCCGACGATTAAAGATTACGGCAACATGAACAACTTAGTTTGAGAAAAATAGTTTTGATTGGTCGGAACTGCTTATAAAAAACTGCAGGTCATATATAAAAGGAAAAGCGATCAATGATAAACAATGAGAAAAATAATAAAATATGGTAATAAAATCTTTTCGAAGTCAAGTAGAAATGGGAATAAGATGAAAATGTGGGAGAAAATAAAATAAATTGACTGAGCATATCTACGATATAAGTGGTACTCGACAGTTACAGCAATATAGTTTTAATTTGACTCACTAATCCTATTTGCAGCTCTGCACGTATGGACCAGGTAGAGGAGTACGAAGGGCTTAGGCGCCGTCTTATTTCTTTATTTGTGCGATTGAGACACAAGAGACCTCAAGCGCTTAGTTCTGCTATGAGTCACACGCAAAGATTTTCCCTATGGAAAATTCCATTTCAATAGTGACATCGTTTCTTTCCGGTTCATAGAACGTGCCATCATTTTTGACGGCCACGTACATTAGCACTTTTAAAAATTTAAAACGTTAATGATTGTGAGAAGAAAATCCTTCCTTGGAGAAGGGATTGACTCCACCAGTAAGGGAGGTTCGACAAATAATTTCCAGAAAGAAGACCATTCATGTTAACTCTTGATAGGTATTATGCCAATGCACAACGTAAGGCTGACGCTTATGTTTTGGTTACGCAACAAGAAGAAGAATATATTTATATACGGTATATCTTTGCACACGCATGTATCAATTCTTGTTGTGAATTTATCTAGCTTACTAGATTTGTAGGTTGCTTCGGCGCACCACGGCACTAAGGACCAACCTACTATGTACATTCAGGAATGCTCAGGGCACCAGAGCAACAAAGACCAGCGAAGGCTACTTACGTATTTTGGACCTGAGGTTGGAGTCGATGAGGCGACTCTGAGGCACCGCGAAGATGGGCATCCCTTGCACCGACCCCGAATCTTCCTCGCTGCCAGCCCCGGATTCCCGATTCGCTTGGCTGTGGTCCGAGTTGAGTCGGCGCTCCCACTCCTCCAGCTGGGGGCGGGCGGGGGTCCCCGTGAGGCTGATGGGCTCGATCGACGACTCGTCGTCCGTCTGGAGCAGCGAGTCCCACTTTCTGGAGTCCCACGGCTCCGAAAATTCGGTCCCCGAGTCGCTCATATTCGATGAAATACACGGACCGATTGGGGACGCCACTTTCATGTGGTAGTTCATGTTGGAATCTTTACCGTTGTTGTTGCCATAGTTCTCGTTGCTGCGGCTGCTGCGTATGCCGACGTTATCGTATTCTGATAACTTGGTGACGGCGCTAAGAGACACGGATTGTGCGTCCGGCATAGGTAGGTCGGGCAACTTCTCTGTGATCAAATCGATAACGGTTTTCTCACCGACGATCAAGCTTTCGCACTCACCAGGGGCTTCGAACAAAGGAAACCTGGCGTCCCCACTAGGAGATCCTGAGTTCGTTCCTTTAACGCCTTCCTTAGCGTTGTCGCAGTGCTGGTATCGCCAAGAATTGTCTAGTTTCCATGGGGGTCGGACGCAGTCCTCAACCCCACCATGAGAGGAGCTGTCCGAAGACACACGGGGAGGTGCAACGGGCTTACCTCTCGACAGCTGCAAATGAATATTTCTGCTAGGTTTCCGTAGACGGAAATTTTCCCTAGCGTTTTCCTGGTCGAAAGCTTGCAGGATGTTTTCGGCGCTGCTCGAGAGTCCGTTTAAATTTTCATTAGATTCTATTTTGGTCATATGCTTTGCATTGTGCCTTGACTTCCATTGGATATTGGAGTCGGAGTATCTGTTTGCGACCCGTCTAGAAAGAATTCTATTAGATGGGGTTTTCTTTATACGTGCTCGCTTCTCTTCCTCCCGGATGCAATCGGCGGGTTCGACATAAAAAGGGCTGTTGGTGTTACGGAATGGGATCGAGTCAAAACTGTTACCGTTGTTTTCCACCATCCTCCTCTGGTCATCCACACCCATGTCGTCGCACGTGAACATGGGTGACTTACGCTGAGATATGTCACTCAAATCCCCTAATGACTTAGATATCTCAGAATTGGGTTTGAAGGAAGAGGACTTTCTAGAAATTTTCTTAGGACTCGGACACTCTCTCGAAGAGGCAGACGACGGGATCTCTCTGGGCGGGCTTGACCAAACGTCTTCGTAGTCACTGATTTTGTCAGCGAGGGAAGACCGATAGCACTGAGGATTGTCGATGACGTTGACGTCATGATAATGATTCGAGTGCCTACGTTTATCTTTGTGAGACTTGCGGAGCTTGGCCCGGTTTTCCCCTCCTTCTTCGCTCATCGGAGTACCAAGAGGCGTTGTCGGGTTACAAGGTGTGCAGGGGGTGCTTTGCGGTGACGCGAAGTTATGCCTAATTAACAAGTCTAGCTGATCTCTGTTTCGGTTGATCAACGCACCGCCACCATTGGCGATGGACTCCAAAAACGAATTCGGGTATGATCCCACTTTGGAAACGCACTGTGACGACATCTCAATTTTTTTCTGAATGCTCGTCATTTTCTCTGACTCGGTGAAGTGCTGGACACGTTCGCAAGACTCCATGACCTCATGCACGCGTTTCTGAGACGGTAAGTCGTTGGTAGAATTCTCAACTCCACAAGACATATTCTCCCCTTCACACACGCGCAGTGGGAGCTCTTTCACTTGGTTGACCGGGAAAGTGAGGGTCGTTGTAATTGTCCCGTTTGCATTTGGGGTAGAAATTGTAGATTTCGCCCACCGAGGAGGAGGGACAGGCGGATTTCCACTAGATTTTGCTCCTTTGGGTGCTCCCATGCGACTCGCGGGGCCGCTAGACGTTGGGGAGTTCAAAACATTGGATGACTGAAGCTGGATGATAGTCGGTGATTGTAAAACCCCGGTATGACTAAGGGTGGGTGTATGAGCAATTGTTGGAGTGTGAACGATGGGTGGAGCATGGGCAAGAGTAGGAGTGTGAAGACCTCCAGCAAGTGTGACCACACTAGATGGGCTGATTCTGGGAGGAGGTTGGGGCTTTCCTTGAGTGACGGGTGTCGAGGATTGACTACCTCCTCGGAAGGACAGAAAAGTTGGAGGTTCTTTGAGGATATCATCAAGTGGAGCCAAGTTGAGATGAAGCGAGGACCTATCCAGAGAAGGTTGACCAGCAAACTTTGATGCTGAGACTTCAATTTCTTGGGCTTGGGATTTAACGATATTGCATTTAATGGCACCAGGACCTCCTAGGCCAGTGGAGCTGAGGTGATGCGGACCAAGAGGAGTCAGTGGAGAATTGTCTTGGCATTGGAGCGGGGAGAGAAGATCGCCATTGCTGGCAGACATCGACTTCTTGCCGAAACTGGAGAAGGAGACTGCGTTTTGTTGGTCGGACCCGCGGTTAAATGAACCTGGATCATAAACAAAAATACGTTATTTGTGTTTCTAAGAGCAATAATACGTTATTTTTATTTGTAAGAGCAATAATCACCGGGTGCAGAGACATAAGTAGGAAATAGTCTTTGTTCATTTTAAATTTTACCCTCCAGCTGATCTCCCTCCGAACTCACTTGAGTGTGCGAGATTGGGTGGCTGCTTCGGACCACAGGAGGAGGCGGTGTCCCCTGGCGGGCAGGAGGTGGGTATAGATACTGCGGTGGAGCTCCCCGCACGGGTACTGGCAGGGTCCGCAGCCCCCACAGTCCTCCAGTACTCTGTAAGTAAAGGAAAGTAAAGGAAATTTTTGCCAATATCTGCTTACAAGTCTCGATTTTAACTTTCAGGAATCTTTGAAAGTTCCAGCGTTTTTCAGTTGGAAAATTCTCTATATAACTTTCTTGTTTAACTGTTAGGGCTTGGTAACCTTCTTTGTTCTATTACCGCGACATTATTCACGATAATAAATTTTGTTATACACACTGAATATTAAGAACAGGTAAAATAAAAAAACTCTTTGCGTGACTCGATAGGGAGCTGTGTTCATTGTTGTACGAGTGCCTACTGTTCCCATACAATGAGCTGGCAACAACGCAACCAGCTGATTCATTGTAGATGCATGAAAGTAGTCTGCTTGCTAAACAATGGATGACGGATGAAAATGGAACATTTGAACATCTTATCTACGGACACTGCACATCGGATATAGGACACAAAGAAAAAACTTTGCTGATAATTCCACTTCCATATAATCCAGGAATGCCTGGTAGAAAAGTTTTAAACTCTATGGCGTTGCGAACTGAGTTTGATATATGAGCCATTCCGAGTTTAACAGCTGTATGTTCACATGATTTTACTCTCTCCAGTGTAAAGACTTAAACTTTCTCCGCAAACAGACAAGAACCTTTCGCCAACAAGTCCGCAGATGCGAGGTTCACCTGGAAATAACAGGTAGAAAGTCCCTCGTAATTTACCGATAAACCCCAAACGGCCACTAAGTAAAGAACTGCTTTGCTAAGTAAAATCAAATTGTACGCAATGCTTCCAAAACAACATCAACTACAAGCCTACAATATAAATACGTTATGTATACTCATGGAGTGGGTGTAATATTCAGTAGTGAATTGGAAAGTTACATAGGTAACTAGAGCACTCTAAGAACGCATACCTCCGCAAAATAAAGCAACGTTACCAAAAAATTCAAACTGTTTCTGAAACTATAATTTTGTTATCAGCCCCAGAATCTGTCCACTTGTGCCTTCTGGCAGTAGTAACAACTTCTGGAATTTTCTCGAAGATCTGTTGGTAGCTTTTAGAGTTATGTTCAAACGAACATTATCAAAACATTAAGGCCTAGTCAAACACACAACCGAAAGAACCGATATCACAAGAATTTAACCATTCATGTCTTTTAGCTTTTCTAACAATTCCGGTAAGTTTCATAAAAATCCGATCAAATCGTTTTGAGTTACCTTGCTAAAAAACGTAAAAACAAACCCAGAGACAAACAAACAAACAGATCGTCACAAGAATTTGATTATTTACTCTTTGTTACATAGCTACCTAATATTTGATGTAAATTTTGTATAAATCCGTCCATAACTTCCTTTGTTGTGGTATTAAGAAAAAAGAGGCGCACAAACAAACGGACAACCCAATCTTCACCAAACGTTACTCAACTGTTCCTCCTAATATACCTAACAATTCCAGTAAATTCCGTAAAGATCCGACCATAACTTTTTGAGTTAGCTAGGTGACAGACAGACAAACAAAGAGACAAACTCGGCGAAAAGATGACCTCCTTGGCGGAGGTAATAACGAAGAAAACAGGAAAATTCCATGTAGTGTACGGTACCGTTATATATGTTCTTAGTCCGTACATACTGTCCACAAGATAAGATTACATCCTAAACAATAGAGAAACTCTAGGCAGCTTCATTTTAACGCGATCTCCCTCGTTCAGCAACTGCCAGCTTAAGATTTCAGTTTTGTATAGACGTGAGACTGTTGAAGGAAATAGTGACTGAATTCTTAAGAATGATTTTATTATCGATATCACTATAGGGAATGAAGCCACTGCACTCTGCGAAATACGAAATATGAACCACCGCTAAAAGCACAACATACACATTGGGTTACCAATACACGCACTGAACAGTTAACTCGAGAACCAACGCAAACATTAGATAATTATGATTAACATGCACATTATAAAATGATTTGATAACCATTATACACGGTTGATAATCGACTGGAGAACCAATATACACATATAATTATCGATTAGACAACCGAAATACAACCGAACTGAGGACTAGTATGACTAGAGCAACACCTGCTAACGCCCGTTAATATGCATAAATAGAACGTTACTGTACTTTTCGTATTAGTCCTCGACTTATCAACTGGACAACAGTAACATACACCGAATTATCAACTGAACAGTCAATACATACACTGACCAATAAAGCAGTAAACAAATCAGAAAGCAGTGAAAGACAAGGGCCCCACATCCCCCAGGTGGGGTAAACTGAGGTTATTTATAGGTTATGGACAGGTCCCCACGAACTGACCTTGACCCAGGAGGGCGAGGGAGTGCAGCTCCTTCCTGGTGCGGGCATCCTGCAGTCTGGCGGGCAGCCGCAGCTGCACCGGCAGCTCGTCGCTGGCAAAACAAATCTGAATTAGTACTTTTTAGATAGGCTAGCATGAGACGGACTCACAGGCTCGTGCTCAGAGAGGAGCCGAAGCGCAGGCTTCGGGCTCGCTCCAAGCTATTGTCGTTATATCAAGGCAAATATCAAGGTTCAGACGTCTAATGGAAACTGCAGTCAACTGGAGAATTGCAGTCAACAGTAAAACTGCAGTCAACTGGAGAATTGCAGTCAACAGTAAAACTGTAGTCAACTGGAGAATTGCAGTCAACAGTAAAACTGTAGTCAACTGGAGAACTGCCGTCAATTTGAGAACTGCAGTCAATTGGAAAACTGCAGTCAACGGGATGACTGCACAATAATGAAGTTAGTTAGTTAGAGCCAGACTCCGTTTCAGAGCCACAATAATGAATAGGTGCAGCAGGCTGACTAAATTTTCGACGGGCTAGTTTACAACGGGGCCACACGATACAATCGCAACCACAACTTCATCAATGAACCAGCAGCGCGCACGACGTCCATGCTACCGTATCTATGCTACAGATTTTTACTAAGCGCGAACCAGTGCGTGTGGGTTTTCCAGAGGAGGGTGTGGTCAAGGAGACTTGACCTTTACCGTTTGGGAATTGGTTTTTCATGAAACTAATATCTCTCCGTTAGATAGGTGTTTTGGAGCTCATGCGGCTCTGGGAACACACCTGTGCGTCTATCAAAAAAGTTAGCTACTCAAATGATCCGTAACAGAATTCTCAACCGCCCCAGCAGTTAATTTCGTAAAACACTACCAAAATTCAGGGCTGCCGCAGAAGCGAAAACCGTAATCCAGTTTCTGCGTAGCGCTGCGGCGGCTACAAATTTTGTTAAGAAAGAGCGGTTGGGGCGGCCAAAATTCAGCTAGGGTAAGCCGTCACTACAACAGGCCTAGTAAGTAAAAGATTGTCATCAATTATAAGGATGTCTCTCCAAATGCTTAGTGAATAGGAACGGAGAAAACTGAGCACTTTTTAGCTGTTTTAAAGGACACAGCAACGTATTCAGACGCTGAGTGTTACGTACAGGGACCAAAGGCTTGTCAGATCGCAGCTCCAGGGTTGCCACTCATCAAAAATTAACTCCTATAAGTGCCCTCAATTTTTCCTTTAGATTGCGACCAACCAAGACAAATATCTTCAAAACCCAAAATATTAAAAAACAATCAGAACGGTTTTTCCGCAAGCATTAACTTGAAAAAGTCCTTTCACAAACCCTTACAGTCTTACAACAAAAAAGCTTATTTTCCAACAATTTTGGGGGAAACTCCCACGAAGTGGTAACACCGCTTCAAGCAGTAGGTAAGTCAAGAAAGTCAAAAGTAGCGCAAGTGCAGCGCACACTCACCAGCAGTTACAGTATCGAGCTATCAGCGCAGACACGCTCTCGAATCTATTCTCGGACGCCTCCAAAGAATACGTCACCACAGTGCTCGATGACGTAGAGGAGGACGTCGAACTTGATTTAACTGTACAGTTGTTTTGTGCGTCGTTAACGTTAGTGTTCGGTGACGTGGTGGGTTTGTCCTCGTCGGAGGGAGGAGCCTCAAGAGGCGAATTGGGTTCTTTTGGACCCGAAGACGCGGGGATCTTTGAGCAGTCTTCGGGGTCGTTTCCGGGCTCCCGATCATGGTCAGGACGACCCTTCGGGGCATGGTGCACCTCGATGAGGTAGTGCTCGACGTGGGGTCCCTTGTTCGGTGGCAGACGAACTGTGATGGCAAGAGTGTTGGGTTTGCTGCTCTGCCGGACGATGAAAGTCTGCGGGAAAAGAACCGTGTTATTGATCGTGATCTAGTATTTATGCATATACTAGAGATCAACCCAGGACATGCACCGGGGGCCTCCACTAGGACACCAAACAAAATCGACAATTAAAGTCATCTTTGCATGCTTGGTGTTATAGTAGCGACTGGAGAACCCCGCTTCAGGTCTCGGTTTGATCTTCACCATCTATTTCACTGAAACTCCAGGGTAGACGGATGAGCTCCCTCTCTCTCTGGATATGCCCAGGAGTAGCTAGGACCAACAGCTGTGAGATAAAACTTTCTCAGGCTGTGTATACTTCAACCAAGGGCCCTTCCCAGGTAGGGATACAATACGAGAAACAATCTTCGTAGAGAAACATTACAGCCTAGCTGAGTCGCGGAGGCTGATGAACAAAGTCTGACTCGAATCCAACTGCTGGGTTCAATTTATTTACGACTCCGATTCCTTGGCCCCTAAAATGTTCGACTCCTACCAATTCTGACTCTTTTCTCACGAATAAGTCCATTTTCCCCGACTCCTAGTCTATCCAGTTCCAACTTTGACTCCTGTCCTCTATAAATGACCGAGCCCCGCCAAGACTAACACTTTCTACCGACATCAGCATCGATTTTTATTCTGAGAACCCGCTCGTTGCTTTTTTTTTAACTTGAGAGCATTTTCAACACGCAGACCAGCCGTACAAGTTCTGGTTCTATTTCTGAATTTAATATACAGCTAGCCTACATGCGTTATTGTGACTTCCAAGACCAATTGTTGATGACATATAAAAGAATACTCTTGTAAGAGTGGAGTTTGAAGAGCAAATTCCTAAAATTAAAATACTAAACAGCGAAGCTCTCTGAACAATATTTTCAACGGGTGTTCAAGAACTAATGATAACAATAGCGGAAATCACTATTTTCACTAGGTGTGAGTGCTACAAAATTATGATGGAGACAATATAGTGGAACTCACTGTTTTCAAAGAGTGTTCAAAGAAATTATGATGACAATAATAGCAGGACTCACGATGTTCAATACGTATTCAAAAAGACGATGACAATAACAGCAGAATTTAATATTAACAGTAGAACACGAGCTGCAATTAAGGCCATTTTCAGTAAGATGTTAAAGAATATACCATCTAACTGAAAATGGCTTTAATTACAGCTCTTGTCCTTATGTTACTAATAAAGCTACATTTTCCCCAGAAGTAAATTGGTTCACGACGTTCAGTAGAATTTAGTACTTTCCATGAGTGTTTAAATAATAATAATAATAAGAGCGGCTCACCCGGCCACACAACTCACCCCTACACGCTGACTCTGCAGCAGGTGCACCGCCCCCAGCCTGTGCAGGTCCGGCAGGTACCATATGGGCGCGGCCTGCAGCAGGCGCTCCTCCAAGCTTATCTCACAGGGCTCGAACCCGGGGCCGCTGTTGCTGCTGTTGGCGCCGCTGCTCGTGCATGACGCCTGGGCGGGCGACAGAGGTGAATTTAGCGACGGCCACACGGAAATGATTAATATTGCACTATGGGCTAAATTTGGCTACAGTGTCGTCGATGAGGATGTCGTAAATTTTATATCACGACTTATTATTAGTAACGAACCGCAAATAGCGGTAATAATGTCATAGCTAAGGTAATTACGTAGTAACTTGATATGACGACCCATAATTAGTAACCAGGACAAAGGCCGGTAATGATGTCATAGCTGAGGTAATTATAATTAACTTAATATCACGACCTGTAATTGGTAACCAGCGCTAAAGCCGGCAATGATGTCATAGAAAAGGTAATTACGAACTTAATAGTAGTAGTAGTAACGAAACGCTAAGACCGGCAATGATGTAATAGGTAAGGTAATTATTAACTTAACATCGCTACCTATATTTAGTAACAAACGGCTAAGTTAGTGATGATATACTGCTGAGGAAAGTATTAACTACACATCGTGAACTATAATTGGTGACGCTGTTGGCACGATGAACTATTTTCACAGGATGCAGAGCTTTAAAGGTATTAACAGTGTTACTCGCTACAGAAATAAATATTTTATCAAGCAATAAGAAAATGTTAAGAGCGAAAAGGAATTAGCAACAACGCACGGACAGGGATTATTTACAGAGGCTGGAAACACAGTAGCTACTGACGATCCAGAAATGGACAACACTAGGGATTAAATATGATAAGTGACGATGCAGGAAATAAATATTTACGTGTCTATACCAAGGCTTGGACAAGAAAATTAGGTTGACGAGTAAGAATTAAGTAACAGATAGTATAACTCTATGCCGAGGCCACATATGCATTCGCACGCACAACTGGAAGCTAGGATGGGCAACTCACTCGTCGTCTTGAAATATATTTAAACTCGGTAGCATAGATACGGTGGCTTCCATCAGCCGCGCATCCTCACATCACGCTGTTCCAAGGAGGTTCAATAGAGAGGAGGGAGTCAGGACTCTCGTCTGTGAAGCTCAAGCTGCGAGTGTGGCTGCTGCTAGTCGCCGTATGCACCAATCGCATATTAGTACACCAGTTTGTCTGTTACTCCACCGGCAAAACTCCTTGCTCCCGCGTCACTTCCACCAATGAGATTCATGAACGCGTCACAGCCACACCCAAAAAGTTGAAGCGCAAACTTACCTTATTTATTGCGACAGGGCTCCCTCCCCTCCTCTATTAAAGCTCCTTGCATTGCTCCTACGGAAGCATAGTGTGGCCCCGGTACAACATGTACAAGGATGATGCAAAGATAAAACTTACACAGACAATATTTTTTAAGATGCATTTGGGTTACGAAGTCTAAGCTTATTTGTTGCTGATTCCCTATCGTTGAGTCGCAATTCGTGACAAACGAACGAGCAAGCAGTGAATTATCTCCACAGTGCATGTACCTTTTAACCGCTGGTCTATCTGACATTCTTTTTAAGTGCGAGTCCAGAACAACTTTTATTTCAGTGGCATTTCGAACGGAATACGGGAGCTTGGTTAACCACGGAAAATCTATTGCAATGTTTTTCACCATCTCTGCTCTGCATGCGTTCTTTCTAAATACTGAAAAGGTAACTTTTGAATATCCTTGAGCGGGACGGTGTCTAAAAAAAGCAATTCTGTTCATGAAAAGGCAGCGGCGAGATAGCGCGGCCGGTGGCAAAGGAAGAGGTGATTATAAGACGCTTGCTAAAGATGGTGCCTATAAATCAACAGAGAAGGTCATAATTCAGAGGCAGCTCGCCGGGGCTAACGGATGGTACACGTTACATCCGAAGGGGGGAGGGGTCTTGTGAGTCCGGAGTTTAGGGCAAATTTGTGAAGCACGCGGCTATGAAATTTGAATCTCAAAACGCAAGCGGCTCTGAAATTGGAATATTTTTTCCGTTAAAATGAAAGCAGATTTAAAGTTTAACTAATTTTGCCCCACAACCCATGGAACTTTCAACTGTTTGCCCTTTTATTCGAAAATATCAGCAGCAATTATATCAACCTTCCTATTATTAGCATCGGTTTTTTTCCTATCGAAAATTAGTAGGTTTGTATGTCTTGCATTGTCTGCCTCTACTATAGTAGTTCTACCGGCAGTCACGGTAGTGTCTCTTCTCATTTATTTACGGCATCTAAGCTTGCCTATATAAATTAACTTTCTCTATTAATAGTAGCTCTATTTACCCATAATAGACATCTCCACCTATCAGCAGCACATCGTACGTATCGAAACGCATGCCTAATAGATACGAGATATGAAAAGTATATCTACTATACCTACAATACTAAGCTATAGGCTTAGTAGTTACATACAAGGTGGGTATGTATCTATATGCCAATGCTCTATATATCCACGTTCATGATTCCCAAAGGTTTGCTTCAGTGTATATCTACCATTAATTAAAATAGAAGAAAGCACCAAGCCAGTGTAGGTTACATGTCGCGTCATAAATACCACCCCATGCCGCTACACTGCTATCGCCTAACGCTCCTATACAACGTGGACGAGAAAATAACGTGCGAGGCCGACATGGGAAGAAGAGGAGCGCACCAAGCAACATGACAAGTATCAGTTGTAAACTAAGGCCGTATTTCAGTTGGGCAGACGTGTAGCGGAGATAAAAGTGTCATGCGGGCGTGAGGGAGTGGGGTGCAGATCAGGGGAGTGTGGGGGATGCTCGCTGTAATGGAGATGGTGCAAAAGCTTGAGATGTAATTAAAGTGGCGAAGTAAACGTGGAAACACTAAGGAATTAGTAAAATTTGCGAAAAGCGTGACGAAAAGTGGAGTAGTAAACAGAGAAATAATACAGAATTTATTTATGATTGGCGAAAATATTTAAAGAAGGAGCCATGAACGTTAAATAGTATTGATAAGACATAACTTGTGCTTGGTGGATGAATGAGCATAAAAACCAAAATACAAATCAAGAAAGAAAATAATATTGATACTTAAACAATGTAATTGAAGTGGCAAAGTCAAAGCAGAAACAAAAATAAATTAGTAAAGAACCTTAAAAATAATTCACATTTCGAAGTATACAGGTGCGCAGTATAGATCAGGATATACTGTAGAGAAGAAAAGTTTTATGAATACAAATAGTAATACCTAAAATAAGGAGTAAAGGCCAGAATATAATAGAGAGTAAACAAAGAAATTCGAAAAGCGTATAGACGCTGACGTGCATATATAATAAATGAACGAATAAAGGCTTGAAAACAGGAGACGTACATTAGCGGTTATATTTTTTACAGTAAAAATCTGCAAAATAAACCTCTAATTTTAATATGCAATAATCAAAAGTTTGACATCGCGCTCTAAAGAATCAATTGTTCACGATTTGATACACATAACCTAGCAAACAAAAATAATTGAGAAATGGATACAGGATTTGTATCGATTATATAAATTTATAAAAGCATAATTTCAACCGCGTGAGAGAAGAAAACTTTCCAACTTCAAGTTCATTATAGATCAGCAAACCCATAAAACAATGAAATGAGAAAATTATAGTCGTTTAGTAAAGCAAAAACGCCAACGATATAAGTTAATTTTATACAACAGTTGACAAGCGCTTAAAAGCACAAAATGTGCAAATAGCATCAAATCCAAGGAAAAATTCAAATTATTCACTCTACAGCTTTTATAAAACAGCAATAAACAAAGCAGACGTCAAGGACCAGATAACAAATTTATTCAATAAAACCACAAACAAGTTGGGGGAAGCCGGATTCCATTTCGGTAATAAATAAGGGAAACTATTGACCGTGCGACAGCCAGTCCCGGGTCTCAATCAGAACACCAAACGCATACATCAAACCTGGCAATATTCGAGCCATCAAATTGCGCCACAATAAATCTTTTGCAATCTCTACAGCGTCCCTCCCAATACCTACGATGGTGTGGTTCGAGGAAAAAGAATCCGTAAAATTCGTGAAACTAAAAACTGTAGGAACTGGGAAAAGAGGAAATTATATGAAAGAACAAAATCAAAATTTTTGTAAAGATGGATGAATATATAAAATGCTGTACGGTATGAATGAAATAAAAAATGTTGAAGAAACTAGTGGAAGTGAATGTAGCCCAGCTAGGTGTAAGACATTTGCAGAAGCTAACGAAAATATTTCTTTTACACCTTTAATAACACAAAAATCCAATAAAAACTAATGAAAAGGAATATATGAAGGCCAAGAGGAGAGTTTTAGATGCAAATGCACAAAAAAGTAACAGCTGAAGAATAAAAATTGAGGTAACTGGGAAAACACAGTGGTTGACACAGTTAATTTTGTACAAAATAATAAAATATGAAGAATTACAAAGAGATAAAATCTCAAACAAATATCTTAAACTAACGGATGAAAATGATTCCACAGAGACTGGAGAAAACTTATGCAAAATAGACAAAGACAATATAAACTTCCTCAATATGACAAAATTTGCACAGAAAACTCTACGGATATATGACCTGACTTTTAAGTTACTTCTAGCTGAACTCAAAAACGCCGAAAACGTTCAATGGCCATACATAGAAAAAAAACTTGACTAAAAAATTTCTCAAGAGAATGGTACGTAGTATAGATTATGAGAGGACGTTCAGAATAGGCATATGAAACTTCGCTATATGCAGACAGTAACTACAACGATAAGCTGCTTTAAATTAAATTGTAAATGTGAATCCACAGTGACGATTATTACAAGAAAAAAAATTTGAAAACAAAGCAAATCATGCAAATAAATAATACAAAGTAGCATAACTTTACAGCAGTGAAATGGAAAAAATGAAATAGTGTAAAAGTAATGAAGAAAAACACATAGAGCAACACTTCACTCCAGCCAATAACCTCTGAAGTAAAAAAACGAATGGGAAGAGAGCTTAAAAATAACGCATGCATTACGAACATTAGCAAACGCATTATAATAAGCAACTTTTGCAAACGAACATGTACAGAAATACTAAAATCCAAGAAGAGAAAAGCGGGCATAGAGTAGTCTAATCAATGATTCAAGAAACTTAAATTTTTGAATAAATCTTTCAAACGGGTACAAATTCAAAATATTTTTTAATTCGATACGGAAATCGTTTAAAGGGGTACAAGGTTCAAAGAATTTGTTCATAAGATTTAAAAATTAGCCAATAGGAAATCGGGTGGAAATCGAAAAAATATATACTCGTTCGCTTCTTCAATGCGAACAAATACATTATTACTAAATAATATTAATAGTATTAAAAAAGTCCTTTTCTCCCATATTATATTAATATTCACTTTGAACTATAAATAAATAATATAAAAAACATGCGATTAGACGGGCGGCAGAATAGGCAAACAATAACCATAAGGATTTAAGGGCAAAATCCCACTTAGGGGTGTGTGTGCAAACGACCAAATCAAACTTGAGGGAAAATTCCAATCTACAAAAATGAATAACCAGACTTTGTACAAGCTACGAGCTTAAATATCACGCAAACAAGCACTTTCCAAAACAATGAATAAAGAATATACCAAACAACGCAATAAAACTGCAAGCAAATGTACAAATGGGTGCGAGAGGCGAGCTGCCGCCAGAAGTACCTGCGAAGAACCAGAATCTTCCTCAACATCGGCATCACACCCGCCTCCAACATCGGCCAGGAGGCCATCACCATCGAATTTTGTTCGTTTATCCCTCAACATGGACAGATGTTTCCTCTGCTGGAGATTGATATGAATTTGCTGCTTATACAAACAAGGTTCCGGTGACGATTCCATTTCAGAACTCCGGCGTCTGTAGTGGGGTTCTGCATCCCGCTGTAAATTGCTCGCCTGATTCTGTAAATCGTCCACCTGTTGCTGTAAGGAGGAAGCGTCGTGCGAAGAAGGTGACAAGGAAGCTAAAAGACCTGAGAAGGATTGTCGGTCGTCCAAGTTGCAGTTATTATGGGTTGCTTTTGGGTTATCGTTGCTGGGGTTATCAGTTTTCAGCATTCTTGATAACCGGACAAGCTCATCCAAGTTTGTGTTATTTCGGAAAGACTTTGGATTGGCAGATTTTAACATACTCGACAAACGATCGAAATCGTCCAAGTTACAGTCGTTTTGAACAAATTTTGGATTACCGGACTGAAGAATTTCTGCAAAATGATCTAAGTCATCCAGGGTATTCCTATTTTGGTTAATTTTTGAATCAACGCAGTTAGCATTCGTGGAATTCATTTTGGAATATTGATTCAAATTCAACGTATTTATGGGAGGAAAAATAGAAGAGGAAGAAGAAGAATAGGTTACAGAACCAGAACCGATTACTCCCAAGGTAGATTCCCGACTATCACCGTTTTCTGAGTTACAAGATAGGAGATTAAAGTCAGTGTCACTACCTGAAGTACAGCGATTGATCCCTTGACAAGCCCGAGGAGTGTTAGCAAGCTGCGAAGTGTGATTATTATTGCGAGAAAGTGGAAGCTTGTTTTGGACCAAACAGCCAGAACAAGAGACGTTTATCACCGTACTTTGGCTGGCACAGGGGCGACCACAGGAGTATCGTAGAACACGGCCGTTTTGGAGGCGGCCGTCGTTGCTGTTTGAGAACGGAAGGTCGTAAGGAGACTCAGATACTGCGGGAAAATCGTGGAAAAAACCGGAGTCTGTGTGGTTAGAATTCCGCTCGTTACAGGCACTAAAGTTTCTGTACACCCCACACCTGCCGTTAAGGTCAGAGTCTCCGACTCCAATGGGACGTGAAAAATGCTCGAATGTTCTTGCTCGGCTTGTTTTTGGGAAGCCTGAAGGTTTTGTTGTTGTTGTGGGGGATCCTTGGCAGGCTGTTGTAATTTGAGGAGAGTTTCGGCGAGAGTCTCGTCCGGCGTCGCAGCTTCGGAAGTTTTGATGAATATCACAGGGATTTCCGTCGACAGACGTGGGTTTGAATTCTTCGGTATATTTCCTTGGACAGTCGCTGGGCCCGTTCCCTTGGGCGCCGTGGCTGAGGGTGTCGAGGATGAAGTTGTTGTTGACGACGAGAGTGGAGTCGAAAATGGAGTTTTTGTCGGTGACGGAGGTGGGAGATAGAAGGTGGTGTTGGAGGTGGCAGAGGGTTGGGGAAACGATACTGGGACTTCGTTTAGAACAGGCTTGGCAGGGACAACAGGACGAATTTCTAGCGGTTCCACTAAATAAAACACCGACGTCGGAGCAGGGGTCGGTTTGGTTGCTGGCACGTCTGGGTAACTCGAGGTTTTGCTCACCTCCGGAACAACAGAGATTGTCTCCTGTTTCGAAGTGGAGTTCTTCTCGATGATTTGAGATTCCCGTTTGATTTCCTTGATCGTCGATATGGCAGCCGCAATCGACGAGAGGGTTCGGGCAGTAAGTTCGTCGTCTATGGTCGTGGAATTGGCCCGAGATAGATCGGATCCCCGAGCTTGCGGAAGACTCGGATCCGTCAAACCAGACTGATCCGTCGGACGAATTGGAAGATTTGGAAGCGATCGAGGCGGATCGGATGTCAGTGGATGATCCCTTATTTGCGTGGATTGATCCAGTAGAAGAGGATGTGCTGCTTCTGGATCGCGAGGGCGTAGATTCTGCAGGTGATCCCGGGCTGGATGATCGGGATCCTGATCGTGAGCAGGAGGAAGTCGCTGGTACTGGATTGCGACGGATGGGACGGGCAGAGATGGACTCAGCCATGCATTCTCCGCTGATACCATGGCTTCTGCAACGGAAGAAAGAGAAATATATTAGTATATCTATGGTGTGATGAGACAACAGCATATGTATTTTAAACTAATACCGTAGATCCTGTAAAGGATAATGTAAAATTATACTAATAAATCTATTGGAAGATAAGGGGACTGTTGGTCATTGTGTCAGTCACTCCTTAATTCTTCAACGCATTATGGAAAACATGAATAATGTGTTTTTACTACCTACAGATACCTATTGAAAGAATGAGTTTTGCAGTGTTTCGTTTCTTTAAGCTTTTCATGTTCTAAAGATATTACATGCATATTTGCTCAAGCTGTCAAAGTTTACAAAGGAGGCAACGACGCTTAATTTACTATTTGACTATAGTTCTAGGAGACTCTTTTTGCTATTCTGCCATTGGAAAATGCACTTTGGTTTGGAAAATGCATTTAGGTCTGAAGTGATGAATAAAACAACAAAAAATTAACTTATATCCGGAAACTTCAACCCAACGAGGACTGTTACATATTACGTCCGGAGACACTGTGTACGCCAATACAAGGGAGAATAGAGTAGGAATACAATAGGCGTCCTAAAAAAACAGTAATGCAGATACGCTTTGTTATCGACATAAGGATTCTAATGGCATCCGTAGAGCGCTCAACTTTGCACAAGGCAACGTTGTTGCTATTGATGGCGGCCGCGAAAGCATCGATAATGTTGCTCGCGTCAGCACATTTTATAAAGAAAATTAGCACAATCAAAGGAGGAAATAGCAACAATGCATGAAAGTAAAATATATTTGGAAGTGGCGAAATGGCTAAATTGAAAGGAAGCGTAGCGAATACGTATAGTAGAAATATTGAGTGAATTTTGCTTGCGACACTATAAAAATACATGCGTTTACTATCATCAACCATAAAATAAGGTTTCCATGAAAAAAGAAAACACTAATAACAGCAACGTACAACTGTGACCTGGTACGACGCTGACAGTGGTACGCCAGAAGCAAATTAATGACACATCGAAACAGTGGTAATCAATAAAGTATAATAAAATAAACAACCAAAATTTAAGTTAAGGCATACATACAATATCATAAAGAATTGATTTAGCGACACTTAAACGTCAAAGGCAAGTCATTAAAAATTTCCTTAAATTGATAGTTAACTGTTTGCTTATAGAAAACCTAAAAAGCTATGGAAAAACCTTGATTATTAGCTACTCCCAAAACAGTAGTGGAGCTTTCGCAGCAGAAAAGGTTCCAGAAAACCAGTGCCGCGTTTTACAACAGCATCTAGTACGTAGCCATTGCAGCAAAAATAAAAAAGTAAATGAAAACTCACTGCCACGCTTCATAGAAATCGAAGAGTAGCAAATGCAGCAAAAAATCAAAGGAAGCTCATTGATACGTTTCATCCATAGAGTAGCGTAGGCAGCGAATACAGGGAAACAAGTCAATGAAAACTCATAGCCACGTTTAATCAAAGTGTGGTAAACGCAGCATGAAAGTCTTCAAACGCTCACTGCAATGATTCACCACATGAGAAGCACGGCGAATGCAGCACAGAAGTCTACGGAAACGCATTGCCACGTTTTACTACGTCGCCGACTCGCCGTTGAGCATAAAAAACACAAAAGTCTACGGAAGCAGCACAGCTGCTCCTACAGTCTCGCCAACACATGATTTGCCACTTCACTTCTCTGCGGGAGGCAAATTGATTCCTGTTGGCGCACGGGAATCTCTCGCCTACCATTCCCATTCCAGGTTCCCGTTACCACTTGCAAAAAAACTCCCCCTTTAGATACTTAGGGACCGTGTAGGGACTGCGAAACAGCATGTACGGAGGGAGCGGCGCAGGGAGGAATAGAATCAAATGGAACAGTACAGTGTCGGAAGAATAGTACACTAGCATTGACTATAATGAGAAAAACAATACAATATGTCAATTGGATTAAAAGAGACTTCGAAGAATCAGTAATTGTGCATTGTACATAAAAACCAATCTTATTATGGAAAAAAAATGCAACACTGCTGTTGCTCGACAGGAATGCCACAACTATATTTGGGTAAAAATCGCACGATACAAAACAAGAAAAATACACGTAGAAGCGATGGTACTCAGTAATATAGACATAATACGGAAGTGGAGACTCGCGCCACAGCCATAAGACCAAAATAAAGGCCGGAGGTCTCGATGTACTGCGGCCCTCCAGCCGTTATCTCGTTTGTGGCGGGGACGCAAGTACTCACTTTTGATACATGCCATAATATCGAAATTATTTCAGCAATTATTCAAACAGTCGCATTATTTGTGAAAACAATAAAGCTAATCATATGACAGCTTGCGTTCAGTAATAAGATATATAGTAATATCAATATATTATCACTTAGTAAATGAACCACGATAGCAGCAGCCTTGGGTGCCGAACTCAGGCACCGGATGTGACAGGTTCAATGCCAACCCAGACTTGCGAGCCCTTTTTTATTGCGTTACGTGCACTGACTCAGCAGTGATAGGTATGCACAGCTGCCGTGGGGGCACTGACCTCCCTCAGTGATGGGGAAGGTAGAAGGGGTGCGGATCTTTGAACCTACCGTCGATGGCGCTATAGCTCTTTACGACCCGTGGTATACTGCAGCAGTTCTTACTCATCTGGGGTCCAGTTGGCTTATATCCACAGCACAAACCTAAGCGTGTGGGTTTCCCAGTTCAGAGCGCAGTCAAGCTGACTTTACCTTTACCAAATCCACTATTTACGGGAACAAATAAAACTACTAATCATTTTCAGCAGCCGGAGTTCATCAATAAAAACACCATAATATCAAAATTACTCTACCACTTATCGGACCAATCACACCATTTAGGAGAACAATTGTAGTAAATGTAGGTACCGTCGAAGCAAATACCTACAATGAAACTCATCGCATGGCCACTGGCGGTAATTAATCGTATAGAGCACAATAATCGCAGGCTTGCCCTGCTAATCGCAGGCCAACTGCGCGGTAATCAAGAGCGACGTAGGGACGGTCAGGCGACGATAAACAGCAATTTCGGTGCCGCAGCCACTAATTGTCTGAAGCTCCTCGCCCCAAACCTCTAAAATGGAAGTGCAATGAGTTACGGTCACTGGTCCTAACTTAATTGCGAGACAATAGTGAACGTACGTAGTGCCGTAAATTTTGTTACGCCGGGGTAACACCATACAAGCGCACGCACAACTCATAAGCGGACGTTCAGCTCACACCTGAATCCCGATTACACAGCGAGTCGGTAGCCAGGATACCCTTGGAATGTACCAAGTTGAAAGAAGTACAAGCTGAACCTTCGCCCATAAATAAAACTCTGCGATCATAAAGTGTGGCTCCGGTATACCGTACCATACAGGTGAGTGCAATGCTCAGTTCGTAACGCATCCGTTCTAACCGACCTGAAAGTGAAGCTGTAACAAGCTACGGGAAAAGTTAAATCGTAAGTCGACTGATAACCGTTAGTGAAACGTTCAGTTTGTTGCTATTGTATCATAGACCGCAACAGTAGCTACTTGACTCTTAAGTCGAACGCTGACAGCCAAAAGTCAGCAACGGAAAAATGGGATTTTCTCCAAAGCTAGTCTTTTCCCCCTATCTAACAGTAAATAAAAAAATTCCAAGGTACCCAAAATTTTTCTTGCGGAGAAAGTATTTTGGATACGGCGGGGACGCACTTGGACGCTTGCCTGCATGACCGTGTCTGGACATTCCATTTTTCCCATTTTGGCCGCCAGCGTCAGAGGCCACTTGGACCTAAGAGTCGAGTATTGTTGCGGTCTATGATTGTATTTCTATCCAATCAAAAGAGTATTTAGCCCACCCTCGGTTTTTAGTGATTCGTTAAAAAAGTTACGGTGACAGTTTGTAAGCTCACTGCGCGAGGTCAGTGAAACTTTCAGTTCGTAAATTAAATTAGTTTTTATCAAAATGGAAGCATTTATACTGGACTTCATGCAGGTAATATATGTAGAACTCTGATCGTGAATGAAGAACAGGAGGTTAGAGAAACGTTCAAGTCAGGGGCGGGACAACTACGACCTCCCACGGGCCGTGTTAGTCTTTCTAATCCGGCGCGCGGAAGGTCTTGGGATATTCGATATATCAACTTATTTTAAGCGTGTATTATAAGACATTTGAAAATTACATATCTGCAGCAAATATCTTTTTTTTTTAGCTTTGATACGTGTGCTTCGTGTGCTGGCCCGGCCGATTTGTCAATTTTAAGTCCGTGTGGCCCATGAGTCAGAAAGTTTGTCCACACTTGGTCTATACCATACTTAGTACATATAAATTTACAACTGATTTTGTGTATTCATGGTTTAGTAATAAAAGTCGTCGCTTAAGAAAAAAGTTAAAATTTTCCATCTTCAGTTGGCGAATTCTTTTATCACGGATTGTGCGTTTCCCTTTGCACTTAGGAACGGGAATATTACAACACAATTATCCTAGTGCTAACACCTTTCTGATGACAAATATGAGGCGGACCTGCTGACTTTAATTTTTGAAGAAAAAAAAGCAAGTTACCCCCTTATCAAGTTTTCCAGAATCTACAGTTGTTTCCTATTTCACCTATAGTGTCCGGACTTATAGTCTACAACTTACTTAGTGGAAATTCCCTGTCAGTTTAGCGAATTCATGTTTTAGTAAAAAGTTACAGCTTATTTAAAAATAAGAATTTTTCATCTTGAGTTTGTGAATTGTTTTGTCTTGGATTATGCGTTTCGATCCCTCTGCATTAGGGTATGAGCATACGACCGAGCAATTATCCTCATACTAATACCTTTCCTTAGTGGAAAAATGAAGAGGATATGCTAGTGATTTTTTAAAGACTAAAACAACAAACTGCAAAATGCCCCAAAAGCAATATCTCCCAAAATGTGCTGTTGTTTCCGATATCGCTGGTATTGCCAGCATTTACAGTCTATAAGTTCGTTTCGACGAGTGGAATGGAGTAAAATTTTGAAGATGGCAGCGGTAAGAAGAATTATCGGAAGAAGCTTCATATACCACACGGTGGAAAATGCTCCACACGTACAAAACGGGAGAAATAAATTAAACTTTGCATGCCACAAGTATCTAATACTAAGAATGACCGTCGTGTGTTTATATATTTATATGTTTGGTGTCACGCTCTTAACGAAATAGATAGGCGGAATTTAGCCCAGGTTGGAGGCTCTGGTTGTCCTCTCAAGCTCCA
>LQNS02278070.1:6831497-6850085 GCA_001587735.2 Parhyale hawaiensis
TTCCTCTACATCCTACCAACATAATGGCAATAGCTCATAGAGGGCCGGGGTGTAAGTCCCGGTGTCTCTTTGGGAATGGGCCTTTTGGTTCGTCTACTGCCGCCTATCTAATCTAATTATCATTATTATAGTCCTAGTTTTACCACCGTCTCTACTCGATGAGTGACCCGTACAGTGCAAACTCGATTGTTTTACATAGCTCGGTAGAGATACATATTTATCTCGGCTTGGATATTTTATCTCGGCATTCTTGCAGGAAAGTCACAGTTGACCAAGTGCGCTCCTAGTGGCGGGAAAGAGGCGCAAAGAATAAAAGAAAGACACTCAGGTGGACGGCTACTTTCTAGGTCCTCCACGCGAGAGAGAGTAGAGGTGTCCCGTGAACTAGGTCGGCTATCTCGATCGACAGCCCACCACGCGGAACAGAAAGGAAAACATAGAGAGAGCCAAGCTAATTTACAAAATTAATCTTTCATTGCATAGATTTCTTCTCTCCTTACTATATCTTATCATGTGTATATAAATGGTCTTCAGCCCGTTGCCCAGAAATTGGCATACAAATGTAGGTACCGATACAAGTGCTTCAGATGTACACGGTGATAAATAGGTACAAATGCCAATTGTACCAACACGCGTATTTCAGATGAAACTGACGGAATTGGTATACGCACAAATGCCAACAGTACGCAATGTGTTAATACCTCTTCAGATATCCACATAGTACAGGGATTTCGCGCACTAGGTCTGGGTGGACCTCCAAGTGAACCTCTTATCGAAATGGTAAACTAATTTCTTGTTTAAATTGTATTGAAATTAGTGCGGATTCTTGGTATCAGGAACTACGAGCGAACTTTTGAGCAGGCCCTCGTACAGCTCGGATGAACAACAAGAAGTTAGTAGGTATTCAACAAGGTGCTAATGATGCACCAGGGCGCGTAATGAGCTGAGGTAATGAGGAGTTGGAGCTGCTAAGTGAGCCGCTGAGGGCTGTTGGACCCTCGGGGGTGAGGGGACCGAGGGGCGGCCGGCAAACTAGAGCTTAATATTAGAAAATGAAACAGGAATATTACAGGAGTTAATATTAGAAGCTGCAAAGAAGAGAAGGTAAATTTTTACAAAAAGCCAATGTCGCGCGCACCTAATTCCTGCAATAGATCGATAGTAATCTATGGGAGAAGTGCAGTGATACCCATATATATCAGTCGGATATACATAGTTTTGAGATATATGGCTTTGAAGTTCCCATTGTTCTTCTATGGGAGAAAATAGCCGGCGTCGTTATAAGCTTGCTAGCAACCCCATAGGAACTTTATCAACCCAACATAACTTAATCTAACCAAACCTAACCCAACCCTACCTAACTTATCCCAACCAAACCTAACAGAACCTAGCCTAACTCAAACACATACCCTAATCAAACCAACTTAAAGATTAGGTTAGGTTAGGTTGAGTAGGATTAGGTTACGTTGGGCTAGGTTAGCTTGGGCTAAGTTAGGTTAGTTTGGGTCAGGTTAGGTAAGATTGGGTTGGGTTAGGTTATGTTGGGTTAATAAGGTTCCTATGGGGTCTCTAGCAAGCCTCTAACGATGCCGGCTATTTTCTCCCATAGAAAAACAATAGAAACTTCAAAGTCATATATCTCAATAACTATACATTTCCGACTGATATATATGGGTATCACTGCACTTTTCTAATAGACTACTATCAATATCTAGTAGTGAATTAGCTGTGCGCCATATTGGCTTTTTGTAAAAATTTACCGAATAGAACCTACATAATAGGGATATATAATATTTTACAAACATGAAGGGAAGGTAAACTTAGACACTAGAAAAGCGTCAAGAATAAGAATACTACAGAAGTATAGCTAATACTACCTAAGAAATAAACGGAAAACTAAGGGACTTTGAGCTTTATTATTTTTTTTTTTAACGGGAATAGAAGTTCAAAAGGAAGGAATCCTTATGGACGATAACCCTTCCTTCATGAATGTCACTATAACAATACAGAATTCAATTTGTAACATAGCACAATGGTGATATTAGAAAATAAAAAATCAGACTAAAGTAGTATTAACTAACACGGAAGAATATTCTTAGACGTAACTCGCCAGGTATGAATTAAATTTAAACTAGAAGACTTGTTTTACAAAGGTAGAAAATAATAACATCTAAAAATCAGAGAAGCAAGTAACATCCAGGCAGCAAAGAACATTTCTTTCAGGCTAATCAATTAGCCACGAGAACTAATTTACGATAGAGATATGTTTAGAACAAAAAATCTTACTCATAAGAGCGCTTCAGATACGTATAATAAGCGAAACCTTCACACGCTGAAAAAAAGACAAAAATCTTAGAGGCTAGCCCATCCTGTACGAAAATTTAGTTTTTAGGGTAAAATCCACTTCATTAAGAGGATAATAATGACAACAGTAGCAGAGAAAGGGAAGAATCGGAAGGAACATCCACAGAGGGGATTCTCTTAGACGCTGGCCCATTCTCCAGGAATGCAAGCTTGACAGCACAAACATAGGTAATATTTACAAAAGACTCATCACAAGAATGACTCAGCGAGGGAAGAACATGGCATGAGCTTGTCTTTGGAGGGGAAATTGCAATTTATCTCTCGTTATTTACATACAGAGGTTAATCTAGCCGGGTCGCAGGTCGGACGCGGGACAGGCGCAGCTTTTTCATTTATTGCACAACAGCGACAGAGGGGACGCGTACGGTGACCGATGAGAGGGTAATGCGGAGGGACAGCGTGAGGGAACAGAGGGGACACGGAGGCTGAGGTCCTGATCCCAAACTCATATATTTTTAAAGGAGTTGATATGAGACTTAGACAATTAGCCGAAAGATAAAGGAATGAAACGAAAATAAAAGAAGGCTTATTGTAGAACGGAGGAAAAAGAAGCGGGTACGGGGAAACACACAAGAAATGAGAATAAAGTGTTGGGAGGAAAATAGCACTATCAGCATATGAAAAAGGGAAGCGGGACTGTGAGTAAATAGACCATTAGTAGAAGGATGAAAGAAGAAAGTGTTATGCAGAAAAGACCACAATCAGTATAGAAGAATGGAAAACAGGGAGTTGTGAACAATGGCAATCGCTAGAAGAATGACAAAAAAAGTTTTATATGGAGAACAAAACAATCAGTAAGAGAAAGGACAGTGGGAGCTTGCGTACATTTACTCCGATAATTAATATATATACATGTATGCAGTCACAAAAAATGCACTCATATTTTTTATCCATCCCTATTTTGGAATGGACTCACTCATGTAAATTTGCTCACACGCATCTCCCTCTCTGCACTCTCTAGTTCAGGATTGCATATATTCATCCAGTTATTCACACTCACAAGCAGAATAAGGCAAAAACTCATCCTTTCGTGCATCTAGACACGCTTTGACAATATAACTGTCGGAAGAGCTCGTTCGTCTATGCCCGGCCCAGATATACAACAAAAGTGTATCCTGTCTTTCATAAACTGATGCGCGATGAGTACTTTACAAAATGACAGTCCGCTCACTCAATCATTCGATCGCAGACACTTATAACTCAAGCATATACTCATTCATACATTCATTCTTCTACTCACATGTATTAACTACCTCAAGCCTGTACTCATTATTCGTGATCCAATGCCCTCTTATCAACGAAAGAATGTACTCACTCATCCACCCACAAGCTAAAAATGCACTCATTTATTCTTGCTTCCCTTTCCTCAAGAAGGTACTCACTCATCCCATCTGCTCATTTTTTCTACTTTCATGTACTCACTCACTCAAATTGTCTCACTGATCCACGAAGGCGCCCTTACGTAAGAATGCACTCATTAATTCTTTTACTTCCATGCACTCACTGCATCAAGAATGTACTCACTCATCCTCTCAGTCATCCATCGTCGACTACCGTCGGCACGAGCAGCAGTAGCACGCTCTGGACGAACGGGGGGTCCACCATAGGCTCTTTGTTGTTCCACATTCCTGTGCGGCGGCGGCCCTCACTTCCCCTCGCATGCATTCTTATCATTATTGTCATCGACCCTCGCCTGCTTCCCTCGAGCTAACCCTTCCTTGCAGACGTCCTTAATCACCGCTCAAAAATACAGCGAGTCAGAAATAGGACGACGGCGGTGGAATGAACCAGCGGGAAAACCCTAATTCTGGCAGCGCTAATGTTCGTCTGAGAAGGGATAGTCTGCGATGATGAGGATGACTTAACTGCCAGAATTTGGGTATCGCACTATTGCTAAAACCATTTTATTGAAGATTTTGTGTGAAAACGCTCTATCTGACAGCACTAACGTTTGCTCAAGAAAGGGAATTCTACGACAACGGGGTAGGTACGGAAAACGGCTACCTACCAAAATTCTGGCAGCACAACTCTTTTGGAAAGGGAAATTCTAAGATGAGGAGATAATGAAGGGGAATGTGCAAGCGGCACTGCTCTCCGTTTGAAACGCTAATTTTAATGCAAGAAAACGTAATTTAAGTGCTCCTAATACTAGTTTCCGTGGGAAAATTCTAGTAGCGCCACTAGAGCTACTACGTTTTTCGTACGTACTTCATTCATTAGTTTTCTCTATCATGAAAATTGAAATGAATAAAAATAATTCATAATTTTAGCAAACCTATTATCCAGACAAAAGAGACATACAAGTGGTATGTAGATACATAATTTTCGCTCTCAGCAATAATAATGATAATGTCTTACAGTTACTATGTACTCGTGAACAACATTGCATCATGCATATTATATCCTCTTAATAAAACTTAAGTGCAATTTCTAAATTATCGTACGACAAGAATTCATTACGATTTGATGCCCATACAAATTAGACAATATGTACATGCACAAAAAAATATATATATAGATATATATATATATAATACAAAACAACGACCAGATTCGTGGTACCAATTCGCAGATAACAGCTCTACCAGATGCCGATTCGCCGACAATTAAAAATAGCATCGCTACCACAACGACAGCGTAAATTATACGCAATCACTAATCAGGCAAAAAAAATGGCAAAATCGCACAATGAACTTGAAAATGTAATGACAACGTCAAACTAGTTTTTGGGGGAACCTACAGCCCGCAGCATAACGTACGTCACATGACAAGCGACTGACAGGCACAGTGGCAAGGCTCGCCAGACTCAACTTTGACTGAGTCTCGAACAGACATTGTGGACACGCACGGTACTGTTGCCTGAATATCCTCGCTTTCCTTTGCTACAGCTAGCCGACCAAAGTAATCGTCAGCACTAATTTGTCCACACAAATCTGATGAAGAAAGATTTAACGACGGCATCAATTTAACGTCAACGCAATTTTGATAACACAAATTTGCTGGTCCGACTGCTCCTAACTCAATACTTTTGCAATTTAGCGCAATATAGGAGCGTGTCGAGCTCAAGGACACAATTTTCATGGAAATAGGCTTTGTCGCAAGGCGCTCGTCTCGACAATAAATGCATCCTCGTCTCGGAAACTTATAAATAAATTCGTTTGTCAGCCTCACTAACAAAAGAAAATGGCACGGCCTTTAGATCGGTAACAGAGTTGCTATCTCGGAACCTTATATGGCAACATATCCCACAACCAGAGGGATTCCCTCCAATGACTCCCAAATTAGATTTGTTATCGGAGATTTCCCTCAAACCGAGGAAAATCGACATGAAGGGAAACGCAGTCGCTGGCAATCCAGTCAGGCGGGAGTGGGGCGAAATGTTGAGGATGTGGACAGGTCCCGTGATATCAACACACAATGTTTCAACCGATGTTGGACAAATAATGGAGAACTATATAAGTTTACGCACAAACGAATATCAACTACAAAGTGATGCAAATGGCTGTCTAAAATAGCGTCCAGCAGATAATAGCGATAAAGCCTAGGTATTTAACAGCCAAACAAAGTTTAAAAAAATCTGTCCAGGGACAACTGAGAGAATGATATGAAAGCTTTCAATTTTAGCTGATCAGCGTCTCAAGATCCCAACTCTACCTATTCCAGCTTTCTAGATTCCAAAGACACCCGTTACAGCTCTCAAACTTACAACTCCACGAGTTGCAACTCTCGATATTCCAACCTCCCCATTTCAGCTCTCAAGATTCCAACTCCACTCGCTGCAGCTCTTGAGATTCCAACAACTCTCGCACCAATTCCAAGGCTCTCCCCGAGCTCACCCGTTCCAGTTCACAAGACGCACCGGAGCAGAAGATTCTGGCAAAATTGTTAAGTAATTCAACGATCCAGTCAAGGCAGGGCGAAGGCAGCAACTTGGCAGATCAGCGGCGGCCAAAGCGGCTTATGGACGGAGCCCATTTGGTGCGCTACAATAGGATACTTTCAGCATGTGCCGCCAAATTTAATGATACTTTCAGAAGTTGCATAAGCAAAACGGCCGAGACTGGAATGGAGCGCGGGTACGGAGCTGGAACAGAGCTGTGGGTACGCTGCCGTGGTGGCGAGAGAATAAAGGAGCAGCGTTCGATCACTCAATCCGAACGGGAGGATCAATCCGATTAGCTTCAATTTCTCCGAACCTATAATGCTCGGTGTTCTATTTGCTTCTTAGGATTGAGAGGATCTAATCCAACTAGCTCTACTCCGTCCGAAACTTCAATGTATAGCGCTCAAGTAATCACTTTTCATCGAGCCACATTAATTATATTAACTTTAAGTCGTACCTACGAAACTTCAAGTTTATGCGTTCGATTCGCCATTTTAGATCGGGATGATCTAATCCGATTAGCTTCGAATTCAATGTTTGGCGTTCACTCACCATTTCGGATCGATCCTTGGCGTTCAATTCGCAATATTGGATCGAAAAGATTTAAGTCGACAACTCTCAACATGTCCAAAACTTCGATCCATTGCGTTCGATTCACCGCTAGTGCACGACATGTGACGTCTGTACACAATTGCGGGCATGAAACATGAGGTCAGCACAAATTTACGAGCACAAGACGGGAAGTTTGTACACAATTACGAGTACGAGATACGAGTTTTACACAATTACGAGCACAAAATAAAAGTCTACAGACAATTACGAGCACAAAACACAAATTCTCCATAAAATTATGAGAACAAGACAAGGTCTGCACACAATTACGAGCACAATACAAGAAATTTGTAGGCAATTACGAACACGAGACACGAAGTTTGAACACAATTACTTACACGAGATACAAAATCTTTACATAATTACGAGCACAAGATACAACGTTTGTACACAATTACGAGCAGGAAACACGGCGTCTGCACACAATTACGAGCACGAAACACGGCGTCTGCACACAATTACGAGCACGAGATACGATCGGAAGTATATTTGAATTCTCTCCGCCTCAGGGCAAGAGAATCAATTTAGAAGCTCCTCAATAGCGGGCTCGCGTCGGGAATTCGGGAATGCTGAGGCTGGAATCAAAGCGAGAGCTGCAGACGAAAGGAAGCACAGGCAATGGAGCCGGAATATTGAAAATATATAACGGGAATCGGTACTGGGAATGCAGGAAATGATACATCTGGGGCCATTGCGCAGTATTGGGTAGTATCAAGTATTGGTTCGTCTACACGAGATCAGTGTATGTTACAGGAAATTATCTGTTACTATAATAAGCTGTCTGAGTATTGGTTACAGTAAAGAATTGGTTACTATAAGCGTTACCAGCAACGATCACGGTAACTATCCCTTAGGATGACAGGCGGTATCGTTACCTGTCGCAGTAATGTGTCTTGAACTATAAGCGGTATCAATACCGGTTAGGGCACATTATTAGTTTTATGATAAGGGGAGTAAGTGACAATCATCGTTGCTTGTCGATAATGTTGAGTCACAAGTAACATTTGAGGCTTAGTAGATTTGCATAAGCCAGTTGCACACGCACCAGCATGGTAGCAAGTAAGGGCAAAATCAGCTTTGACTGCACCCTCAACTGGGAAACCCACATGCACTGATTTGTGCTGCGGATAAAGGGCCCACTGGCCCCAGAGGAGTAAGTGCGGTTGCAGCCGACCACGGGTCCTCACAAGAAATATGGCGCCAATTTGACTTAAGGGTCAAATGACCCCCCTCCCCCCTCATCTATGAAGAAGGCAAGTACCCCCACGGCGCTCTGCACGCCCACTACCGAGTCAGCATAGTAACTAGTATAGTACGGGTTCAGTAAATATGAGTACAATAATATGCGTACTGCAATGAACTATGAGTGTCGATGAAGCTGTTACCTCAGTACGTAGTGACTTACTCGTACTTTGCTGAAGCGCAGGAAGCACAAATTTCAGTATTTACTGTGAGTCATAAAGACACAAGCTTCATTATTCATCGTAAGCCATACGGCACAAACTTGAATGTTCACTGTAAGTCGTAAGTACACAAGTTTCAGTATTCACTACAAGTCATAAAAACGAACTCAGTAACAAGAAAAATAGAAGGTTCAGTCTTTACTGCCAGTAAGCAATAAAAAAATTCAATATTCACTGCAAGTAGCAAGAAAAACCAGGGTGCCATTCTATTCCAGTTCCAATAACGATGGCACTAATGCCGAACCATACACACACAGTTGGTGCTTGAATACGCAGTGCTTGAGAGCAGGAAGCCCGTGAGCTTCAGCAATTTCACGCTAATGAAGCCAGCAGTAGAGCAGCAGCAGCTCGCTTCACTGCACAAAGCGATGCGCCGCGCAAAGCTGAAGCCCGCTAAGAAAATTCCAAAGACGATCGAGAATTGGCTTAAAGATTAGCTGAGGATTGGATGTACTTAGCGAGGGAGCTGTACAGAAGTAATTAGAGTACAGAGGTATTAGGGAGCTGTCTCTGTACGGCGGGCTATTGGGCCTGTCTCGATACGTTAAGGGCCTGTCTCGATACGTTAGGGGCCTGTCTCGATACGTTAGGGGCCTGTCTCGATAGGTTAGGGGCCTGTCTCGATACGCTAGGGGCCTGTCTCGAAGGAGTAAGGTACTTTCTCGACAGCGTTAAACCATGTCTCGATGTAGCGAGGGGACTGTCTCAATACAGCAGGCCCAGTGTTGCTAAGGTAGGGGCCTGTCTCAAAATGGGGAGCCGATCTCAAAATATGCTAAGGGCCGGTCTCGATAGCGTTACATGGGCCAGTCTCGATATGCTAGAAGACTGTCTCGTTATGGAGCAGGCCTGTCTCGACTTTCTCAGTCCAGCAGAATCATGCCTCTGTATGCTGGACAATGTTGGCAATCGCTCAAAAATAAAACAAGACGATAGCGCTCGTGTTCATACTCACACATGCCCTACAGCCGTCTGCTAGCCCGTGCCTCACCTGAAAAAAATAGAAAAACTCCCATTAGACTATCGCTCACATTGCAAAAATTTAAAAAACAATTTCTCTATTAACGACAGCATTAGTCATGATTACCTCGGCCAAGGTGGTTATGTTTTTGTGGAGCTAGTCGTTTTGTCTGTCTCTTTGTCTGGCTGTCACCGAACCGAGATAACTCGAAAAGTTATGGACAGATCTTCAAAAAATTTACAAAGATTTTTAAGCATGTTCGCAGAAATAGATGATTAACTTTCGGTAATGATCCGTTCAGCCGTTTGTTTGTCTACCTATTTTTTCTTGAAGCCACTACTCAAAAAGTTGAGAACACTTTTTCATGAAATTTGCACGAATTGTTAGGAATGTTATCAGACACAGATGACTAAATTTTGGTGATGATTGGTTGCTCCATTTCTGTGTTTCACTATGATTATCATGTTTGTTAGAACATAACTAAAAAAATTACTGTCGTATTTTCAAGAATAGTACAGAAATTGTTATGAATGTCAGGAGGCACAATAGACCAAATTTTGGCGATGATAAACAGCAAATCCTGGTTTCCGGACCAATTTGAAATATTCGCGACATTGTCTCGCTCGGCGGAGGTATGCACTCTCAGAGTGCCCTAGTTATATTTATAAGGGCGTGACCAATGTTATTATTCTAAAAAAAGCTACATTCATGCCAGGAAATATTATATAACAACTCACAAATATTGTATGGAGAACGAGAGCTCGTGGCTACAGAAATGAATAAATATCGATACAGAAGGGGACAAAAGACGTTGAAATAACTCAATAATATATACAAAAAATCAGCATAGAATCAAATTATTGAAAACAGACTAAAGATATTTGTACAAAACTTAATCGAAATAAGTAAATCTGCTTCCCCTCGATCCTTCCTAAAAACCAGCGTTAACAGCAATACGATAGAGAAGTAAGTAGGTACGTGCAAGATAAATTTATTAGTACTTAGCAATATCGAGTTGAAAATAAAATACTGCAATCAAATCTACTGTAAATTAAGGAATTCCACCTCCCTCTTCTTCTCCTAAGAATATTAACGCATAAATAATCGTATTTTCAAGAAGTCAATCTATGGGTGCCTCTCGATGATGATTCTAACTTATCGAGATAAAAATTTGGTAATAAAATCAGAACCAAAGAAACGCTCCCTCTTCCATAAAGAATCAAGGTCGAAATGACTCATTACAGAAGTAGATGCCTTTCACTATGTAACAACTATCCACCGATATCTGTACCGAGCAAACTCTCCTACCTCTCCTCCTTCCAAAATATACTCGGGCAGACAGAACCCAAGAAAACTCTCTTTCTTCTAATCAAGAACATCTATATCGAAGTTCACAACAAAAGGTCATTTTCAATAAAAAAATAAACGTTAATCACAACCAAGAAACTCTCTCAGCTCCCCCCCCCCCCAAAAAAAAAATAATCCCACAAAAGCTCATCTAAGATCTAGGTGCCTCGGGCAAATATTAGAAATTATATTTAAGTAGAAACAACGAAGTGAAACTAAAACCAAGCGAACTATGTCCCTCATTCCCAAAATATAAACGTCAGAAGAACTATAGTGACATAGGAAGCAAGCAAAGAATCGACCTTGCCAAAAATAAGTCGACATAGAAATAATCTGGACGCATCAAAAAGATGAACTACAGACACGGAACTGCGGACAGCGGAGCACCGGCCTTTCTCGCCCGCACTTTCCGCAGATAAATCAGAGACGAAATCAAATCTCCGCACACGGAAATTTTCACGCCCGTTCGGATTGCGCAATTCGTACAGATGAGCGGCGCCCCCCGCTGGGGGTGCCAATGCGAGGGAAGACATGGGTGAAAACAGGAATTGGGCCACCGCGGGTGGAAATTGTAGGACATTCCAAAGCAGGATGAAGTTGGAAAACAGGAAAGATGCTGCGGGATGGAATCAAGCGCAGTCTTGAACAGAATGCGGTTGGAAAATAGTAATGATGCGACGATAGGTGGAAATTTTCGGACATCCAAAAAGAAAAGGAGGTAAAAGAACAAGGACAACAATAAGCCAACGGGGCGAATCGACATCTCAGAACAGAAGGCGACCGAAAAGTATGTCTTGTCGTCATTAAGAGGGAACTGCTGGATATTCAAAAACAGGAGGAAATTTGAAACGAAAGTTTGAGACCAAGGGAACTAGATTAGATACCGTAACTGGTAGACGACAGACCAACAGACTAGTTTAAGAGAACAAACGAGACCTACGCTCCGGCTATGAGCACTTGCCAGTACGTCCGAATTATTTACGCATCTGAGGAAGAAAAGCAGTACAATAAGAGAATAAGCGCAGCCAAAGAGTTGATCGTCTAAACATGATTAATTGCTGTAGATCCACATGAAAGATAATGGCTTACGGTGGCCTCTGAAGCTTTGGCTGTTTAGAGAATGTGACTCCCAGAGGAGGAGTTTGTGGTTGTGGAGAGTGTTGCTCCCAATGATTGCCAAGACGATTATTAAACGCAGTGACCCTTTCTACACCGCCAACTTCGGAAGGGAGTCGATTTCAGACGTTCACTGTCAAGTACGGGAAAAACTGCAGGCTTAGAATAGTTCAACCAGTCTGAATTGTTGAAACAGAAGGCGTAAAGAAGCAAATTGTAATTTGAAGATGATATACTCGACTCTGAAATTTATTCCATTAAAATGTATAACCAGTAAGACCTCATCTTACTTAAAGAAGCTATATTTTTGATAAAAAAAGAAAAAATGAAGCATGGAGATAAATTGAAATTTAACATTCAATCAAGTACAAAAAAAGGGAAGTTCGAATGAGTCAAAGAATCTTGAAGTGACGCTTTAATCGACTGAACAGAATGAGGATCAAACTTGTGCACAAATGAAAAATTTAGAATTTGTTCACAAAATAAAGTATAAATTTTCGTTTCACAAATATCCCAAAGGTCTATTAATATGAAGAAGAGAATCTCGGATACAAATCTGTGCACAAAAAAGATAAATTTGCGTTGCTCTTACAAATTAATATACAAAGAATTTCAAGTGTCTATTTAATACGAGGAAGAGAATCTCGGGAACGAATTTGTGCACAAAAGAAGGATTTACGCCTCACACAGCCCTGGTCAGAAGTGCCTCGGACGGCCGGCAATTGGATAAATAACTGGCAAATAAACGCCTGAGATGAGGGCATTTGCAGAGTGTCAGAGGGAAGAGAGAGAATCTGAGGGGAGCGAGACACATCTCTTTATTTCCTTGAGAGCCACCAAACTTATACGACCACCGCACAGCAATGCGGCGCCTGGGATGAGTCGAGTTTGTTTGTGTCCGCACTAATGAAAATAACTTCATGTTGGGTTTTCGCTCGAAAAACATCAGATCGAGTTTTCGAGATTTCAGCGGCAGAACTGTGTGTGTACTCCGACAGGTCCTCTATTTATTATGGCTTTTTGTTTTGCGGATGAGGCCCAGGTGGTGCCATGCACGGACAGAGTTGAGAACCACGAAGAGAAACTATGGCATTGCACGTGAGTTAGTCCAATATGTACTGGGTGTTCCGTAGAAAAACACAGGACTGATTGTTTAAGACTTCACTGTTATATATATAGAATAGTGAAAACTGCAACATGTCCTTCGTTATAATTTGATGGTCTTCGAACGAGGTGCAGGTAGTGCTATGCACGCCGCGCGATGTGCTTACGGGAGGATACACAAACCCCCTATTAACTCTAAATAAGTTGTCAAAGTTTAAATGCTAAAATTGTGAGCAATGTCGTACGCGCTGTATTATACAGTAAAAAAAACTAAATTGAAGCACGATGATCTCCCTGTGGGGAAGGAAAAAATCCCGTAATTTAAGGAAGTTCTCAGGGTTTAACTGGAAAAATTGTGTACACTGACGTGGGTGTTTTTTACGCTGAAAATTGCGGTGTCTATACGCTACCATCCCACGAAATACGTCAGTGTAGACAGTCAAAGCGAAGCAAGTTCTCAAAGTATCGCGAACGAAGCAGAGCAAACTGAAGTATGTATTTTATTTCAGCTAGTATTAATTGAACAGCGTTTCCATACAACGTGACAGACCGAATAGTGGCAACTATGATATAAGCTAGCCATCCGAATAGCGACTGTCTAGGAAATATTTCAAAGGTGCCAAAACATCATATATTAAAAATATCATCGCTAATAAATTAATATTAAGAATCATGTAGGTACTAATATTTATAAAATAATAACAGTGATAACAAAAACTAGTAATAACACCAATAATATTAATTATACTACAATGCTTACAATGTTCTTACCACCGGCTGCCGAAGGAAAACGAAGTTTAACATAATGAAGAAGAATAATATTTTTCAACAAAATAATATTTTTTAAACAGGCACCATACCAGCCTGAAACACCCACCACACCCTCATCCCAACGAACACGAGATGGAAACAAATGCAATCCAGCACCGCAGGCGGCAGGAAACTGGGGAAGTTTCCGCTTATCCACCCCCACGCGGGGGGAGGGGGTCGGGCTGTGATTTCCCACGGGCCCGACGGGCCCTCATCCACAAAATATCCGCCAAGGGTGGAAAAGGCCCCAGCATTGTAGCCCACTTCAGGATTTGGTTTATTCGATACGATCCAATCCGAACCTGATATGATGAAACTATTTAAAAACTAGAGTCATTAGTGCCTTTTGATAGGATTAACAGTTTTTGTAATTCTCTTGTAGATCCGTGCATACCATTTGAGTTATGCTGCTAACATGCATGGCAAACATAAGTCAGACATATAAACGGACCAACCGATCATCAATATGTAATCATATGTCTTTCAGCATCACTAATAATTACTGTAAATTTTATAACGATCCATCCATATTTTTTGAGTTATTGTGTTAACAACCATAAAATCAAATACAGAGACAAACAAACGAACTAACAAATCATCACAAAAATTTGGTCACTTACTTCTCGTTATATATCTAAGCAATTCATGCTAATTTCATGAAAATCCGTCTATAACTTTTTAAGTTATGGTACTAAGAAAAAATAGGCAAACAAACAGATGATTTTCACCAAAAGTAAATCATCTGTTACTGTTAACATACCAAACAATCCTTGTAAATTTCGTAAAGATCCGTTCACGACATTTGGAGTTATCTTCATGAAAGACAGGGAGACAGACAAACCCGACAAATACATAACCTCCACGTTGGAGGTAATAATGTACAATAACCTTCTATCTTACAGATAAAACAAACTAAAGAAACGTAATTCCTTGTACTTATAGTAGAGACCCAGTAAAAGTAAGACAGATCTGGAGAAAAAAGAACTGTTGAGATATAATTGGCGCACAGAGTTTTTTCGTTCCTAAAACAAGTCATCTTTCGTAATAAATGTATAAAAGGGAAATTGAAATGCTTAGGTTTTGTATCTACAGTTTCATACAACTGTACCAAATCGAGTTCTGAAACAAGCAATACTTATCTAGGGAATGTACTCAATGATACTTTTGGTGCTAGATTTATGAAGATACATAGAAAATGATACTTTTGGTGCTAAATTTATGAAGAGACATAGAAAAGGGCACCTCAGAATACGGTGCAATTCAGTCCACACCCAGCGCTTTCTAAGACTGTTCATATCATCTCTCACAATGAGGCAATAAGGAAAAAAGCATTTAAATCATCAAGTGATTGCATAATCCAGCTGACACTCAATGAGTACATCGCCATACGTTGCGCTTCAGAAAAAAAAACAAGAGCAAATTTACAACAAAGCGGAGAGAAATGTGCACAATACTCAGTTTAAACAAATTAAAACCAAAAGAAAATATGAACCGGCAAAAGTTCAAGACAGAAATAAATACAGAACCATGTAACACCCTCTGTATTCTCTGAACTATACTACAAAAAAAAAACAGAGGCATTCGTGGAAAGATGCAAGGAAGTCTAAACCACGTGCTTCTCATACACTGCGTATTAGAGCTAAAAAAAGAAAAGAATGGCAGAATTCTTATTCCTGCAGAAGATGCAATGCAATAGCGTCTATCGCTTCCCACTATCCATGCGCACCCTTCCCTATAAAATGACATTCAAATGAACCAAAGAACATGCACAAGACACTTTCCAACCTCAGCTGTATCATGCAGGTCTTTAGATGAGAACTAAGTTAATCAAAGCATATTTACCAGACACAATCTAGACTCTATGTACATTGTAAAATGCCTTTCAATGCTTTCCGTATGAAGATAAAAAACATACATAAAGACGCGGTCATTCAAGAAAAGAAGAAACGTAGAAAAACGCCTCTCGCTAGCAAAGTGAAAATTTGAGAACAAAAGGGCCCAAAAGCACTCGAGACAAGATACAGCCCATAGGTAGATACTATGTATATCGAACGCTTTGAAACGTCCTCCGCACGAGACCGTAAAATTCAACATAGAAGCAGAGAATAGTCGGAAGACGGGAGCTGAACGCATCTCCAATCCCCAGAGCTGAAATTCTCTAAATCAGAATAGAGTGAGATAGTACAGTCCTTACTGCAAACGAAGCCTCCCTGGGTTCTCCGCGCGAGGTATAAAAAAGATAGCAGAAAGAACCGATGACTATTCATACGACGAAACACAGAATAACGCCTTTCGCCAACATACGCACAACCATTCCAAAATGAAAAACGTGAGCCAAGGAACATTCACGACAAGATATACAATGAATACTACAGCCGAAAATTTCTCAATGTTCTTGGCAAGAGGTCTAAAAAGAAGCGGTGAATATTCAAGAGAAGAAGGTGCGGAGCATCATGTAACGCCTCCTCGTTTGGAGGGGCCCCACCTCACTATCCGCTCCGCAACCATCAACAAATGCCGCACAAATACCCTCAGGGGAGGTAGGGGAGCCCTGGACCCTCCTTGGCTCAGAGGCGTCGGCCTGGCAAATGGTAAAGAAATTTACTTCGCATCTGCAAAACGACTGAGATGGGAAAGAGATAAAATATATGCCGGCCTGAACCGTTTATTGTGATAAAAGTAAACAGGTAGTATATTGTTAACAGGATATATAAGCATTTAGAAATAATTCGAAACTGCGAAATGAACAAACGAGACAAAAATCTGGTGATTGGCACAGTGTATTGCGATTTGTTTCTAGGTAGACAGGTAGTAAAGTGTAGACAGGATACCTACGTTAGTATTTAACTTTAATATAAGTTTACCCAAGGAAAAGTAAAAAATAAAACCTATTTATCAGATGGTTAGCAGCGCGACTAAAAAAATTCCATCGAGAAAAAACTTTGATTAGTACCTATGTTATAGGTATGAGAAATAGGAAAAGTAAGATGAGAGTAAGAGAATTGTAAGAAGACCAAGTCAATGCAACAGGCAAAGGCAATGCGCAGTCACATTGGAATGGCAAGTCAACAGCACGCTGTTGACAAAGTCAACTTAGCGGTAATAGGAAGAGCGGCCCGTCAATGCTGAACTCTCGTTGAAGTAATTATAAAGAGTGTGCTGAGGGTAATGAGAGCAAGCGAGGGGAGACTGCTACAGCGAGGGGAAGATCAAATATTGCACCGAGGGTCCAGCATGTTAGCTCCTGAATAATTGACACATGAAACTTTCATTGATTGCTCGACGGTAGGCAAAGTTCCATGAATACAAGGGCGGGACTAAGGTGCCGGCGAGTCTTCTGGAGAGTAAGTGAAATAGTCTAAGGGTAAAGGGACACCAGTGGGACACTACCACTGAACAAATACTAGCTGTCAAGTTGTAATAGACTAAGTTTTCCTGGAAATTAAGAAATATTTTTCACAATCTCGTAGCTCTAACATATAACTATATATTTTTTTCTTTTTTTATATGAACATAGAGGGGCAATTTATAATTGCCACAAGTCCCAGTTCAGAGACATGAACCTCCTTTTTTATGATTTCAGATGTAACTAGTATAATTTTTAAGTTAAGTACCTATGCGTCTGTCAACTAATTCAGAGTGTTTCGAAGACCAAACATGTCAACTGCACAATTTTTAACAAAATGCATATTTTACGCCTAATTACCGCATTCATTACAGTTTTCCAGCCCTCAACAGTAAATATTTCGCTTTCCAGGGAACTCTCAACTCACTATATATAAAACTACAGCAGTCAATTTCGCAGCCTATAACAGAGTCTACGAGAATGAACAATATGGAAGAATAGCTTCTGATGTCTAAACTAGTCACCAGAACGAACAAATTAATAACCTAATGCTCGATATAATTTTTTTTTAGCTCCAATGTCCTTTTTTCCCAGTGCGCAGCAGCGTACATTCCAGCGAACTCCCAGGTCACTTTATAAAATTGCGCCGGTCAATTCCCGCAGTCCCTGAGTCAGCGGTCGCAACTCTGGCGGTCATTTTTCTCTTTTTCATCGGTAGCAGTAAACGCAAGAGTCGTTTTTCTGGCAGTCAAATATGGAGTGGAGCCATCCTTTCTGGTGTCAAAGCAGTAGGTGACACGCAGCGGGCATGGGTGTCACCGCCTGCCTGGCGGTGTTCCATGGCCGAGACCATCAAGAGTCATGGTTATTCTTTGCAACTAGGGATAAAATATTCGCAAAACTGCCATGCCCAAATAGCTGCAACTGGATCAGGAGGCGAAAGAAGCCTTCACCCAACGTCGGGCTGTAATTAATGGCCGAACAGAGAATAATCTTTGTCAGTCCCTGTACCTAATCAAGTAGGGAGTAGCTGCGAAAATAAAGGGTTACGATTCCTAGCCGATGAGGCTGAATTCAGGGCCATTCATTGCAACTTTAGCAATAGCCAAAAGAGGCCGTCACTTTATCTCAAAAGTGCTTGCAATTCACCGTTGCAAAATCGAATTTCAGTGTCAGTCTCAGCAACTTAGCTAACAGACCGAAATTAAACAACAGTCTCTTAATTCCCGGTGTGAATCCAACACCGAAAAGAGATTCACTGCCATTATTAGCAACTTGGCCCAAAAGATCACAGCTAAGCAGAATAAAAAAACTTCGGGTTGTAATCCATGGCCGAAAGAGAAGATTTATGGTCAAAGGGCTTCTAAAGCTTATGGATAGCAATCAATGGCCGGAATATATCCAAGAATAAGATAAGATTCATTACCAGGCACCACAATCTTGCTCGCTAGAACATTACGGAGGTGCAAACTAAATTGAGTAGTAGTAGTAGTAGTAGAAGTTTTACTAGCGCTTCAGTGGCACACTGCCTATATCGCGCCGAACTATTCCTGTGTTTAACCACAGGCTCGTGCGCCAACTA
>LQNS02278070.1:6862276-6879568 GCA_001587735.2 Parhyale hawaiensis
CCCTAATGATACAGTATACTGTACAGCTGCAGTCCAGCCTCCCTAATGATACAGTATACTGTACAGCTGCAGTCAAGCCTCCCTAATGATACAGTATACTGTACAGCTGCAGTCCAGCCTCCCTAATGATACAGTATACTGTACAACTGCAGTCCAGCCTCCCTAATGATACAGTATACTGTACAGCTTCAGTCCAGCCTCCCTAATGATACAGTATACTGTACAGCTGCAGTCCAGCTTTTCTAATGAAACAGTCGCAACATACAACATTCCGATCCAACGAATCGCATAAATGCGGATGCTTCACTGCCTCCGCCCGGAGCGATTTTCCAGAAGTTTAATGGCGGCCTGGAGTGCGGAACCGGAAACGCGGAGATGCACAGCCCGATATTTATGGTACATATTGATGGAGAGGAAATTTTCTGTTTCGAACTGAAAAGGAAAGCGAAAGCTGGAAATACAGTATATAAAGTAAACTTAAAGTTCTCCTATGCTAGACATTTACGGTACTCGTTTACAGAAGGAAACCGTTCTGTTTTATTTTAAAAAGAAAACTGGGGACGAGATTTGATGTACACAGTAAACTAAGACTACAGACTAATCGCAACCTAACGAATCAAGTTATTGAAATATAATTTAATTAGTTTCCGAATGCAACTTCATCATAACTTCAAAAAATCTCCACCACAAACCGGGTAATTTAAAAAATGGAATATTTTACAACGAAATGGTCAGTGGGGAAAAACATATTCATTTTTTAGGTAGGTACAACTTTTTGTAAACGTATGACTCGCCTGAAGGCTGAAGTGCTACTAGCCGAATTCAGATTCGCAAACTTAAAACTAATTTTAGCCCCCCCCAACGACTAGATATCGAATAATTGCACTAGTTACGCTCTCAATAAATACGTCCATCCTTGTGGCACACTGTCAGTATCCCTGAGAACAAAGTTGCGTTCCGTGATACGGACTCGAGAGCAAATAGTGTCGGTCTTGAATTTTTGCTTTCCACATGCCATAGCTTCGCTGTTTGACTTGCAACAAGTATCTTTATAGTCGCAACTTCATATATGCTGAGTCATCATACTGGTCCAAGCCCATTTGAAGACTGAAAGTTACTTTTTATTGGAATTAACAGGTCCGGACAGCGAGAAGGGTAAGCGAGGCAGTATAGGCAACAGTGCGGGTCTCCAGTGATACTTCAGCACCCCGCAAGTACCATATTGCCGGTTTGGCGCTCCCACATCACTGGCATCGCGTGAGGTTGTGTCAAGCTGCGACCTGTAGATTTCCGCCAGGACTCTGGTATCTTCGCAAGAAGACTAATAATTCACGAAGCGTCGTGAAGTTTCGTGCCTACCTAAGAAACGCAAACGTAGCTAAACTGATGTTGAGTGAAATATTACCCTAACAGAATTTAGAGCCAACCTAGAAGCTAAAAAAGTAAATAAGTTTCTGGGTCAGTAAAAAAAATTCATTAGAGTAATTTGCTGCACTACGAAAAAAAAAACAAAATAAAAGAAATTAAAAATAATGATGAATAAAATATGGCACGAAAGTGAGAGACGCAACACAGTAGTTGTATAACGGAGACAGAGTTGCCCGAAATGAAAAGAAAAACACATGTACTAAAGGGACAAAAAAGCTTCACGAAGCTGAGACATACAGTAGAAGGACTGAATAACGCACAAAATCTTGTTATATTAAAAGGAGACATGAAGATACATAAAACCACTGTACGAAAATACATTTCGTTGCATTATAAGACACCAGCAGCTTTACCAAAGCAATACATGAAACCACTGCACTAGGAGACACAAGGCAGTACACAGCAGTAGCTGCACCACAACTGCACCAAGCTGCGCACTTACGACAAGTGCATGCAGTAGCCTGCACCCTCACGCACGCTTACTCGGAATTTAGCATTTAGGTTAATTAACTGACTCTCCTCTTTGCCGCAAACGTGGAATGTGCATTAGAAGGATCGTCACGTTCAACGGGCTTGTTTTCACTTAACGTTTCCATAAATATATGGTAGAAATTAGATAATTAAGGTAGTGTGTTAGGTAATTTAGAGAAACTAGAGGCGTGATTAAAGTGTAAAAAAAAATGTAACGTTGTAGCGTCTGTGACCATAATTACCTTAAGAGGAGCTACCAAAAAGGCTTAATTCAATTGTGTTAAGTTGAATGTTTCATTATTTTTAATGTACTTTATCAAGATGTAAAAAGTGTAACTGCTACCAAAAATTGAGCATTCAACCAATCAAGTCTTATAACAGACATAGCTACGTACTGTTCATCACTCGTAAATGGATTTTCTCCAAGGTTGGCAAAAAACCAAAAACCTTGTTTTCGGTTAACACAAAAAAACATGGTGTTTTTTATTTCTTTGTTTTTTTAAATATTTTGTTGTTTTTCCTAGTTCTAGGAATTTTTCTGCAACATTTAAAGTGTTCTCTGCTTTATAAACATGTAGCTAGCTAATCTTAGTCACTTCAGTTCAACTTCCTATTGAGGAAGAATGATTTTAAGAAAAGGGGTTACGAAAACGCAGTTAGCAGAGTAGGAACCTGTATTTGTAACGGCTACATTTAATATCCAAACTGCAGAGAAGCTATGATTTATATTTATAATATAAAATCCTTTGAAAAACTTAGAAGCACTTCAAAATACAATGAAAACTCGATAGAAATGGCTAGCTCCTAGCTAATTATAAGCCGAGTGCTGATCTAAAGAAAAGGAAATAGCTATATGCCTACGTCCTTCTTATGAGCTCACTAGCTATCTAATAGCAACTTTAACTACTACTTCTAATTTTCAGTAGCTGCTATAGCATACCAGGATATAATTAAAAATGTATCTCTGAAATGAAATAACACAAAATTCAATAATTTATGTTTTTAAAAAAGATAAGCAATAGTTGGCCGTAACCGTCTTAAAAATCAAACGGATTCCCAAATAGAAACACATTTAACTCGTCCTTGAAGTTGTGGAAATAAAATTTAATAATTTCTAGAAGTAAAATTGTTTATTTTGCAATATTTAGGATTAATAACGAAACGAATCGAATAAAAACAAAAAATATTTTTTGGTTAGTTTAAAAACCATGGTTTTCTAGTTGGTTTAAACCAGCCAACCCCGATTTTCCTATAACTATTACTCATATATATAGTTCTACATGCATTCAGGTTAGTCGCATGACAAACTCTCGACCCACCTCTGCACAATTCATCAAGTCTACATACTTATGACAACATTATTCGTGGTAACTAGTGACTTGAGTGCCATATACTAGTATACAAACCCAACACTCGCATCCACTCACTTCACCAAGTAGGTATACATAAACCAAGGACATAAACAATCCCACAAAATTGAATATTTGTGATATATCTACATACGTAAGTTGAACTATATACACTACACCTGCTGGTACGCACTCACAAAGTCGTACCAAACATTTGTAGAAAATTAATAAATGTGAAATGTTTGCGTGAGTTCTACCACGGGCACTACATCAACTGTTGGTACACACTTCTTAAAACTTAAACAAACTTACTATAACATTTATGGCCACAAAAATATCTACGTACAGCCCTAGTTCGCTAACACTACACCCGCTTTACCAGGCCTTTACAAGCACTCCTATAATATGAAGGGCAGTAAAGCGTCGACGTAAGCCCAGCACCACCTCCACAGCACACTTCACCAAGTCCAAACAAAACCTGCCCGGAAAGGAAAATCTCAATTCGAGGCACCATACACCAGCCGGACGGACCTCTGCCGAAGAGTGGCCATGTTTGTAGATCTCGGCATTAGCATCAGGGAGAGGAGGCGCATTGTTGCTCTATGTGAAGTGCCGGAGTTTTGTAGCTGGTCGAGGCTGGTCATTTCTTAGATTTTGTTAGGTTCACTGGAACTTTACGGCAATTTTATGGTGTCAGAAAACGGAGGCGTACGCTTCGCCAGCGCCACTTTCTTGAGTCTGTGTGGCCGGTTGTTTGTTTGGAGGATGCGTGTGCGTAGTGGGAAATGCGTACAGTCATCACACGGTTTGTTAAGCGTACTGTAGTGTGCGAAGCCAACACTCAGTAACTACGTAGTTAGTACCAACTGCCTTAATGAGTGTGCTAAGGTTTGTACTGTCCGTACAATAAGTGCACATGCAGTTGGTTGCTCGTACTTGCCAAAGAGCGGACAGTACACCCCAACTCACCTAACCTCACACAAAGCGTGCATAAGCACTGCGTATTTAGGTTTTTCCAAGTAGGTACCATTCGACCAGTTGGTGCAACACAGACAGATGGATGGGCGGTATATAGACAGATAGACGGATGACTAGACAAACAGACATATAGATGAAAGGTCAGCCAGAGATACAAGCTGGTACTTCATGATCGTATGAATTTTCATCACTATTGAATGTCAACTTCAAAGGTCCTAAAATAGCATATGGCCTACTTCACAGTATGTGTTTGGTTAGATGAGGTTAGTTAAGAATAGGTTGGGATCGGTCCGGTTCAGCTAAAATAGGTGGTTAACCTAATTTATAGCCACACATGTTATACCTGAATCTTACGTAAACCACATTCCTTCTATACCTGTACCATTCCTAAATATGGTACCTGTAGCGTCTCCCAAATACATAAAAGCCCCAAACAGTTTTGCACTTCAATACTACATCAATCATTAACACTATCATTAGATTACACTAAAATACGTACTTTGTCAGTCGCTCCGTTGGTCGGTCTTCCGTTCCTCTCTGAGCAATTACAATGGGAAAAATTCAAGAGCTCAGAGGCAAATGGGCCATTAATTGCTGTGTCAAATTTGAAATCTAAGTACTGCAGACGCCTTAAGTACCTCTTGTAGCGACAGGATGGAAAAAGAATTCGTGATTTTTCTATAGCAAATCTTTAGTAGCGCGCAATTCATGCACTAAACTTAATTTAAGAGAAAAAAAGAATAGAAATACTTAACAGAATAAAGAAAACGGGATTTCGTACAGAAATTATTTTTTCCTGTTAATTCAAAACGGAAGAGGCCACTAGCACACATCCAATCAAAGATAAAAATAAATACAAAGAGGTCTTCATCCTAGTAGTATAATATATGCATGGAAATATAGCTAAAAAATTTTTGTCACTATGACAATAGTGTCGCTCCGAACAAGCCCCTTTCCGTGCACCCAAGAAAAATTTCTGCCTTTGTGTGCACGTGAAGGCGTGCTGTCAACGCAATCCTCAGTGTACAAGTGCACAGGCGTCGGCAGTACTATGAGGCGCAGCACAAATTATGAGTGGCGTGGACGCAGAAATTAAAGAGCGAAAAAAAAGGAAAAATTTCGAGCGGCTCTCGCTTTAATTTGCGTCTGATATAATTAGAGGAGCGGGAGAAAACTCAGAGCAGGGCAGGGCGAAAATAAATTGAAAAGCTAGAAGACGTAAAAAGCCAAAATTGAACTCTCGTTTTAATTTGGGTTTGACATGCTGAGGACAGTAACAGAAAACTGGAAGATGCGAGAATAAACTGAAAATTTAAAACGTAAGAAGACGAAATTTTTAACTTTTTGATCTAAGGTTAGGGAGAAAACTCTAAAAAGGCGATGGATGAAATATATATGTATATATATATTTAAAGAGCATTGGTGCAAGACTGTAGAGTGTGGAAGAGAATAAAAAAATGAATAAAAAAGCACTCAAAAAGACAATGATACTGACATTATACGGCCAATGAATTTACCACATAAGCAAATCAAAGTAACGTCAATGAAGACTGTGTAGTTTGTAAGGCCGAAAACTTCGACTACTAAAAACTATAATGGCAAAAAATATAAAAAATAAAAGCTCGTAAATACTGTTCATAGAATGAGATACTCGTAGTTAAAAAGTCGAAATATAAATTATCGCCAAATCGAATTCAGACAGTGCACATAAGAACCGCCCACAAAAATAAAACCGTCTCGAAGAAACCACGTCAGTTTAAATAAAAAACAAACAAACAAACAAAAGAAAAAATTAGACAAAACACAGACAGATGATAAAAAGCCCGGTCCCGCGAGACGGAGGGCAAGTGCTCGTCCGGATTTGCGGACGCGAGAGCTGCTCCGAGGCATTTTATCTCGCTGACAAGGCCGCAAATGAGCCTTAGCGTCAAATTGGGTCTGGTGTGTGTATTTCCTGTTCGTTCGTTCGTTTGTTAGTTTGTTGGCGTATATGTAATATGCGTAAATGTGTATATATTTGCACTCGTTGTGTATTTGTTCCTTAGCATTGGCGCTCGTGTTTTTTTTTTTCAGTTACTTTGAAGAAAAGTTTCATATATGAAATTTCGGTACTGTATGTATTCATGATAATTGTGTAGTCAGATTCCAAAAGTCTACGGGATTTGAAACGAACATTTAGATATCTCAGTGTACAGGGACATGGCATATGTATTTGGTCAGAAACAATTTTCTTGCCGGTTTGTCAACATTTTGGACAGTTACACCCGGTAAGAACTTTCTTTCCGACTTGATATTTGAAAAAATGATACTTATACCTCCAGTACTGAGAGACTCTAATTCCAATTCATCACTCTACTCTTCCACGTTTTCAAAGGACAGTAGGAATATAAGCTATGCACAAGGATCTTAATCCATAATTCTGTGAGACTAGACGCTCAGCTAGTGCTAGAGTTGCACTCATCTAAAATGAATAATGAACCCTTTCTCCAATAGTCTGGTCTACTTATAATATTACAAACAGCCATATTCTTATGCGTGAAAGGCAAATTAATTCATGACTAACACGATTTGCACTGCTGAGGTTGCAGTTATATTTATAAAAAAATCAAAATTTGGTCGGAAATTATTGGTGCAGCTGAAGGTGAATATTTGATATAGAAAAGACATAAAAAAACACGTGTGACAATTTACCATTTTGTGAGCAAAGACCAGATTCGCTGTAATAATCTATCGTAATTACAATGAGGCAAGAGCTATGCACATAACAAAAGTAGATTAACAAGCAATGGCGTAGCTAATTATCGTTAACTGACGGGGAATAGACAAATGCATTCCGGTTAAACGAAAAGATACGATCATTTTAAACTCTGTCAGCAAGCATCACGTTAGCAGCAATACATATTATAACATAGCCCATGTATGACATGCAAAAAAAAAAATACGTTGCAGACAACAGACAAACAAGAGCAGCCGAAAAATGGCCCCACTCGATATTCAAAGAGGAGTTTCAGTCGCATCCAAACAACATAAGCGACGCCGGAATTCTTCCCAAAGATTTCAATATCGCCACGACACGGAGCATTTGAGCTTCAATCTTCGTTATGAATCACCGTCAATCGAGGCGCAATTTTCACCCCAAAAACCCATCACGGCGGGAAATTTTTGGATGGCTTGGCGCGCCGGCGAACCCTAAAGTGCTGCACATTTTTTGAATTGGAGGGGGGGGGCGGTGGGGTAAATGTAGCAGGAAGGGGCAGAGATTGGGGAAGAGAAAGAGAGCAAATAGGTAGAGATAGCAAATACGGGGGGAAATAACATTTTTATAATGCAATACTAATAAAAAATATAATAAAATTTCAATACGAATACCAGCAATAATGATGCACTCCAATAGCAATTATACAATTTATACGCCAGCAATAACACATTGATGCGACATCATGAACAACCTCCCCCCCCCCCGGTTTTATTTGCGGCTCTGCCCTGAAGAATATCTTTACCCTCATTCAATAATTTTCTACTCAATTGCCACATGAAGAGCTGAAATGAATTAAAACTGTTTCGGAAAAGAAGTAGAAGTCAGCACCTACGCTACCACTAAGATGTACTTCAAAATCTCGAATGCTTATATTTGAACTTTCGCCAAAGCGGCAGCCGTTTTGTCGTTAAGCCAATGAAGCTCTCTGCTGTAATACTACAGGAAAATCATACGCATTTACCAAATATCTCTGAGCAGATAGTGCGTGGTATCAGATAATAGATAATCGCCTAAAAAAATTTTCGCTTGGGTACTCGATAACTGAACATCCAGCAAGTAAGCAAACAGGCAAGCAAGTAAACAAGCAAATAAGCAAGCAGGCAAACAAATAATCAGCCAAGCAAGCAATCAGGCAAGGAGCGAACTGTGCACTATAAGAGGGACTAACTTTGCCATTGCATTGGGTTAGTGTTGCTAAAACCACTATGCATAGGGGGTGGGGGGCGCAGCGCAGCAGAGAGAGGGGGTTACAGCGCACCCTGAAAACTCCTTATTCCACAGACGCCCCCTTTCCCATCGTCGGAATAGCAATTTGTTTAAGCTGCAATTTCCTGCAGCGTCAAAACAAGAGCTGCGATGTGCAGCTGCAGCCGCTGTGCAGGTATTTCGGTCGTATTAGCAGCTGTCACTGAGCCACATTACAGCTGTAATAGCTGCAAGACAAACTGATGCTGCAGCGGCAACAGCTGCTGCTGCATTATTTTTGCATGCCACTGGCGTAACACTCAAACTGTAAAGCAAAGGAATTTTTTTTAATAAAAAAAGAGACTTAAAGAAGCTGACAAAAAAGTAGTTGTGGAAAATACCCAAGATGCAGCTGTTTGGCAACAGCATGGTAGAGCTAAGGCAAAAGGAAAGGTAGGTAAATATTAAAGGCATTTAAAATCAGGACACATCGATACGTGATTGCGGAGCAGATAATACAAAGCGAGCTAAAATGTAATGATAACTAGAACTTACAAAAGCTTAAAAAGTACACATACTGATTCAATAGTCATTTTTTTCGAGCAGTGCGGCAATGCAAAAGATGAAAAAATGTCAAATGCATACACGCGACAGTGATGTAACGAATGTAACTCCATGTGAAAGTTCTCAGTTTGAAACGACAACCGGAAGCATGTCGTAATACAGTAGAAATTCACAAAAGTTATTAAAACTTATTGTAAACTTTAAAATTATATATGCCTGCATTGTCAGCAAATAAATACACATGCGAAATGCCGACGGACTAGTGACTTGTGCCGTCATAAAATGATGGCAAATACATGGTAATTACTTCAATGAAGCTCCCGTTTCATTCTCTCTTCTTCAGGGCTTGGCTCTCAAAAATATCTTTTCCTTTCCTGAGCTTCTATTCAATTTATATCTTACGAGCTCAAAAAAAAAAAAATCCTTCTGAGAAGAAAGTAAAACCAGCACCTGCGCTGCCACTTGCAGATTTTGAAGATGCCTTCAGTAATTATAGCTTTAAAAAATAAATAAAATGGTAGGGTAATGGCCTTCTAGCTGTTTATGGATGAATATTAGCCTATCCTATCCTTCAGCTCGGGACGGAGAGACACAAACTGCGCATTATTTTATTGTCAGAATTGTAAAAGGCAACAAACATAACAGAATGTGCAATACCATGCGACGTAGGTATGTACACAACTCAAAGTGAGCGCAGGACAGTGCGGTCTCGCGGAGCCAATACAAAGCCATGGGTGACGTCATAGTTTGCCACATTCAATAAGATGAGCTGATCGTCTCGCGAAAACAAACCGGCAGTAGTACGTATTGTGACGTCAGACGTGGCTATGCTTTGGTCACGTGGGAGTACACTCTTCTCTATTCACTATGCGCACGGCCGTTCAAGAGCCGCCGGTAATGCCATCAACGGGGAAGGTACCCGCTAAAAAGAGGGCAAATGAGTGTCCCAACAGCCGAAGGAAGGGCGACATTAAACAAGAGTGCGTCTCAGAGGAATAATACGCGTCCTACAGCAGCCCGAACCCATCGCCCGTAACGATGTCATTGTAGCTATTCCATATGAGGCGCGTGACGGGAATAGGAACGTTCCCGGGCCGGGAGTGGCAACATCCACGGCAGGCAAGGAGCACACGCCCACTAGGAATGGAGGAGAAAAGGATACAAACCGAGCAGGTATGGGAGTATGACCTGGCAGGAAGACAAAAAAAGGCGACAACATGAATTATTGAAAGTCGCAACCAAAGAATGGGATCAAATGATCTGCAAAGAACTGGAATGGAAGAAAAAACTGAATGAGAGTAGTATACACTGAACGTAACGACAAAAATTGATATACGATTTAAACACAGGTGGTAAGAAGAACAAACAGAAAGCGAGGTATAGATATAAACTTGATCCTACAGGAAGAGCAAGCGTTATTAAAAAAAAAGAAATTACGGTACATACCTACATGGATATTTGGTGATGAATAAATCTAAAATATTAGGATAATCGTAGCTTTACGTGGATACGAAATTAGATCTAATGGAGCAGAAAGAGAAAATAAAGCAGGCAGAAATAGGGATATAGGAGCACAGAGTAGCATTTACTGAGTAGCAAGGCATAAATACAAATATCTCGGAGAAATATATATATATAAAAAAAATGAAACGACACTGCGATAAAAAATTGAGGCTGTAAATTAGATTAGATAGGCGGCAGTAGACGAACCAAAAGGCCCATTCTCATACAGACACCGGAACTTACGCCGCGGCCCTCTATGAGCTATTGCCATTATGTTAGTAGGATATAGAGGACCGGAGAAAAGAGAAGAAAAGAGAGAAAAATGGGAAGAATCCTAGCCAAAGAAACTATCATGACTGCACGCAAGCACGATGAAGAGCCGCTGATATGTGGAGCTTAGAGCCGTCAAGCTGTGTAGTTGGAGCGGAAGAGAGAAGAAGACGGATTAAGGTGGCCTCGGAAGCTTTGGCCGTTAAGAGTTTGCGACTCCTGGAGGAGGAGTTCTCAGCTGTGGACCCAAGTATCAAAACCAAATAAGAAAATAAAGAAAAAAAGAGAGCGCAAAATTTAAAAGAATTGAAGGAGAGAGAAGAAATAATGAAACTACACGACACAGACCAAACTATAAAATATTATTTCTCTTTCTCATCAGGCTTAGATATCTATATTATCTGACATTATGGTTATAGCTCATAGAGGGGTGAAAGTCAGTTCCAGCTGCTCTCTGGGAATGGGCCTGCCGATCCGTCTACTGCCAGCTATGTAATCTATTCTAAAATTTCAGTCAACATAAAATGATACATCTTCTGGATTATAAATCTTATTTTAACCAAGCTTTCGACGTTCTTAAATCGATCGAACAGATTAGAAACTATTCTAAATGTAGTAGAAAAGACGCAATACCTTATACACTGCAAAAGAAATACTGACGGCCAAAACTCCACAAGTTAACGACTAAACAGATCGGCGCAAGAAATCTTGGACGGTTCCCGAAGAGGGGCCCCCCCCCCCGACCCCCTCTGTGGTCCTAACTCTACGCATTGATTAATTTCCGATAGAGGGGACCGAATTAAAAATCCGATTACCATAATTCCGTTATAAGTTTTCACAACAGCGGTGGATAATAGAGTCGTAAATTTGCTGGGGTGGGTCGATGTGGGAACCCACGAGTGGGTGCGTGTGAAAACCCACTGAGTTAGTGTAGTAACTTAAAGCCCACTCACAGGGGGGTAGTGTAACTGGAAACCCGATCGAAAATAAACGTTGAAACCCACTCGTGGGTAAGTTTTGAAACTTACTCCTGGGTGCTATAACCCATTCGTGGGTATATGTTGATTTCCACCGGCTGTTAAGTGTTGGAAGTGTAGAAATCAGCGGCGGGCAAGCATGAAACCCACTCGTGGGTAAGAGTTGAAACCCACTCGTGAGAAAAGGGTTGACATCTACTCACGAGTTAATGTCTAATTCAAGCCAACTAAGCGCAATAACAACTGCGCTTTTTTAATACGCAGATCCCTACGAAAAAAAAAAAATTATAATAATAATAGAATTCGCATGAGCGCAATTTTTTCTTCTGCGTATAAACACGCACTTTGTTTTCGCAAATCAGAACAGTTTACAGGTAGAAACCTACAATGGAGAACTAAGCTTCACGTCATATCAAAACACTAGTTTACATTCGTAAGCAAAGACCTTCCTTTTTTATTGGGTTCATACTGCAGATATGATCATATCAGGTCAGAATATGGACGTTACGAACACAAAGTCCGATCCACACTATATGACATCATTAGTTCAAACAACTGTAATTATTTGAAGAGGCTACAGCTGTATACAGCTCCACCGGGACCGCGCAGTCGTAATCACAGATTAATTGGTGATTAACGACAAAAATGTCAGTGATAATCGGATTAACAAGGAAAAAGGTAGCATATTGGGGCGACATGCAATTAATCGCGATGAGTTATGGTGGTCGAGCGAAAAATTAGAATTAAATTCTTTCATTGAAAAGGTAAATGAGATATGGAGAACAAACTCATAGTATTGTTATCGCTACATAATGTATGTTATTTCACACCTTTCCTACACTCATTACCAAGATGACTTAACCTTATCTTATTCAGGTTATGCTACATTTCTAGAAGGGCTCTTTTTTTCTCGGTAAGAATACAATGGAGAAAAGAACCTCTGTAGCCAAACAACACAGCCTGGGTAAGATAGCATAAAAATAGAAAAATTAAGATGCACTAGAAAAAAGTTTAAAAAATTGGGAGTGTAAATAGAAATGAACACCATGTGTGGGGACAGGGGCCAGAAAGGTGATAAATTACTAAATTTCCAAAGAAATAAATATATGTATATCAATATATATATAAAAGAGGTAAACAGAATTCATAGATCGATATATTGTGACAAGAATAAACAAAGATTGAACTGTTCAGTGTGGATGCAACTAAAGAAATCTGAATTTTCAAAGGCTGATAAAAGTGATCAAAACAATAATGAATTTTGGGATTTATACACATAGTAAGAGAAGGATACAAAATGAATATGTACTTTTAAGAGCGATAAGTAAGTCATAGAGTTATCAAACGAAATCAGACCTATCCCATAATATAAATTAAAAGTACTAAAAATAAAATTCAAGAAATATATTCAAAATATAAACAAGAAATTAAAGAGCTTTTCATGAAGAACATAGTATCTCCTGCAAGGGTAAATATTATATAGTCAAGAAAAATAAATAAATCATACAGCCTTATACACTAAAAACTGCGGTATTCTCGTAAATCAAAGCCCTTGGTCCATAAAAATAAAAACTTTAGCTTATAAAAACAAGACAAAGTTGGCTGAACTTGAGAAGTTGACCTAAAAGTTTGCCCAGTTTTGGGGTCAGGTTTTGGAAACAGATACGGCGGCATTCTGGAAAGGCTTTCCAAACTTTCAATTTTTCATCACGACGGATTTTTAATTGAAAGATGGCAACATTACCGGAGTTGAAGGTTTATGGCAACATCAGGTGCGCAAGATGGCAACGTCGATGGCGTTGGAGAGGTTTATGTCAATATAGGGCGAATAAAATGGCAACAGCAGTAGAGTTGGAGGAGGTATTATGGCAACATTAGGGAAGCTGAAGGTGGTCTAATGGCAGCACTACCGGAGTTAGAGGAGGTATTATGGCAACATTAGCGCAGATGAACATGATAGATCAAAGCATCGGTACACTGAAAAACAAGCACGCATACCCGCGTACCAACGGAAAATACCTGCATTGACGTGCCGTGCAGCACAAAACTGCAGTTTCTGTGCTGAACGAGCACGCCTAGGCAAGTATTCCCTGTCAGTGCACGGGAAAGCGTGCTGGTTTTGGGACGACCCTTTTGTTTACTGTAGGTTGGTCACATAAAATGCGCATGCGCTTATACAGTACGCGCTGCAGGGGCAGAGGAGTGCCTTTTCTCTATTTTAGGGAGTATAGAGTAAAAAAGATTCTAAGCTGCCAAAAACTGGGGCAAAATCCGATCCAGTTTCTCAAAATGGGGGAAAATGAAGATAAAAAAATTCCCATCCTCGAGAGTGATGCGCTTTTCGCATCTTTTGAAACAAATCCTCTTCCAGTTCTCCGGCAAGAAGAATTTTTTCTCAAAAAAAAAAAATCGCTTTAATCGTCTTTGACTCAACGAAAAGAAAAACCGAGAGGGCATTTTTGAAGTCGAGACAGAGCGAGCCCCTCTTAAACGAGATTCCTGTCAATATGGTGACACAGAGATTTGGCTGTCTTATGACCGACGTTTACACAGCAAATAGCGCACAAACACTGAGTAAAGTGTTGTCTTAAAGCCAGCACATGTTCCTGTGCACCGACGAATAGTATTTGCCATAGTGTGCTGATGCAGCGCAGAAACTGTAGCTACTTTTCTTATTGCACACCTCGATAGGTAATGCCTGCCGGGGCACAGGAATGAGTGCTGTTTTTGGGCGATCTGTTTGCTCATTGTCGATAAGGTTAGATCCCTGACGACAGACGGGCCAACAGGCCTATTCGCATACAGCAGGCGAAACTTAGACTCTGCGAGCTATTGCCGTTCCGTTAATTAAGATAAAAAAGTCATATGTCTAAGGGGAGATCGTAAGTAAAAGGGAAACTTTATACGTTTGATTAATAACAGAAAATTAGTGGAGGTCTGAGATCTTAAGTTAGATGGAAAATGAGCGACAATGAAGCAAAGCGGACGGTAAAGAAGCGCCTAAGAAGTTTGGAATTAGGAGATGATGAGTTTTGGAGGAGAGGTCTAAAGTTGTGGAGGGTGTCGCTCCCGGTGTTCTCACAAACAATGCCGTTTATAAGCTTAGGACCAGTTTAAAATCTGAAAAACAACACTCTGCATGAAGAGCTATTATTACTATTAGTCATACTTAAGTGCATTCATAGGTAAGATAAATGATGAAAAAGGCAAACAATTTTTGGCAAATAAACATAACTAGAAATCTACACGTACCCTAAGCAGTTGGGAGGTGCTCACCAGTTGGTCTAAAATTTAGGGCCAGGTCGGAAAAAAATCTTAATACGAGGAAATTCATTTATTTCCCCTCAGTTTGAGGTTGTCACGGTGTAAATGTGTCGCAATGCCCAAGGCCAGCAATCTATTCTCCTTTGAACGTTGCACATGTAGGTAGGTAACGCCCTGCTGATGCACGGCAAGGCGTGTGCCGCATTTGGGATAACACTTTTCTCAGTGTACAGCCATCGCTCACACAGCAGTTAGTCCGACGAACAGCTGTATACACAGGAGGGTACACAGCTGTCAGGAGTTCGCACTGCCGTGGGAAATGCACATGTAAACAAACACTTGTGATCCAGCTTGACACTTCGGGGTGGTTGCAATACTTGCAGGTAAAAGAATACACAGAGACGCAAAAACTTTTCTAAAACAAATATTGAAAACTTACACTTTCAGAATTATATCAAACTGTCATATATGAGAAAAAATAGGAAGAGAAATTAAATAACAGGCATCTTAAAAATCTGCAGCTAAATATATTGATACCTACTTCAATATTAAGCCAGTCAAGAAGACATAATTTTTTTCAATAGATATGATACACACTGTTTTAAAAACTTCTCGTTTCTTTGTGTGCAACGAATGTTTCGAGGCATCGAGTACGAAAGACTATGTTTCTCTGAAGAGAAAAATCTAAGAAACTTAAAATATCTAAAGTAAGATACGGATAGACAAACAGAGTCAATAGAAAACATGAAACATAATCTGACAGTTCAGAACTACAATTTGAAACAGCTGGATGCAGAGTAGAAGAAAAAAGAATCACATCTGTATCATAAATTTATACAAAACAACATTTAAAACATTCGTTTTGGAATAAGTGTCAACTCTACGATTACGATCAAAAATGAACATGCATAGAATTCAGACCTAATAGGTACACCTGATATCGTACTCAAGCTATGACTTTACATCGGTTATCGATGATACTTCCACAACCTCAACCTGGCTCCGTAAAATGCAGTTTTCAGTAGGTTCAACGTAATCGGGTTGTTTTAATCACCACAATTCATTGCAGCAAAGCCAACGATTCTGTCTTAAGTCTCGTGCAAGTCAAGTCTCAAAATCTTAAATTTGACGGCCAATCGAACACCCCACGTCATGAGACTGATCTTCCAAGTGCTGGAATAGCGCAGAAATTGCCAGCAGCCAAAGAGCTTTTCGCTAGGTACTTTCTGCAACAAATGTGCGAGATAGCCTATTGGTGATGCATTCTTATAATGCTGTCTCGCAACCCTACACCACCCAAAATGGCCGCAGGGCCCAGCATCAAATAGTGCTGTTACTTCGAAAAATGATTTATGAAAGTGAACAGTAATCCAGTTACAAGAAGATGGTAGAGTGCTGCGCTTGCATGCTCTACCGCTCTAGTAGGTATCCAAGATTGCTCTGTCAGGCAGATGTTTCATTCTTAAGTACTTGGCTTGCGGTGTCAGCACATTTGGCGTTCACGCTCATTGCGGGGGTACTGACCCTAACAAAAAAAAAATTATGGGACCGGTCGAAAGGGAGGGGCCCGGGTCGTATCTGTCACAAGAAAATACCGACTCTGACGCCAAAGCTAGGACATTCTTTGGCTGACTGCAACCGTCCGCTCCTCTGGGGCTTCGTAGGCATCTGGGTGTACCACGAACAAAGTCATCGCGATTTCCCAGCAGGGGTAGGCTATGCCATCAAGTCGACTTTACCTTTGCTTTTACTTTATTTGGTATATGCAGGTCGGTTGAGCGGCAGATGAATAATTTACTGTCATGGAACCTCATTCACATTTCAGCTATTGTCATTCATTCTTTTTAATCTCGTATTCTTAAATACGTTATTGTTTGATACGTTAAACTTTAATACTTACAAGCAAGCCGACGCTGAAAGAGATACCGCACGACGACTCTGGCCGAGAGAAATTAGGGCGAGATAATTGTGACCCCAATCGCTACAAATAACGGTAAGAGAGATAAGGGGAAATCAGTGAATGTTTGCAGGGAGGTCAACCTGGAATACTTTCCAATATCTCAGAAAGGGCATACCAATTTCACGCACACTCTGCACTGAATATTCACAAGTTGCGATGTCAAATTCAGCGCCGAGAGACATATGTCGACAGCAGGAGTTTCCAAAGCGAATCCTACTCGTTTGTACGCAAATTAATGGAGCTGGCCGCCCTTGCGACGCTTCGATACGACCCTAAGGCGCTCATAAGGCGCCCTATATGCATTCTGGTAAAGCCCATAGGAGTGCGGCGTGCGGACAATAAGAGCTTGCTAAGACACAAATGAAGCGGACAGTAAGAGCTTGCTAAGACACCAATGAAACGGACAATAAGAGCTTGCTAAGACACAAATGAAGCGGACAATAAGAGCTTGCTAAGACACAAATGAAACGGACAATAAGAGCTTGCTAAGATATAAATGAAGCAGACAATAAGAGCTTGCTAAGACACAAATGAAACGGACAATAAGAGCTTGCTAAGACACAAATGAAACGGACAATAAGAGCT
>LQNS02278070.1:6880046-6924685 GCA_001587735.2 Parhyale hawaiensis
CGGACAATAAGAGCTTGCTAAGACACAAATGAAGCGGACAATAAGAGCTTGCTAAGACACAAATGAAGCGGACAATAAGAGCTTGCTAAGACACAATTGAAACGGACAATAAGAGCTTGCTAAGACACAAATGAAGCGGACAATAAAGAGCTCGCTGGGATACAAATGAAGCGAACAATGACAGCTGGGAAGACGGAAATAAAGAAGACAATAAGAGCTTCCTCACACACAACAAGTGGACACTAAAAGCTAGCTAAGACACAAATGCGCGGACAATAAGTAAAATTAAAAAAAAAAGAATAAGAGCTTAGTTAGTAAAACGCAAATGACGAAGACAATGGGAGATTGCTAAGGCACAAAAGAAGCGAAACATAAGAGCTCGCTACGGCATAAAGGAAGGAGATATTAACAGTTTGTTTAGACATAAGTGGATCAATAAGACCTTGCTAAGACAAAAATGAAGCACACGTACAAGACGAAAAACTTGCTAAAACACAGTATGTAGAAGAGAAACTGAAATAAATTTCTACATAAAGTTCGACGTCATGAGCAAGGTAACGAACGTAGAACCGTACAGAAGCAATACTGAAGTACACTTCCAGACAAGATGTTACTTAAGAAGTTAAGGCAAGTAACAAAGGAAGTTTTACAGCTGAGAGGAGGAAAGTAGCGGTGCTCATATGGGAGGCAGCACTCTCTTAGATTGCTGCAGCAGCGGCGGGTATGACTGTGACAAAGTGTAATGGAGCAGCTAAACTGGGCTACGTGAAGCTGAAAAGGAAGTGTGACTTGGGGGAGGGGGAGGTGTAACTGGTGGTAAATGAGGAGGAGAATGAGGGTAAGGAGGGATAGATAAGTGACGGACCGTACGAAATTGAAAAAAAAAGAATGAAATGTGCAGTGAACCATGCTTACGTGATGGAAAATAAAGAGGAAATGGTGGAAAGGAGAAAAGGAAGCAGTTTATGAATATGGGAATATGTGAAATAGAGAAGTGAAAATGAAATGGGAGTGGAGGCAAAAGAAGAATGGAAATGTTGCCGGAATAAAATGAAATGAAGAAATCGTGAGAAATTAAATAGAAATCCATATCTTGGCATCTACAGAAATGCTCTCCATTGCACACACAACACTTCCTGCTCAACAAACGTTCGAAACAACGGACAGCTTGGGTAAAGAAATTACGAATGCTTTCTTACCATTGTACTATTTCACAGACGGTGACACAAGCAGACATAAAAATTGTATTGTCATAAAAATTGCAGAGCTAATTTCCTAGGATACACGAGAAGGCTATTCAAGATCTTCAAAATCTCATCTCTTTCCTATTGAAGAGCAAACAGGCGGAGGCGTATATACCATCAAGCTGGGCATTCTGATACCTACATGCGAAGATAATTTTCAATTTCCATTGTAGAAGATCTTCAAACTTTCATTTACATTCCTCTTTCCAACCCAACAGAAAGGAAGGATCGGCATTAGGCATGACATTCTTAGATAAACGAAGACTTTAGCCATGGTAACATGAACTTTAAAACTGATTTCCATTCCTATTCCGCCTTCCCTCTAACAAAAAAAGAGGCCGAGAGAGGCGGCGTAGAGCATCAAGTACCAGATTGTATGCCGCTGCGAGAAGCACAAATGAGAACTGATATCGAAAGTTTACGTTTCAAAACACGCCAACGCTTCGGACTTTTTTCATTAAGGAAAAGTTACGCAAGTTTGAGGGAGCAGAACGAAGAGAGAATACGACGGGTCGTTCTCTGGCGAGAAGGACCATTGGAGAAGCTTAGTGAAGGTTAATGATGTTTGTACAAACTTTAGGGGAGTACAATATGTTGAGTGGCACGCTGGCTGAATGGTAAGTGGATCCGAGAGAAGGATCCAAGATTAGGGCAACGACTGTGCATTAGGTTAAGCTTGGGCAATGTAGAAAATCTTAGGGTAATTTGGTCCAAAGTTTACAATGGTACTAGAGAATAAAATGTATCTACATCAGAAGATTTCAAAGTTTTTACAGTGACTGAACGTTATTAGGTAAAGCCTTGGTAATGTAGAAAATCTTAGGGTAATTCGGTTCAAAATTGAAAAGAGTACTACAGAGTAAAATCCAGCAGAAGATTTCAAAGTTATGTCAGCGACTGAGCGTTATTAGGTCAAGCTAGGGCAATGAAGAAGATGCTAAGATAATTTCGTTCACGTCACAACAGGGTAAATTAAACAGTGTAGGTAAATTTTAAATGGTATTACAGAATGAACCATAGTTAGCGAAAAAGATACAAAATCACGGCAACAGCTGAGCAACAGGTAAAGGGGAATTTTTATTTGTTATGATGATACAGATACATTTACTTTACACAAAATGTAACTATTTTCGCTATAGCTTCTGAGTAGGCTAGTTTAGAAAAAACAATAATAAGATTAAGGCTAGGGCTGAGTATTAGATTACGCTTGGGGAAAGTAGAAAATCTTATGAATGATTTAGTTAAAATTTAAACAGTGTAAACTGAAATGTATATCAAGTGGTGTTACTCCGGGTATTAAATTGATATATAGGCCAGAGATTAGGGCATCAGCAAGTGAGTGCGTTGAAGTTCTTTGCGTAATTTGGTTAAGGTTTAAAACTGTAAACTTTTTCAGCAAATGGTGCTACTGTAATGAAGTTACATAATACCCAAGATTACGGCAGTGAATGAGCATTAGACCATACCAGGGTGATGAAGAAGAAATCTATTCTTGGTCGAGTGATTTGGATAAGTTAAATCACTTAGAATGAAGGTTATATACGACCGACAATATACACTAAGCCACTAAGCGAGGCTACTCTTCCGTACCCATAAAAACGCAAGATTTTTAAAATTACCGCACTCGATAAAAAGAAATTGTCGGGCATCGAACAAAGTTTTAATGCCAAGAAATTATACAGAGTATTACTAAGCCTTTACGCTTAAATTTCACAATAACAGCAATTAACTATATAGGTTAGTTACTTTGGTGGTACTGGAAACTCGTTGCATAATACGTGAAACTGTAGCTGTAAAAAAATACCAACAAGTAAAGTTCCATATTACATTCACGTAAACCTGATGAACTATCACCGTAAAACTGCCCTCGATCTTTATACTTACAAAAAGGGAAGAAAGCAAATATAAATTCCCGTTCGGGTCGTTACTTCATGCCTATAGGAATAAAACGAGCAGAACTTGCGCCTGCATACAAATGAGACAAGACAAGTAGAAACTTCCTGTGCTGTCGTGAATACACGAAAAAGCAAAACAAAGTCTATGCAAGGGAAATGAGCGTAAATTGTACCCTCACGTAAACTACCGGCGAGGTGCAAATTGTCGCCACTACCCTCGCGTACACTGAGACGAGATGCAAATTGCTGGCATTATCCTGAGGTAAACTATGGAGACGAGGTGCTCACTAGCCTGATATAAACTATGGTGACGAGGAGCAAATTGCCATCACTAGGTATAGCCTCAAGTAAGCTACACACCAGATGCAAATTGCAGTCACTACCCTTAAGTAGACAAGAGAAGAGGTACAAATTGCCGTCACTACCCTCATGTAAAACACCCGACACACACTCGGGTCGCACACCAGTTAAGCCAGACATACTGCCGCACTACCCGCACCCGATCAAGACAAACTGCAAAAGTTAGAGTAGCAGAGCTCGAGACGGGCGTTGGAGGCCATCAGTAAGCGCCTCTTTAGGCACTGCTGAATATGTGCAAACATGGAGATCTCGGCGAGCTCATCCCCATCGCCTGCAGACCGGCTCTACACCTATGGCAGGTTATGGCGACACCGGATTGAATAGCAATTTATGGCGACATGGGATTGGCTACTATGGCTAGCAAGTTATGGCGACACCGGATTGAACAGCAAGTTATGGCGACATGGGATTGGCTACTATGGCTAGCAGGTTATGGCGACACCGAATCGAATAGCAGATTTTAGCGACACGGGATTGAATAACAGGTTATGGTGACTCCGGATTGAATAGCAGAATATGGGGACAAAAGCTTAAATTTAATAGTTGAAGATTTTATTGATTTTATTTGGGTTTTACATATGTAGAGAGAGGTTCTGAAGTCATACGGGATTGCATATAAATATTAAAAAAATAATTACAAAAATAACCCATACTTTTAGCAGGTTATGGAGACACAAAATTGAAATTAAATGATGAAGAACTTATTTTATTACGAATAGGCTCTATACCAAGGGCAGGTTATAAGGTCCCAAGATTAAATTAAAATGCTGAAGGTTTTACTTATAAGTTAGGCACGGTAGCTATCTACAATAGGTGACGGGGACACGACTGGCAAGGAAACAGGTGAGGCAGAATGCAGAGCAACCGTTTAAGGATACAGGAGCTCATCGAGTTTTATAGGAGGTCAGGACCGCATACTTGAGGTACTGTATAACCTTTTACTTGAAGTCAATACTGTGCACAGAAACGTTAACCACTTCATTCCATCATTCAGCCAAAAACTTGGGGAACACGTATGACTAACTAATTCAGTTAATTACTTAGATGAAACCACTTAACGATGTGAAAAACTACTTTCAACTTATATATTTCATGCAATAAACTTTTTTTCTTGTTAATTACTATCACCACAGCAGGAATTGTTGGCTGGGTAAACGAAATAGGCTAAGGGGGCACTGCACAAGGCCGAATATTGCGGAAGCTAAACAATTTTATGGTGCGTATAACTTTAATCTTCAACCGACGCTTTCACCGTATAAGCTTAGGCTATGTTTGCACAAGATGATTTCGTATAAATCGAGGATTGCCTGTATATTGCCGACAGGTACTATAGTACCTGTCGGGGCGCCTGACAAGCAGAAAAGTAACAATATGAGACATCACGACAAGTTAGCTGTTTATCGTTTTCAAGAAGGAAACGACCCGGGAAGATCCGAAGAAGTTTAAGTTTAAACATGATGTTTATTTACATAGGTACATAAAATGTACATGTGTGTGAACATTGACTGAAGCACATAGTAGAAGTGTGAGTTCTGCAACCAGCAGGAAGAAACATACTAGTCTTATTTTATGTAAACGAGAAGGGCTTGTTCAGCTAATGACACTTGGCCACTTGGCCAGAAATAGAATGTTCGTCTTAACAACCTAAATATTTCTAAATACATATGCTGGTTTCTTATAATAAGCTATACTGTAGCTTATATCCTGTGTACAAGAGACACCTATATACAAGGCGAGAGAAAATATAATACCAGGGGTATATATATTTAATGGGCGTACACATCCCAAGAACTTAGTGTAATTTATTTCTAAGAGCTACCTACACGGCAGCTAATTTCTGAGCACCAGAGGCACCTATAGGCTAGGCGACATCCAATATAATAGGGAGGAGATAATTAATTGGTCCACAAAGAGGACCTAATTAGAGAAGGATAAAGCAGGAGTGGCAGCAGCTTAGCCTTGCACAGTCGCTCTGGTTCCCGAGAATTCCAAGGCCCTACAGATGGAAGTCAAGGTAAACAGGAATATCCTGGAATCAAGCGTAGACTTGATTGATTTGGCACTGCCGAATCAGTAGCAACAGGCATTTTGGAATAACTAAAATTAGGGAACAATTATAGGATTTGATGACTAGCATCTGAGCATAACTAGCCTACAGGATAACTAATAACTAAGATTAAGAAACAACTATATTTGACGATTCGATGATAAGTAATAACTAGGACTATAAGGAACAATAGATGAATATACGAAGAACAGAAGAGCCAGGACTAGTTAACAACTAGGGTTCTCATACACAAAAGCCTATAAGCCAATAGCACTGAACAACCTCCCACGACAAAAGCCTGACAGGCACTGAGCCAGGACAGACATTAATTGCTCGCAAAGTACTTCTTCGCACCACACTGTTGCCTGCACATCCTCGAATTTCATTTCAATAAAGCAGGCTGTAAGTAGGATTGCCGACGAGATACGGTTAGGAGGTGTTAAAAACGAGTGTAAATAACTAGAGCCAGGTACAAACTATAGGATATATTATAACTAGGGTCATGGGTAAGAACGATATAAGGAGATCCATAGAGCGATAGATTGAAGACCTAGGACTAGCAAGTAAGTATACTAGGAGAAGAACCTTAGTACGTACTGAATATATGTAAGATATAACCATACCTGAATAGAGAAAGAGAAACATGGATAAACACAAGACGGAGACACGCAGCAAGACACCCAGCGGCGTATCTCGCTCGCCGGCACACACAATACTGTCTCCGCCTAAACTGCGGATTACGGACGACGGCATTGCGGATTACCTAAATCCCGGACGAAGGAACAGAGCTACTGCGATGTACGGGACATGCCGACACTGGAGCTCGCATACATGGGACGACTTTCCGCGAGTTGTTGCGCCAGGAGGACGAACAAGGGAAGCCGCGCTGAATAAATTGCTATACAGGAAGTTTAAAAACTGCTGAAAAAGCCCAACAAAACAAAGCATAAAAAAAACCATCACAGTGACCTATCTGTCAGAAGTAAAATGAAAAAAATACTAAGTAACTAGAACGCCTAGTTACTTAGTAGTTACTAAGTAACTAGAATGCCGTCCTTTTTGATGGACAGCTAATCCTAGTTTTTTTGGCATGGGTCACATCGAGGGCAACTCACCAGACTCTCTGTAAAAAATCATGAACATAGCTCAACTCCTTCGATCACTTATTGGGTGGACAGATATATTTACAAATATATTTATATGAACTTAAATCTACTACGAAAACATCATCACCTCTCTCACTTGGTTCGTGGGTGATAACAAGGGGTCACAAAGAATAAAACCTGAGATAAACTTCACAATTAATTTCCGGATAGCATTGGCTTGCGGGGTGGGTTGCGGAGCAATAATAGGAGTCGAACATTCATAGTGACTAACTTTGAAGGAAAAAACACCGAATATTTTGGAAAACACTAAGAAAGAAGAAACTACGATGAAATAATTAGCATAAAAAAATTTACAAAATAAAATATTAGAAACAAAATATCACGATAGAGATATTTTAAGAAAAAACGCAACAATGACCATGTTTCCCGAAGACGCAATTACAGAACGCTACAATATGAGACATACTATGATAATAAATTCCAGAAGGATACAAAAGCCATGCAAAGAGATGCTAAGATAAACAGTCTTCAGGAAAAATAATAACAGTTACCTGCTATGAGAAAAATATACATATATATTCTATAATACAAACACCTACGTTGATGAAAGAATTTTTGAAAATATAACGAAAGCGACGGTACAGCAAATAAAATCTTAGAGATCGACGGAGAAAGAAGGAGAGAGCTGGGTGGAAAAGCTATAGATTGTGAAAACACACACACATACACGCACACAACAACAATCTAAAGAAGACGCTGGCCGTCCAAAGGAAAACTTTGGACGGGGGGCCTCCAGCCAGTGGTGTACTTAGCACTCATCCAGAGCGTTACTGCCGGAACGTAATAACGGAGATGTTAGGTAATATAGAATGTTATTAGTTTATTACTGCGGAATTCTGAGACCAAAATATCCGTAACCAATGAGACAAGTTCCACTAGACTTAGGCCAGAGTTTCCAAAGGGTTCCAACACGCTGCCACTTGGTTCCGGGGGGGTTCCTAGCAACTCTCCTCTGACACCCCCTTCTATGGCAAACACACATGCGAACGTACGTTCATTTTACAGCCCACTAAAGCGATGAATGAGCGGTGTAATACTGACGACGGTGTAGGCTCTACTTGAGAGGCAGCGTTCCACGAGCAACATATGTTTGGTGTTCAGTGCCTGTCATACCTACTTATCGAGGAGCAATGTGTTATGCTGCGCAGTGTGTGTTTCTGCGAGGACTCTGCTATCTTTTGGTTTCTTCGGTAGTGAAGAATCGTACGGTACCGAGCGGTAGTTTTTAAAATACTTCAGAAAACCATTTCAAAGCTTGGCGACGTTGCAACAAATGTTTAATAGGAACAATTTTTTTTTTCAAGTTATAATGCTGTGTAATATCTAATCTTCATACAATATTTTGTCTATTTGTAATGACAATAAATAAATAATTAATGCCATATAATATCGAATCTATCAAGCCATGTCATGTCCATTTAAATAACAATGACAGTTAAATGTAATAATCAGTAAGGTGGACAATGACGCATAGCGCCACGAGATTCCAAGAGCCTCTTAACAACGTTCCTATTGATCCTTTTCCTGCAAGAAAGACAAGAATAAGTTAAGGATTAAAGAACTAACTGCATCTTGCCTCACCGCCCCCTTAGATCGTATTCCAACCACCAAGGGGCGGCATCGCCCAGATTGGGGAACCACTGGGCGAAAGGGAGAGGCTGTACATATGGAGGCAGCGGATAGTGAACTGCCGGGTTGCAAATCAAGGCGAAAGGTGGCACAAGTTCGGCAATAACTGTAATTGAGCTAACCAGGGGCGGGCAGTGCGGTGCAGATGTGTACGAGGTTTGGTGTCCACAGCGGCAGCTGTAAAATGCCAAATATACAGTAGATTGGCCCATGGTTGACCCACCAAATCCATAAAGCTATTGCCGACGTTGGAAAATGGCACTGTTTTCTTTCTTTAAAAAAAAAATCAATCTCACATGACAGCAGGAAAAAAGCACTGCATGTTTCGTTTTGGTACAAATTACAAGTGCTTGCTGTTGACAGTGGGGAAAAAAGTGTTTTGTTTTTTGGGAAATGTGAAACCTTGTCTATTAGACTGGAATACAGCTGTGCTCTCTACTCTGTTTTCATTACTATAAGGAACACAGCCTGCGCGACTTATAACGGTAACATTTAACTACCACTAGAATTTCACCCGTTATAACAGGAAACGAGGTAACAGCTGGGAAGTTATGTCAATGCTAGAAGCAACAAGAATCGACGTTGTAAACACGTCGAGACTTTCCAGCCCACGATCCACCAAGTCCGGACCGGGAACGCAGCTCAGTAAAACACGCGACCCACAAAACCTGGACGGGTAGACGCATGCACACATACACGCTGAAAACTATACATCCTTGCAGTTACTCCACGGGCTCTCATTAGTTGCTACCATTAGAATGCCATCAATTGCAACAGCGAATAGGAAGCTATATACAATCATTAAAATTTCACCACCTACGTAAAGCAAAAGATATTAGGCACACCATCATTAGAACAACGTCATTTTTCTTCTGCATCAACAAACGACTATGAAAAAATCGATATTTCGACAAATGTTACTGAATCAGAAGGACCAAGCCGACTCCGACTCCTGGATTAGCTAATTTCCGACTCCGACCTCTGGCTCCCAAAATATATCAGAGTCCGATTCTGCAGTCCCGACTTGGACAAAAGCTACTGAAGACGTAGCCAACAGAAGGGGCAGGACAAGAAGTACGATAGTTCTGAAAGGAACAACAGTGGAGGAGAACACACGGGACCGAACAGCCCCCTGTAGATGTTCTATAGAGTCTGCAGCTGAACTTAAATGAAGTTTGGGCAGCAAGTTGGAGCAGAGCAGCGGCAGGCTGATCCTTCGGCAGAGAAATCGGTTGCATTGACGCAAAAATGCTGAATTTTTGGCAACAAAGTGTGGACCAACACGTTGCGTAAAAATTATTGAAATGCGAAGAGCTGTCCAGTAAGTGCTCTATCAACATAAACTTAGTTATTGGATATTCGAAATGGAACCTGAAGTTCGGAGTTGTATACATGCCTTATGATGTCAGCAATTTTTGGACGACGTCGAGGGGGTCGTCACCCATATAGATTTATATACAACATACATATATACATACTGTGGAATACAGGCAGCAACTGACTTGCCAATTGCTTAAACAGAAAGCAATAACTTTCTACAGAGCAACACATAATGTAATTTGCTGAAACATGAATGGGTGAATTTCAACAGTCTAAAATATTTCAATACTCTCTTAATTAATAAGCGAAAAACTAAAGCAAAAAAAGGTGTGTTTAATAGATCAAAGTGGTCTATACAAAGAACATTTCGGTCTTCATTTAATTCAGAAAATTCATTTTAATATCGCTGGAAAGTTCAGTGTGTTTAGTAAAACGTTTACCTACTCTATTCAGCCACAAAAAAAAAAAACTGTTTTTCGTTACTCAATCTCAGTCAAATTTTACCTATAGCTACTATACTCAATTAGAAAAAAATTTCGTTTTATAAGAATTTACAGTCGTACAAAAATTCGTGCTTCTAAAATAACTATAAAGCATTCTAAGGGCCGTATATTCCTATAAAGCAGGCAGGGCGCGGGTGGCGCTAATTCCCCTGAATATTTAGTATGTTTTAATATCCCCGGAAGCTCATAAACCCTCTTAATTTACTGTTACTTTGCCCCGTAATTTTAGAAGGTGCGGCGGTGGCGGTAAAAAGATGCTGAAAATTTGGCAAAATTCTGCAGCAGTTGCCAGGTTGGAAGTCGTGTATAAATTTGAAGCGTTTAACAGCGGCCGGTGTGTACGTAGATCAGAGAGGTTTTCTAAACCATTATAAATTTGGAATCTTGACATGAATTACTGGCATTTTCTTTGCTTCTGGACGAGATGAATACGAAACATACTAAGTGAATACACAATTTCTAAAGCGCCTTAGGAACGAGAGAAGATTAAAAGAAAACGACGACGGCGAAGCTTAGAAACCCTCAAGAAATATGGAACCTGGACGTCCGCTATTTCAAAAATGATGAAATGAGTATTTATATACTTGGTTTTTGTTGCTTGTATAATTAAAGTACAAAGCAATGAACCAGAAAGTGATTGACGTTGCTGTGCCTATTTCCAGAAATGCTAAGCCAAAATAACAGACACGGTGAGGCAAGGAACAGAGGGCGAAGAATCTTAACATGTTGCAAAAACAGCGCATTATGCTACTTGCAGTCTTAAATACAGTGAATAAACGCTTTATAGGAGGAAGTAATAGAAACCTACTACTTTCAGGCATAGGAAATTAACAGTAAATACCGCAGATATACTATGCATGCTACCAGCATAGGTATTTAACAAGTAGCAAACAACAAAGATCTTTTGTTACTTTTAGGAAAAAATAGAGAGAAAAAGATTTCAGGAAGTAACAGCGCGGCAGGACATGTGTAGTTTAAGGTAAATATTTCAGGGATACTTTCGCACCAGCAGCAAAGGTATTTAGGAAGCTCTGTGCACACTGTGCCAGAGGATAGCGGGGCTTCCCTCTAATGACTGCCCAAACAAAAGCTTTGGTGGACACCCAAGGGGGACATGAGGAGGATGTGAGGGGGATGTGAGGGGGATATGAGGGGGGTGTGAGGGGAATGTGCAGGAGATGCGAGGGAGAGTGAAGAGAATGCAAGCGGTAAATTAGCAAAGGTGAAGGGAAAACGACGGGGATGTGGCAATGATGTGATGAACATGTGGAAGACAAGTGGGTTGAATGATAGAGGTGTGATGGGAATTTTGACGGGAAAGCATATGAAGGGATGTTGGCAGGATGGAGGATACCCGAAAGATATAAAAATGCTGAATGAAAAAATGAATGTGAAACGGAAGATTGAGGATGCCGGTGAGCCAAGCAGTGGTGATAGGGCTATGTCGAAAAACATCAGAAAAAAAGAAACAGAGAAAAGACAGAAAAACTCGAACTCTGCGGAATAACAAGGAAAGGCAACAAGCAGGACTGAATAGCTGCTCCAGTTAATGAAAAATGAACACGAAACAGGCAAAAGTGAATTAACAGTGCAGTACTCCGCAATAACTAATATGGACTCTTTATAATATAGCTTAATCTAACTGAAACTGTATTATAGCTTTCAGTACTATAAAATATATGTTAAGAAAAGATATAAGATCAAGATATCTTTGAGAAAGTAGCTATACAAAATAAACTAAAAATCTATTAACACAGTCTCTTTAAAAAAAAATAATAATAATAAAGCACTCTCACGATAAACAGAAACCTATTTCAAGTTAAAGAAAATCCGCGACTTTTTAAAAAAAATTGCCATACAGCCAAGCCGGCAACAAATATACAGCAAGCTCAGGGATGTCCCGAAAAAAAACATAACTGAAACTCGAGGGAAATGACACTTTCCACAAAAATAGCAACCAGTCTCAAAGGGAAAGAACTGCAGGTAAGAAAAGGCCTGCAAGGAGCAGGTCAGAGCAGCATTACGGTCGAAGCGGCATCCATAATTCTGCGATTATTCTGCCATCTGTGGCGAGCCAGCTGGGCCGTGCGGACTCTATGACCTCTCACACCCCAGATGGAGGGGGTGTGGCATGTCATCGGTGAATAACCCCCACCAAAGTACCTTGATGGGTTGCAGAAGGTATCAAACAAAATTAACATTTTACGTATGTGCGTAGGCAGATGGGTGCCCAATGAGCTTCTTTTTAGACTTAAGTCAAGGCTTCCAATCAAACTATCGAATTTCTGACATGTCAAATTTAAGTACTAATAATTCATTTTATACGCGCGCAAAGCAAACCATTTTTTCACTATTAAAAAAAAAATAGCGCTAAAAATAGTGCGTGTAGAGTATTTGATCAGCCGGTGCAGAATAAAATGTAATTTTGAAAACGTACGCCGACCAAGGTTAGATTAAATTAATAAATCAAGGGTTAAAGTGTCACCTTCAAAAACGCTAGCATTGTGAAAAATCGCTTAATTCTATCAGCAGTACTGAAATAAATTCTATATCGGCATGAAAAATAATTATAACAGTGAAACAATCAGCAACTCTGCAGATAAAATTCATACAACAAGGTAATACATATACACAGATACAGGTTACCTACCCTCCGGTTCCCATGAGGTACATTTTGGTGACTGTTCAGAGAGAGTAAATCTTACGAAAATTAATTTTTAGTTGGGAGGATAAGGACTAAGCAGGTAAAATAAATGGTTCCTTCATTGCTCTTAACGAGAGCTATTACTACGCTTCTTTAACATATTCACTAAATAATCGCAAAGTACGGTTTTTCCTATGATCGTAACGATAAATAGCTACTCGGAAAATTTCTTTAACATAATTTTAACTACATAGGTACCGGTCATTGCTAGGTACCTACGGTTCTGTCACACATTTTCAACTATACCATCGTTAAGCAAGTTTTATTTCATATATTCTTAATGACATAACCGATTCTGACAGTTTTGTTTTATGCTCTTAATTATATAATAACTAAGTTTCTTACTTAGTTGTCAACTGAATAATCGTTTCGGTCCCATTATATTCGCTAACCAAACAATCACTACGGTTCTTTCAGACATGCATAGCAATACGTAAGCTGCCAATCGGCCCACTGGTAAAATAACATTAGGAAAAGGCAAGCAATTAACTAGGAGTGAAAGCGAACACCTCGTACGTCGCGCGTGCCTGGCACGCGGAAGGCAGACACTGCTCAGTGCGGCGAAAAAAACCTACGAGGAAATTCACGCAAGATAAATGTAGAATCGGGCCTGAGATAGCTACAACCTCAGCGCCTTTTCCTGTACACTGAGAAAAATATTGTTCCAAACCAGCACGCTGACCCGTAAAGCGTATCTGCCTATGCATGCAGCGTCAAGATTGCAGTGTTCGCGTTGAACAAACAAATGAAGAGAGGTTTACACTGTATCCAGTGAGAAAAGTGTTCTACCAGAACCAGCACGGCTTCCCGTGCACAGACGAGCAATACCTGCCTTAGAGTGCTATTACGGCACGGCTACTGCACGGTTTTCTACCGGTGTACAGAATGCCGTGCTGGTTTCAGAACACTTTTCCCACCGTACATCACTCCCGGTGGGCTCACATATTCGGAATGACACAAGTTCGTCTAATGCAACGTTAATCAACTTTACACCTGAAAAGTTCAGGTTTACGTACAGCAAGCGCAATAAAAAGAAAAGGCCGCCTCCAGAAGATGTACGGCGGTTTTAGTCTCTGGGGCGGTGAAGAATTCGGTTAGTGTAGCAAAGAACATTAATTCAGGACTAACGCTATGTGATACAATGAAGAAAGCAGTTTATTAAAATCCTGAAATTTGCGTTGAACTGACACTTCATATACCTTGTATGACCTTTCCTTTTTTGCCTGACACTTCTCAGCCACCCTAAATTTTCATAGTAAAATATTAGATTTTAAGAATTTCGAACACAAGTAGCTTGCGTATGTGCTTAATAGTCCAGGCTCTAGGGGGGGTATCTGTGTACATTTCTCTTTCACGGCTCTACCATATATTTTCCTATTCCATATGATGAGGACATAAAAAAAGTTGGGTAGAACTTTCGCACATGGTACATTTTCGAGGGGGGGCATGGGTTGGCCCAAAATTATCAATTGTGAACCGATTGTTCTGAGACTTGCTCAGAATATGTATTTTTGAAAACGAAACATATTTTGCTCCTACAACTTTTCTGATTTAGGCCTTAGTTTTTGAGATAATGGGGTTTATATATAAATATATATGTATATTTTGAAAAGTTCAAACAAATAGAACTCAATGAATTTTCATGCTAGGAAAAAAAACAAAGACAGTTTTGGAATCCTTGAAACATTCCTAGCAAAACTATGGAGCTTGATTCTCCATTTTCTGTTTCGCTGCCATTCGTTTCTATTCGAGTTCTATTCCAAAATATACATATCTATATATAAATCCAATTTTCTCAAATTACTAAGGCCTAAATAAAAAAAAAATGTACGAGTAAAATGTGTTTCTTTTTCAATAATACATATTCTGAGCAAGTTTGAGAACAAACGGTTCGCAATTGATAATTTTGGCCCCCATGCCCCCCTCAAAAATGTACCAGTTGCAAAAGTTCTACTCAATTTTTTTTAAAGTCCTCATCATATGGAATAGGAAAATACATGGTAGAGCCGTGAAAGAGAAATGTACACTGACACTCTCCTAGAGCCTGGACTACAGCGACACACGAAAGAACGAACTGATCATTACAAAAATTTGGTTATTTGCTCTTCGTATTATAGCTAACAACTCACGTAAGTTTCATGAAAATCCGTACAAAACATTTTGAGTAACTGTAAAGTACTGAGAAAAATTTGGTGGACAGGCAAACAAACGGATGGACGGATTTTCCCCAAAAGTTAATCACCTGTTACTGTTAACACGCCTAAAAATCCCTGCAAATTGCGTAAAGATACGTTCATACTTTTTTGAGTTAGCTTGGTGAGAGACAAATGCACAGACAAAAAGACAGCCAGACAAACAATACAAAAACATTACCTCCTCGGCGGAGGTAATGAAGGACAAAAATGCAGCCGCCGGCAAGAACTACGCGCCAAAGAGAGAAATAGAGGCGGATGATCATCGCCAAAGGTGCTTCAGTAAGCAGCATTGACGCACACCGGGGGGCGAAGGGGGGGGGGGGGGGGGGGGGGGCCCCCATTNGGGGGGGGGGGGGGGGGGGGGGGGGGAGCTCCTATCCCCATTTATACGAGCAGGGCTGGGGACACTAACGGGACTTTATTTTTACGAGCTACAGGAGCTCGTGCAGGTGTGCCGCCCGCAACAAATACGAGTTACACGTATTGAGGTGATAGCCGAGCGCACGGAGGAGACGTTCGATTTGTGGGGGATATAGGCTATGGATAAACGGGTGATGTATTGGTATGGGTGAGCCATAGGAAGTGGGTGTGAGACATGAGGGGTGTCATGGAAAGGAGAGGTAAGCCACAGGCAGTGACTGCGAGCCATGAGTGATATTATGAAAAGGAAATGAGTCATGGAAAGTAAGAGAGACATGAGTGATATGGAAAGGAGAGGGCGAGTCATAGAAAGTGAGTGGGAGACATGAGTGATGTGGAGAAGAAGGGGTGAGCCATAGGATATGAATGTGAGACAGAAGTGACATAATGAAGAAAAGGGGGTAAGGTACTGAAAGTGAGGGTGAGACAAGAATGGTATGAACGAGAGGAGGAAGTGAATCTTATAGGAAGTGAGTGTGAGACATGAGTGATATGACGTGACATGAGGGGTGAGTGTGATGCCGACGCCTCACTATACAATGAGTGAACGTTCAGCTCACACGCCGTCAAGATTATATACTGTACAGCGAAGTCCGTATCCAAGATACCTCCGGAAAGCATTTCAGTTTAACGACGTACCTGCGAGCTGAACGTCCGAACATAAGTTGAGCTTGCGATTGAATAATGTCGCATCGGTTTTAGATACAGGCGGGCTCGAGCAAAAATCTGTGAGTCCGCAGTGCGGGAGAGTACCGTAAGAAGCAGTGAGTAAAACATGCGAGTATGGTGAAAAAATTTAGGGAAATGAATTAAATTTGCTGCCAGTAACAGAAACAGTCATCCGCTGAAAAACAAAATCAGCAGCTATAAAAGTTACAGAAAATTCGAAAGAGGGAAGATGGAGGACACCAATGCGGTGCACTAACTGCTAAGGGTTTTACATTTTTTCTTCTTGAATTTAACAAATTAGTATCATTTACGTATTAAATCATACATAGCTTGAAAGCAAAAATAACTTTTCATCATTACTTTGCTCAAAATTACTATATGTAATGAGGTAACAAAGCCACAGCCGTGAACTTGGTACATTTTCAGAAGCCTCAGAATACTTGGTAGCAGATTTACGGCTTTCGTTTCTAAGGCGGCTCTTGAATTCTGTTAGGGACGGCATTCTCTACGTACTCGTTATAAATGCATGAAACATTCAACAATCCGGGTAAATTAATTGTAGTGTTTTTGTGCGAATAAAAAATTCAAAAGCCTTCAAGTATTCCACTTCGTTGTAGCCAACTACAGGTGCTCTACACTTCTCCAACATAACGCTAACGTCAGCAGCGTTTTAAGCACGGCTATAGAGCAGCGTTAAGTGTTGGAGCAGAGCTATGGAGCAGCATTAAGTGTTAGTGGGCAGCTATAGAGCAGAGTTTACGAATCTGCAAAGTAGGATTGAAGGGGTCGAATCACGGGGGAAGTTAGGTAGGGGGGGTCAGGGTGAGGGGAGCGGTGGGGAATACAAAATGAGCACCTACTATAGGAGCATGTAATAATAATAATAATCTATACTATAATAAGAGAGCTGTCTGTCAGTCCGTCCGTCCGTCCGAAGCCTTATTTTTCCCCCATCTAATACTGAAGAAAAATATTCCAAAGCACATAATGTTTTTTTTTTTGCCACGGGCCTTTGTGAACTTGGTTACTTATGTGCCCTTGGTGGACAATGTGTACTTGGTGACGTTTGTGGACTTGGTGGACTTGGTGGACTTGATGGACTTTGTGGACTTGGTGGACTTCGTGGGCTTGGTGAATGTAGAAGTATTGTATAATTTTTCGATGGGATGGTAAGATGTTTTCAAATACATATTCTTATGACTTATTCAACAAAAGGGTTGCGTTTGGTGCACTAGTAATAATAATAACAGCCATGTTCTGTTTCGAATGTAACTTCACGTCAGTATTTTCCATGCTCGCGGCCTACTGTTTATGTGTCTGGTGGCCCCTAAACTAGTGTAATAATGTAGTTTACTATGTACTTGTAGGCGTATTTGTGAACCTATTGCGTTCTTAATAAAAATGAGTGCCTATTATGATTCTTAATAATAAGCTGCACATGTAGCTCATGCACTAATTTTGCGAGTGTCCGTATGAGTAGTATTGAGTACCTATATGAAGATAGATTATTATTTATTTAATCTATATTTACAAGCACATTCGTGCGATAAATAGACACGAGCGCTTGGGCCAAAATGTAAGCATATGAACCTTACAGTTCATTTCTATTCTGTATTATATTTACGCTTACATTTATTTTTGCAATGTGCCATAATATTTTTATTACAACAACGTTTACATTAATTTTTCATTTTTGCAAGGTGCCATGGCGTCAATTCAACTACTTGCAGAGTTACATAGGGCTACAGACATAAAATTATTGAATGAATTATAGATAGGATATAGTAAAGTCGCCTATGTAGCCCCCTCCCGGCTATTTTGCGGAATAAAACCATTGTCTCGATAAAAAGGTAACACTGAGACAATTACAACAGGAGGAACGTCGGTCCTTATCTTAATCGTTCATATAAAAATTTTTACCATGGAAATTCAAGTCTCTTACCATGAAAAATGTAAAAATTTCCCCCACAAACATGATAAGTTTCCTTCACTATTAAAAAATAATACTTTTCATCGCGAATATTAGATTCCTTTCACCATACAAATTAAATTTGTTTTGCTGTAAAGATAAAATTCTTTTTACCATAAACATTAAATTCTCAGCTGATCAACCAGTATCAAGGAGGAATACTGCATGCCGTTACCTGCATACGTCATGCTTTTGACAATGAGTACAGCAAACAATTCAACCAAAGTCATACATAACAATTGAAGCTACTCGCGGTGCAGAAAACCTTGAAGAAAACAATATGACGTAAGCAGAGAGTAATTGCGGCGCAAAGAGTGTCGTGTCCGCTGCGCAGAGGCGTACGTCGACGGCCTACGCGCACTGTCGCCAACATGTATACGGAGTGTGTCTGGCGCAGCTTATGAAAAATCATCTTGACATTTGGAAAAGCTGCAGCATATTTATCAACTTGCACCAAGAGACTGAAACATACGTACACAAATATACTTAAATAAAAGACAAACATACATACCTATCGATGATACAGGGCGATCCTCATCGAAAAATACAAGGGAAAAAATACACCCCAGCATTTAAACAGACACATCTAAACAAAATACACCTCGATATGTCGACAGACCTATTAACTACCTATAGCTATTACATGCGTCAAGGCTTCGCACACCAAGACCGAGAGTTTTTCTACCCACCTATTCCCAACTGCATTAAAAAAAAAATAGTGCACGCAGACAAAGCTCATCCTTCTCATTGGCTTAGTCCCACAACATGCCAATCTTCACGACTATCCACATACACAGAATCTTACCTACACAAAAGAGTATCTAGTTATCTACAAACATTCACATCGATACATCTATAAGTAGATCTTTACACACGCAAACACGTAACTACACCTATGACTACCTACTAGCAAAAACTACGCCTACACCTAATGATATACCTCAACAGACACAAGCACACTCACGTACACCGTCTACATCCTTTTGCGACACGTACATGAATCACCAAACACACACACACAGACACGACAGGAAACGATCGAAGAGCGGCCGTTGTCTACGGAGGCAGATATAAAGTTCCGTTCGGGAAATTATGTTCTGTGTTCCCAGAAAATAGATGAATCAAAACCAGCACGAATTAGTGTGTCACCCTATTGAAAATATAGCTACGTTGAAAAAGTGCTACAAAATATAAATAAGTAAATAAATAAATAAATTAATAAACAAAAGATTACCTGGTGTACAATGGAGCACATTTCGAAGATTCTAAATTTGTAACAGACTATTTGATGGCTGATTTTTTAAACTTTAGGAACGTGGAATAAGTTTATAAGGTGAAATGTGGAGCGTTCGCTCACATTTAAATGATCCTAGAAAAAAAGAGTATTTGATTTCGACACGGAGAAGTTTGTGATCGGGTCAACTTCTGGGATCCTCGCTTTAGTCCTGATCATGACTCTAGCTAGCGTCTTTGTCATGACTGATACCGAGGACGATGCTCATGCTCGCGATGCTTTCGAAACTGCTCAAAGTTTTTTATGAAGTACCTATCATATAAAACTATGATAGAACTATGTAAAATAGAGCAGCAAGACGTAACTGAACAGCTATATAGATTCTACACCGCTGAGGATTAACTACCTCCATTAAAATTTCGGGCCGCCCCGGACCACAAAGACGTAAATCAGCCTTATTGGCCGCTAAATATTCTGTTCCGGATATATGACGTTTCATGAATAGAGCAGAAATATTAAAACGAGGACAGGTACAATGTCTCTATTACGGGAAGAGTCTCAGTTTAGAAACATGAATACTACAGTATGATTGTTTCCCTTGGTTCCTATGGTTAACACCATAGGAAATGGTGCAGTTGTACTGTTGAATACACAATCAATTAAAAGTTTTACTACACCTTTCTGCTCGTCACATAATACCTACGACACTGGCTATTGCTGTACTTGTCGACAGATATCGCTGTATTCAGTCTATATTACTGGATTTTCCCAGTTTTTTTTTTTTGGGAGCTATTAAGTAGGTATCTTTCTTTCAAAATGGATATATCAATAGCGTTGCAAATTTCTGCTTGATCCTCTGAATATATAATAATTTAATTCAGCACAAATAACAAAAATAAAATAAAATACTGTGCATTACATTCTTTATTATAGCTTTATATCAATAATTTACACATAGGCCTAATCAATTACAGTCTGGGCCACAGATAATAATACCTAAATAAATAGCAACTGCCGCCATCACAGTTGAGCTCCGCACCGACAACAAAGAAAATATCACCGCAAGCATTAGTAGGTTGCTAGCCTATATGTTTGATTAGCTATTACATTACTGGAGTAAGAAAGTTCGAAATACGCGGCTCCATTAGTGTTTTGCCACAGTAAAAGCAACCCCAATTGTCAAGATCAATTTACAGTATAGCTACTACAAGCTCAAGTAAAAATGCTATATTGAATCAATAATGACGGAAACTAGTACAGTATAACAAAAGAAACTTCCTTCCCCTTACACCACAATCAAAACAACCCTCTGGTGTCAAAATTTTAATTATATATATAAAATATTTTATCTCACGCCTTGATAAAACTATCAGCAACTACGGACAGAAAATTTTACTCAAGTCAGGCCTTGCCTAAATGAACTATTATTTAAAACAAATCCAGGTGTCAATAATTCATTTGTGATGCACGTAGATAACTTCAAACACTGCTAACAATTACCAAGTAAATATTACTTGCGGAAAAACGAACAGGAGTGGCAGCTTCTCCCGCTCGTAATGCCACAATCAAAACCAGCCTGGACAACATCAGAAAGAAACATCAAAATTCGACGCACATGAGGCCTAGCAAATCTATTTAAGCCGCTCCCGTGAGGCCCAACACGCCTGACCGAACGTCAGTCATTGCTTTGGTGGGGCCAGGGACTGCTGAGAGGCTTGTCCCGTGGGACAGGGCCCCCGGAGGGGGAGGTGGGCTTGGCGTAGGGCCCGCTTTGGCAAGCAGACTAATGGGACAAAGCCCACTATCATGGGCGGGATAAAGGATATAGCACATCTTGCAAGACGAGATAACGAATATGGCGTAACCATGGAAATGGACTCAATACGTATGTCAGATCCACTTTTCTATATGTATATACACATAAATATAAAGATATATAAAATATTTATGTATTAAAAGAAGTCAGGTTAGGACTTGAACTGGAGAGGATATCCGCAGTGTAATCCTGGCTTGACTCCATGTATTTATTACATTCCCCTTTTAATAATTACAAGTTCTAATTCCACCAAGAGACAAAAATGCTTATTATATAATATAGTATATCGAAATAGGGCCCATGGTAGGGCCACAATAAGGAAAATATTGGGCCCGCCGGACCAAACAGAAATCCCCCAGGCAAGGGCCCCGCGGGACAAACAGATGGGCCCGCGGGACACCAGACCACATCAACACTGCTCAAGAATAAAACAACAGAGACGGCCGTCACAGAGGGGCCCTTGTTCGAACACCGCCACGCAGCACACAAATTTAGACCCCAAATCTCTCTCTCACCGAACCCCTCCAAGCGGTGACAGACAGAGCGTCATTCACAAAAGATATTCTAGAAAGCGACGATCCAAGTTAATAAGTGAATGCATACAATAACACTTTGTTCGTTGTGCACAGTTGTGCGAGCTAAATTACTAACTGATATCATATATATATATTGCAGACGACACTGTCACTCTTGAAACTTGGTCATGTTACGTAGGTAGCATTTGTTGCATGGTATTTCTTTTCTGTCCATGCTCGGAACCAACCTTCTCTGCAATGAACGGACTTGCTACACATATAAATGACTTCGAATATAAGGTAGCAAATTATAAGTCAATCTTACTTGGCAACTAATAAGCAGACGCTTCCATATTTTACAGGTATTTTATTGCTGAAGATGACGTGATACTGAGAGGTTGAAACGCTCAATATGAGGTTTTATTCATTAGTACTCGTTTTTATTTACTTTATAAATGACTTGTATAGTAAGGTGGGAAAAAGAATCAAATACCCACATTAGGGGTAAAAAAAACGGACTCCCACTCTTGTAGTAAAAAATCCTTGTCCATTTTTTACCCCTAATGAGGGTATTTCATTCTTTCCCCCACTTTACTAAGTTTGCTATACCTACTTTATTATTTTCCCTTGAGTAAGGTACACCAACAAGGTACGAAGCTTTGATCGGATTCTACAAGGCCTTTTTCGGTACGTAATAACATATTCGGCAGAGACATACGAACGTTTGCGGCCGACAGCGCCTGTGCCGCAGCTCGCGCTCTATACATCTAAAAGGCGGACCGGAATCAGTATGCCGGACGGCTGCTCCGGCAGACTACTTCCGCCTAATCTAACTCTAACTTTGACCATAAATCATCAGCAACTGTTATGGCAACACTCGGTCGGCAACAAACGTTGTACGTACCATGTGTGCTGCGCCAAACTTGCAAGATATAAGCTGTCCGTCGGCTGTCCGAGTAAGAGTGAGGGAAATAAGGGGAAATTTGGATTGTTTTGTCGAATTACCTAACTGGCAACAAAGAAAATTGGATGCAGCGATGTCAATTCACTCGAATTCCAGGAAGTTTGCCATGTGTTTGGTGAAACATTCCTCACAAGAAAAATTGGCAAGTGATTGGAGAGTGCTTTTAACGGGAAATTTAGAGGAATTTCGTTAGATACTCTTGTTTCTAACCCTTGAGTAGTTTTAATTTATTATCTAGAGTAATGTTATGTACAAGAAAATAGGACGTGTTCACTGATCTATTTCAAGCACAATAAATGCAAATATTTGTAAATTTACTATAAAATGACACAGTAATTAATGATTACCTTTCTACGAAATAAATATAACCCGAGTACGGTATGTCTGTCCAGTGCTAATTTAGTGTTTGGATATTATTGCTACCAAATTGATATATATCGCTAAATGGTAACAGAAACATTTTGAAACAACAAAAAGAAATATTACACGGGAGCGGAATGTACAAACAATTCAGTCAGAGACATTATAGCGTATACAGTTGCTGTCTACAGGAGGCAGCATCAGATAATGTCGGCCAGTCAAACAAATTTTTTAGGTTAGGAAGTTGAAAAATTAACTTACGAATGGTAAGGCCACGCCCATCTGCGGTGGGGATGGATCACAGCAGATGCATTACCTGGAGATAAAAAAAGATACATTGAGTTATTTTTCTTGCAGGCTATGTACCGCACATAAAAAAAATGAAATTAATATGGAGCAGGTTTCTACTGAAATATTACCCAGAAGACTGACCCCGTCCAATGGTACGACCAACTTAACACAGCTATAATTTATCATAAAAATAACCAACCTGTTCACCAATTAACAAAACACGCCCAATATACCAAGAAATTTGTTCATCGTGCCCAGTTCCTGACCAAATAAAGTACCAACCAACTGTACACATCGACCATTCACGGGTCCAAACTAAAACTAATGCAACAACCAACCATATATATGGAACACATCAAACATTCACCAACGAAGCGGTCACCCAATCACCCACCAAACCACCAGCCAATCGTCCGGGCAACAACGCAAGCAGCCAATCAATCGCGGACGTCGAAGGCAAAAGATGGAACTCCCGACAAGCTCGGCAGCTCCTCTAGAAATGTTCTTTTGTGATCGTGATAACATCTCCTGTGATAGGCACTGACTTATTTCCCCTCGCTTGTTGGTATGTTTTCCCTCGCTGGCTGCTATTTCCCCCTCGCTCGTTATTTCCTTTCACTTGTTATTTCCCCTCGCTTGCTGTTATTTTCCCTTTGGTGGTTATTTTTCTTAGCTGGATATTTCCTATGCCGGTTATTATTACAACTGCTCGATGTTATTTTCCCTAGCAGTATTTCCACAGCTGATTGTGGTTTTTCCTCGTTGGCTATTTTCCACATTGGTTATTATTTCCTCTCACTATAGTTGCTCTTTCCCCTTACTGGTTATATCCCCTCGCTGTTGATGTCCCTTACTGGTTGTTATTGCTTGTTATTGTCACTAGACGGTTGTTATTTCCCCTGAAGGTGTTATTTTAAATTGCTTGTTGCTCTTTTCCCTAGCGGATTATTCCCCTCGTACAGATTGCTATTTTCTTAGCTGTTTGTTATTTTCCGCACTGGTTATTTGCCCTCGCTGGTTATTTCCCACTCTGGTTATTTCCCTCGCAAGCTATTCTACACGCTTTCAGCTAGGTATTTCCAATCGTTTCCCGGTATGTTCACTCCCTTGATGTAATGTAATCTCACTGTACGTTATATTTATCGTCTTTGTTAGCATTTTTCTATGTTTTTTATTGTATCTCTCGCAAGCTGCTCGCAAATTATTTTAACTAACTCACCGTTATTTCTTTGCTGAACCTACTGCTTGGATTCAGAGCGGACGCAGCAAATCCAACGTCTAAATATTCGCTAAGAAACTGGGCGACATTAAGTCCGCCGTTCGCTTTTGCACCAATGAAAAGGTTGAATAATAAATTTAATGAATTCTACGTAAGTGAAACCTTGTAACGCGTATAAAACTGAGCGACGGAAATCTACCGTTCACTTTTGCACCGATGAAAATGAGGAACAATAATTACAATCTTATAAACGACAAAGTCTACGTAAGTGAAATTCTAGAACGTGTATCAAACTGAGGTACGAAAATCCACCGTTAAGTCGCAAGTTGTGATACAGATGTAAAGGTCGCGGTTATCGGTTGGTATGTGCCATAATTCGCCAACAGATGGCAGTATCTCCCCCCAATATTGCTTTCCTATTACCCTTATCATAAGGCTGACCTAGCAAAGCCTCTGCTTGTTGTGGAGGGTCCCTGCCGGCGAGAACGCGATTTCAAACCCAGCCAGATTCGTTCTTACGTTGCAGTTGCGAAACTCATACGATATATTATCAATTTCAAAAACGGCTGTATAGTTTCTTAAATAACTTGAACTCAAAATAAATCTACAATCTATTCCGTTAGAAACATTAGAATTATTCAACACTTTTATGCAATTCTTTACAAGTGATGGAAGATCAATGGACTTCAACGGTTTTTCTCCGAAAATTTAAGCGTCCTTCTCCACATTCCCAAAAAATAGTGTGATACTTAGAAGATAATGAAACCACTGCTGGGTCAAGTCCGTCTAAGCTTAAACCATTTCTGTGGAAATAAAAATAAGGCGTAGTTCTTCAGAGTAAAAGAATACGTAGTATTTTTTCCGAAACTGTAAACAGTTATTTCCCGAATTTGCACGATAATTCAATTCTTCTATGAAAGAAAAAAAAACAAGGAGTAGCATCAGGAAGACAGTTTACCAGTTCCACGAAAATCAACAGGTTGATTAAGCAAATCCATACCACATCTTAAAATTTAAAATCCCAGTTCATCAAATCTGCAGACAATTTGTCATTTCAAGCAACGTAGCACCGGACCAATTTCCTAAGAGAGTTGAGACAGACTTTTGCAATTTCCAAGGAAACTTTTCCACCGTCGATGCCTCCGTCTATAGCGCGGCAGGAGTCGGACGCCCTGTCGTATGTCAGGATAAAAAGGGACAGTTTAATAACGGCACGTTAGCGGAGTGTTTGGCTGATGGGAATGACTTCATTGGAGCCACATTTTGGAGCCGCTGCTGAGCCACAGCCACCATGTTGTGGCACGTGCGCCACTAACAGCCTGACGTATAAAAGCGGTGTTATGGAAGGATTATGGGAGGCCAGCGGTCGCTAAGGCATGTCGAAACAGGCTGACCGCGTCCGCTGAATTGCCAGCCAAAGGGGATGCAAAAAACGAGCGAAAGTGTGCAGCGCGAGCGGGGAAAACATGGGGAAAAAGTCCAGCTTAGCACTAGAGGGATAACAGCCTTTTTTCTTTTTTTTTTGTTGCGCATTGGTGAAACATATGATGATAGCCATGGAGTAGAAGGATATAAGTCACTACCTATTGATTTAGGTGTCGTTGATTGATACATACAAAGTTTAGTCTAGTCTAGAGGGATTATGGCAGTCAACTCGTAATGCACCTACGTTTAAGGTTTAAAAATATTTGCGGCAACGTTTGGTCTGGAGGGATAACAGTCGCCACTGTTTTATTTACGGGCAGATGAACTAACTGACGTTCGGTTTGATGCGGTCAGAAATAATTACAAATTAAGAGATAACTTAATGTGATAGAATGTCGTCGGCGAAGGTACAGTAGGTCTCGACGCTGAAACGGAAATGAAGAACTGGTATTTAGAAGGGAATACCGTGTGTGAAAAAATAAGGAATACAAAATAGTTACGAAACGCATTTCTAAAAATATATATATATTTTACTCCCAGCGTATAGATGGTTGATTTTATATATGTATATATGTATAGAGAGGGGGGATTTGGCACGAAAATTAACTGGTATGAATAGAAATTCATTTTACTTTCTAATTGTGAAGCAAATAGTGCAGAGTGGAGAAGTAAGTGATGGACTATTATTGATGGAAAACTGCCAAAATATCTCGCATGTGTTTAATACAAGACACGATGTTCAAAATGCAGGCAAACGCTGCTTTTGGCACCTAACGCGAACCATAAACAACCCACTTTAAAAAACATAAAAATAAATAAATAAAACGAGTGACACTGACACGAGTGTGACAGGTTTCAGAAATATTACGAACGAGTTGCGTGGTGGCAATACGAGCTACGATGTTCTCAAAACAGACAGATACAGATTCCATGTTGAGTACGAGACTGCAAGTTCCAAAACTAAAACGGCATACAAGACCAGCACGTGCTTATTGCGGAGATATAACGCCTCGAAAAGAAAGCAGGAACGATAAAAAAATACATAAAGTAAGCAGGAACGATAAAAAAATACATAAAATTAGCAAGAACGATAAGAAACTCAGAAAATAAACAGGATCCATACGAATATCAAACAGCAAGAACGATAGGAAACTGAAGAAGTAACCAGGAACGATAGTATGAAGCTCAAAGTAAGCACGAACGATACGAAACTCAAAAAGTAAACAGGAACGATATGAGCATCAATTAGTAATCTAGAACGATAAGAAACTGAAGAAGTAACCAGGAAGGACATGAAGTGTACTGAACGACATGGCACAAGTACGCTGGGCACCAAGCAACGGTCGTTGAGTTCCATAATAGAGCAGCAGCAGATTGGTCTGGCGAGAAATACGATGCTTGGAGTTGGCTCCAAATGAACTCGTCTGGTGCACTGGCCATAAATCTAAGAGCGATCGCGATGTGGAGGTGATAGAAGGGGTCATGGAGCGACGTATATTGCGGTCCTGTGGACGTGGTCTTCGTCCTTAGATGGACAGACCAATCGGGGACGCAGTCAACTCAAAAATAATGGAAGTAGTGAGCCTGAGGCAGGCCTTCTATCCCCAGATTTCGCGCATCGCGCGTTTCGACTCAACTTTTCCGCGACATAAATTCTTCTATTGCAATATTACAATTTTGCTGATTCATAGAACACTGAGTGATACTAGAACCAAGATCTTTAGAGCTATAGCAGCTCATTAATATTTAACTACTGCACATTAATCCCCTAGAGTCGTCGCGGAAACACACAGTGCAGAGGATAGCACAAACTCCATGAAGCACTGACCCCAATACAGACACAGCTCATGGGCCGCGTGGACACACGAGTACAGCTTGATACTGTCAGCAATACAGTACAGCTTTCGCCTCAGCGGGACGTAAGAAATACTCGCAAAATTTTCCGAACAATTGCTGGAAATACTGACAGCACTTTCAGAAAAAAAAAACGAAGGGCCGATCCAAAGATAATGCTCGTATAGAATAAAGAATGTCAGCACTGGAACAGGTCGAGGAAGTTGATCGTGTGTATAAATTCTTGTTTTCTTGTGGACGACAGATTTGTTGCTAGGGAGATAAGTGTATAGCTAACGGGAAACTCAGTAATTTATATACTTATGCATCAATAGAAAGACAGGTGTGTCTAGGGATACATCTATGTGTTTAAGAACACCCATACATCTAGGAAAACACGCAAACGTCTAAGGAAACACGTATGTGTCTATAGAGAGACACGCATCCATCTAGGAAGTCACGCAAGCGTATAAGAAAACACGTACGAGTCTAGAGAGACAAGAATTCATCTAGGAAAACACATATGTGTCTAAGAAGACACGTAGGCTATGCGTCTAAAGGGACTCACAGACGGGCACACAACCCATTGTCATTCGGAATATCGTCACACATGAATGCGTTTACGAAGACACTCTTGTAAAATATATAGATAAGGAGACAGACATATGTCTAGGGAGACACTACCACCTAGAGGAAGAGGCATCTAGGAACACATGGCAGCAAGCAGCAGTGACAGCAACAGGACGTCAGTCAGCAGCAGCAGCTGCTGCCGCTGCCTGCAGTCAGCAGACTGGCATTTCCTTGCAAGGCTGCCACATCTCGCCAATATAAAAAACATAATTTTTCATCCCGCATGAAGCAAGCACACTAACAGATATAAAGTTTTATGTTTTATTTGGAAGTTTTAGTGAGTCTGGAGCGGGGACATATTGGTGCAAGTAGCCAGGACCGAGAGCCAGTTGGACGATCTGGTGACCTCCGCCGTCCGTGTGTCCGTTCCAATATTCCACGGCGCGTGCAATTTTCTTAGAACGATGGGCGGGTGGAAAGCGAAAGTTTGCGGGTCGCGAACGAAGGAAGTCGGTAAGAAATTTATGCTGTGACCAGCCAGCATGCCCAGCCTTCGGAAAAAAGAGAGGCAAAACGTTTTGTAAATGCTGACAACTTTTTTTGCATTATTGGCAATTTTTGGCATTATTGGCAATTTTTAGCATTACCGTATCGGAAATAGCATTATTAACAATTTTGGAATTATTGACAATTTATAGAATTATTGGAAATTTTTATTATAATTTCCATTTTGTGGCAGTATTGGCACTTTGGGTAATTTCAAAATTGGTATTTGGCAATTATGGCAATCCGGGTTATTAGGAAAATTTTTGTGAAAGCGTGACGCCAAAAATGCAAACATATTTATAAATAAATACAAATTGAGAATCACTGAACAGCGTTCATCAACGCTCTGTTTGTTCGTCCGTCAGTCACGCTCCCGATGACGGGCAATGGCTCACAGGGACTGAAACCAGCTTCTGGCTTCCTTCTGGGAATAGGAATGAAGAAAACGGGGTTTCGATGGAAGAAAATTTATTCGCCGTCATTTTACTACGGCGTGGGCCACTAGTATGTACCTATATAAATACACAATTATACAAATTTTTGTGTTTTTGGGGCAATCATATCATATTAAAAAACTTACGACGGCCACTATAGTATATAGCAAAATATACCCTATTGAAGAATCCAAAGAGAAACACAAGTAGAATTTTAGTTAATAACGAAACGCACGTCGTGAATAAGCAAATTTCTATTTGTGATTCTCTTCGGATTCTTCAATAGGTTTCTTACGTAGTGCTATCTCAAGACAATAATATATACAAATAAACAATTGCACATTCATACTCATTTTTGTGATTATCGATTTATCATATGTGCCACGCTATAAAATAAAGAGCGTGAGAGCATGGCTTTGCAGCAGCTGCATAACATGTGCGCTGCGTACAGGGCACACAAAAACGCGTTACACAGGAATACTTGTATGATACCCTGTCCCGGGGTGCTGCCTGCGGGGGTTCACAAGGGGTACCCCTTTGCCCACCCTCACTTTAATTGCTTTAGAGCTAGCAGGTAAAAACTGAAATTTGAATGCGCCGTAGCTACATTTTATTTATATACTCTCTTTCCCTTTTTATAATTAAATTACTATTATTACAATTACTACTACTACTACTACTACTATTATTATTATTACCATGAAAAGTTTGGGTTTCATTTCTTCGCCACAATGGCTAGCACAATTAAGAAGAATAGACAGCGTATATGACGAGAAAAACGTGGAACCTACATAGGTATATATGTAAGAGGGAAGAATAGCCAGCGTATATGACGAGAAAAACGTGGAACCTATATATGTAGGAGGGTTTTTTTTTCACTTGACGTGTATGGGAACAGCATGTTAGGAATGAATAGGAAGAAAACAACAGAACATCATTAGTAGACGTTCGAAATTGGACGTGGCAAATAAATATCATAATCCACATAACATTGTTTTCAACTAGAGAAAACAGGCTCTGAATATAGTTTACACAAGTTACAGCAGCAGATTGGTCTTTAGAGCATTTTCCTTTTTCTTGGAGGGGTGAACTTAACAGTTATTTGCTATCAATCGTCGTCAACCCAATTCGCACATAATACCCAGATATTGGTCATTATAGTACCTCCGCCAAGGAGGTTTTATATATTTATCGGCGTTTGCCCTTAATTCTCTTTATCTGTCACCAAAGCAGCTTAAAAAGTTATGGAAGGATCCTTACGAAATTTACAGGGATAGTTGAACAAGTTAGGAGGAATAGATAATTAATCACTTGTTTGTCTCTTTTGTCTGTGTGTGTGATTAACGTTTGTCAAAAGATAAATCAACAAGTTATAGACGGATAGGTATTCAAGAAATTGGTAGGACTTGTTAGAAATGTTAAATGGTACAAATGAACAAATTTTGGTGATGCCAAAAACCCTGGTTTCAGGACAAATTTGATTTTTTTTCGCTAACATTGTATTATTTGGCGGAGGTATACACTCTCAGAGTTCTCCAGTTAACTGTGCTATCATAGGTTTAGGTACTTCCCGCGGTAAAAAAAAAGGTTCATAGCTCAATAATAATAATACATTTATTATTCCCCGAAGAAAGGTATTCAGACAATAGTACCGTTACAATAAATGTTCAGTACACAAGTGTTAAACATTATAGCAATGAGCCGTACATGCTAGGTTAAAAATTGACTGTACAATAGTGTACTTCACAACCTACCTTTCGTACAACACTCTATGATAACAATAGGGTCGATTCCTTCAGATGACGCCGCAATGCAAGGGGTTAAAAGATAAAGGAACTTGGTACGTTATTGCTATAGCAATATCATAATGTGCACTGTAATTCTAACTGCATTGTCTTTAGACTTTATTTTTATTTCCGGGAATACATGTCCGTTTCTCTTTCACTCTTGAAAAGGGCTAGCTGGTCTATATCTTCTGAATTTCACATCAAAGTTTTCTCCCTATTTTGAAATACCTGTAACCATGCTAGCTAGTGTTAACTAGTTCGCTACACCCAGCCTTAGCCGACTGTTTTCTGTACGCTACCATTCATACTCTCAATAGAAAAAATCTAAAAGTTCTTCTCTCGATTCTCTTTTCTCTGGCCAACTGTATTCTGCAAAAGGTACTTCAAACTCCCAAGAAACCTATTTTGCTTTAACTCTGTGTAGCCTACGTTTCTCTTATCATCTCATTCATAATGTGTAGGCATTGCGCCAGTGACTCTCAGCAGACCATAATTATGTATAACTCTCTGATGCTACTGTTTAGTATTAGTCTAAAGTTAGTTTTAATCATGAAAACGTCAGGCGCTGTGCCCTAATCTTGTTGGACACAGTACCTTATGAGAACAATAAATAAGTTTATTATTATTATTATCATTATTATAAGGGTTATTTTATGTTCATTAGATGATCTAATCAGATTTGTGCTATAACTTGTCTGGAATTTCAAGAATGAATTAGCTTTCATGCCCGAGGTTGATCCAAACTAACGTATCGAAAGCACAACCTCGACATTAAGGAAAAGCTAAAGCCAAGAGGATTAGATTAGGTATCCCAATCGTAGTGGAAGACTTGAAGAAGCCTATAAACAAACACACACACACCAGAGTAGCAGCGCACCGTAAGTTCACTTCACCTCCTCCCCGAGCTGCCTGCTCACTCCTATCTATCCTCCTCATGACGGACGCACGTACACACGCTTTCCGCACGTACACACCTACACACGATATACCTACACAAACGTACACAGAATCTCAACCGTCAACCGTGATGCAGCAGGGCCACCAGTCTCGCCGCAGCACATGGTGAGGGCTCTTGTTACATGTGCCAAGCCCGTTCCTTAATAAATGTGTGAGTTGATATTAGCATGTGGCCGACAATTGGATTTGTCTATGCATACCTACACGTTCAGAAATATGCCTGTCGAAACATAAAGATGTGTGCCAACTAGCACGCAACATGTTCAACAAAAAAACACTTGTCGCTCCATACAGTATGTACCACTTGGTACGCGACATGTACATCAGAAATACATCCGTTGCTACACAGTAGCCTATGTGTACCGGCTTGTACGGACAAAGTTAAAAATCACTTGTGAAAAGTTCTCCCACAAGTAATCAATCATTCAGAGTTTGTACACAAACGAGTATCAGGCTAATTTACAATAAAGGAATCTTTCGCAATCACAAACAAAAACAAAGTGATTGATCAACTAATACGTATAACAATAAGTTTTCGTATGAATTCATGATATTTTCTTCATAAAGGAACAAAAGCCTGACTTTCGAAAGCATGACACAATTCAAACACCAGAAAGCTCAGACCGACAATCAGCGATCTAGCGACATGCATTATAACTCCACAGCAGATGTTCAACACTAGCACGTGAAACTAGGTACATTTCGGAGCAGTTCATGCTACAGTTTCTATGCTACCTAATTTCATTCCGTCAGTGCTTACCAAGTAATCTGAACAGAGTATTGGAGTAACAAATCGATCACTGTAAATAGTTCTCAACATATCCCGGCGTAAAAAAAATAGAGAACACATGCCTCCATTTTGCGACGCGGATATAATATATATATAATATTCGATAGAAATAAAGGACTTCCAGATACCATACATTCAAACAATTTAAATTGATACTTCGGACTGTCGAAGGCTTGGTTAAAATAAAATTCATAATCCAAAAGAAGTATTATTTTAAGTTCTCTGAAAAAAATATAGTAGCTTAGGAAATAATAATTTTCGTCTTTGTGAGACAGTATTGCCAAATAAAGTTGAACAAATTTCGGCTTACGGGGGGAGCTCGCGACCACAAAGGTAAGTTTCACCCTCGGAGCTGCGCCACACCAAGGGGTTGCCATGACAACCGCTGGGTAACAGTATCGACATCAATAAACTGAGAGTGTATGGCCAGTGTTAGTGAGGTACCAGAGGGGGGAAATAATGCAATAGAAACTTTATTATTATAAAAATGACTTTATGACTCAAATGAGGGAGAGAGCGAGAGCTCGGCGGTGCAGCCAAGCGAGGCACGAGGCACGAAGAGAAATAATGCAGGAGATTATGAAAAAAAGTTGAATTGAGAGAGAAGGAAACAGAAGAACAGATGTGACGTTAATTAATAAAATGATGACACAGGGACAGATGAGGGACATAGGCTGAAAATGCATAAATAATCTACCTAAATATACACGTTCAGTTAAGAATCATCAAGAAACTATGAGGTAAAGAGCAGTTGGAAAAGAAACGAAACATAGGCAACGCGAAACAATGAATTAAGCTAAAAAATGACATATTATTGGTTGCCGAACACTATTAGAGTAATGGTGAAAACGGCTAGAAAATGATGAAATTATAAATGAAAATGGCAGCCAATATAAAATTACGACGATCAAAATCTATAAATAACGCGCGGTAGCTAAGAAAATTTCAAAATAGACAAAAACCGAGTAGAGATAACTCAAAAATTTTGGTCTTGTACAGCGACTGCAAAATAACTACGTAGGAAATAGAGGAAACTATACATTAAGGTTAGCTAATTGATACTGTGAGACAGTAAAGATGTTACTTTACTATTGAAGAATATAAAGATATAAAAATGTATGCGATTTCAAGAAGTATCTTTCTATCTTTTGCACGACAATCGTTTACGACAGACTTTCCACTCTTCCCTATTGCGGAAAAATAACTTTTCACTATTGCGTCGTCTCATATTCCACGTTAGACACATGATGGCACTTGCAGTGTTTTCTCAAGATCGAGCCACGAAGTTTTCAGCACTCCTCCAATATGCAAAGTATGTTTTCGGTCCGTTTCTGGAGCACCAAACTTCTCTGCAGAGACAAGTTAGCGTAAAGAAAACGGGGGAAGATTAACGGGTACAAAAATTGAAGAGGAACAATGAGGGCTGTCGGGAGCAACAGACTTCTGGTCGGGATTGGATCAAAGAAAGAGCCACTCCACGGAGGCATAAAACGGATCACGCAAGGGGGATACGAGAGTGCTTTAATGAGGGATCTAAAGAACCATAATATAGTCAGCGAAACTGTTAATTTCGAAGCAGACTGGGGAGACAGTGCCGCAAATAATATTGTAAAATCAAAGAACAGTCCGATGATGGAGCGAGTAATGTATAAGTGCATAAGTATAAGTGTTTGTATAAGCTAATGGATATCAATCAATGGAGATTTTCGTATTTATTGGATTGAATGCGGTTTCGAAAAGCGAATCCATAAAGCAATGACGGTTTTACAATATAAGGGATCAACAAATGGGGTTACCCAATTATAACTGTTCAATGAACGACGGGTTTAAAAAATAAATGAATCAAACAACGGCAGTTGAAAACACGTATAGATCAACGACCGTCTTCATAAACTAAGCAATCAAGCAATGGAAATTTATAAAATTTAATCAAGCAGGAAATGGTGGTACGTAAAATCTAATTAATGAATGGCAGTTTTCGCTAGGGATTTGATGTTAACCATAATAATTTTCTTAGGTGAGACAATTTAGCTAATGCATTTTAACGGAAACTTCGACCAATGGCCACTTAACCTTACGCTCATCTTCAAGATGCTCATATGATACGTCAGTGGGCCATTAGTTCACAATGCAGGAAATGGTCAAAATTTACAGCTGTTTTCTCAACGGAGTACACCAGTTTACGCTTATTTCAGTTTTGCTTTTCGTTCAATTATTCCAAAAGCACTTTGGTTAATTTTCCTATTGGAATTCCAGGGATTTGTTACTATGGCATATCGGTTATATTCCTTATTGACATTCACAGTGTATTAATGTTTCTTATGAAATTTCGCTTAATTCTTATGACAAATAGATTAACTTTCCAGTTAATAGACTATTCGGGCAATTTTACGCACAATCTATCGGTCGGTTACGTAATTTTCTATTAGCAATAAGGGCGTTATGGTTACTGCTCCTGTTGATAGTTTAGGTAAGTTTTCGTACAATATGCCAGTACTTTTTTCTCTGATTTAGGTCCTAGGCCCTAACATTTAGGTCCACGTTGCTTACGAAATTCAGTCAATAATCAATCAAATTACGGCTGTTTCCAACAAAGCAGTTCATTTATACCACGACCTGTCAACCAACGTTGAAATCAATACATCGGACTACGGACCACCCTCCGGCGCATACCTACCGCGGACGGCCTAATCGCCGATCCGCAACTGAGCGAAACCGCAGAAACAAGCGCCGGCGCCGCCCGTAGAAAATTCAAAGTGACTTAATCCCGACGATTTACGTAAGCGCCAGAGCAGCGGCAATGAGAGGTAACAATAGGGAATAAAAGAAACAAAGGCGAACTCGCCTAGCAAACGATCACAGCAATTGGTCTCACTCTGGGAACAGAGAGGAGGTTTCGGGATGACAGAGAGCTGGTATGAGCTTAGGCGATGTAATGCAGTGGTGTGGAAACCAGCGAAACAGACGAGGTTTTGTATGGGGCAGTAGCAGAGATACAGAAGCGAAACTGAGAAGATGTAAGCAAACACAAACGCTTGCAATCCAAAAAAACTATTTTTCAACAAAGGCAGTAGCATAGATATCGTACTAGTAGAACCCATAGGGATTTCACGAGTGCAAGGAGCAGCACTACTGTATATGTGCAACAGTATAATAACACACGGTTTATTGGTGGTCTGTTAACTTGTTTGGTTGGTTGATCGCTGCCCCGATTTAAATCCTCAAATATGACAACAGGCATCCACTCAAATGCGAGTAGCCCTTTAGTGGCTCGCTAAATTTTCTAAACGTAAGAACTGAAAACGGCTGAAGTACCTCTAAGTCGCAATACAGATACAAATTTGTACCTCCATTCCATAGCGAATATTTTTTCTGGCAGAGTTTATGACGCGCACATTGAGTAAATGACAAACGAAGGGAAAGGAAGACATTTCTTGGACCAGAGGAAACAGGGGTTCGTTGAAGTACTACTAATTTTATTAGTCGTCATTTAAAGACGATGCAGGCCACTAGTAGATTAGATTAGATGGGCGGCAGTATACGAAACTGGGACTTACGCCCCGGCCCTCTATGAGCTATTGCCATAGTAGACACATAAGGGAAACTCACCACTTTTATATAAATTAAATACAGAAGCTTAGAAATTGGCAAAAATTGAGAAATTTCATAAGATGCAGTAACATAGCTGCCAGCGTACCTACGTCGAGTGTGTATCAATCTCCAGCGTAGATCTTTGTCGAGCGTGTATCAATCTGGAGTGTAGGTCTTCGTCGAGCGTGTATCAATCTGTAGTGTACATCTCTGTCGACCGTGTATACTCGTATATCAATCTCGAATGAACGTCTCTGTTCACCATGGATGTCTCGAGTGCACAGTACAGCTATTTTCAAAACCCAGTATGTACATGTCGGATACATTGCACACACTTGTTTCCACATCATGTCCACGTCGCGCACACGACCGCCGGCCGACCATCCATCACGCAACCAACAAGTCGGAGGCAAGAAGCAAGGCCGTCAAGGTTATGTCAACAGAGCAGGAGCAGCAGGACTTATGCTCAGGAGCAGATTGCAGCTATAGGACATCAGGGGCCCAGTAACGAGTCCTTATTGAATGTGAAAGCCAGACGCTCTTGTGCTGGTCCTGTAGCTATACATACGGTGGGTATGTATGGTAGGTGATGGTAGAGCTCTGGGTTGTGTACGGTAGAGCTACGATGGTAGACATGACAGCACTGGTACCTACTGGTTAATTCGAACCATGCACTCAGTAGATTAGAATTGATAAGATAGATAGCAATAGACATACTAATAGGCATATTCTCAGAGAGCTTTGAAACCCACCCTCCAGCCCTCTCCGAGCTACTGCCGTGGAGAAATAGGAAGGCATAAGAGAGGTAGGTATGGAAGCATTGAAACAGAAGAGGCTTGGACGCTGAGTTGGTAGAATTGTGTGCAATATAGGCACGCTAGCCCATATGGCAGCATGGAAATTATCATTATTAAAACTTCACGCTTGAGCTCCCACGGACAGGTAATACAACCCAAATAAAGCATCTTGCAACACCGGGAAGCCCAAAACGCTGCTAAAGGAAATTCAGCAAAAAACCATTAGCAGCTGACTCAAACGCCTGCAGGCCAATACGACCATAAGCCGATGCCGGCAACAAATTTCAAACCTTAGCCGAATAGGGCACGAAGCACCGACAGAACTGATCAGTTCGATATCTGACAGCCTCCAAAGTGAAAGAGTGCGCTCCGCACGCAGCATGAGTCGCTCTCCCAAAAACCTTGAGGGCAGGGAGAGAAGAATACAACCAATGCCTCTCATTATTGTACACCTTATAAAACATGCATAGCTCTGCTACTCTTCTCCTGTGGGACAGGTTCACTAGATCATTATCAGCGCACAGCCTGCTGGCTGAACTAACAAGTCGATCCAACATACGCAAGTGAGTGTCAGCAGTTGAAGTCCAAACTGGTGAGCAATACTCCAACACAGGCAGCAAAAACGCATAAAAACATCTGCGGGCAACCTGACTATCACCAAACATGGAATTCACCTTACGCAGGAGCACAATTTTAGTGGAAGCACGTGACACCAAGTGTCACCAACCTCCTAAAATGCGGCTCAAAAGTAAGCTTCTCATCAAAGACAACACCAAGAATCTCCAAGGAGCTAGACTCCTGAAGTAAAGTGTCATCAATCTCCAGTTGGAAATGCTGCGGTACAAGTGTCCAAGACCGACTGATAATCATCGACTTTGTCTTACTGGCATTCAGCTTCATACTCCAGGCCGAGCACCATGCACTAATGCGTGACAAATTCCTATTCAGAGACTGAGCGACAGCATCACGCAGGCGAGGAGCAGGTATCATTGCCATCAAAGTGGAATCGTCGGCATAGTTGATCAACGTGTTTTCGAGTAAAGAGAACATGTCAGTAGTATAGAGAACAAACAAAAGGACAGGTTTGCGCTTTAGGTAGGTCGAGACAAACATTCAGCAGGGAGTGAGACATAAGAAGAACACTTACTACTCAAGACAGACATAGAACCACTGAGCAGCTGAAAATGTGCGCAAAGCGGGTGCAGAAATTTGGAAACTTTATTAAATAGAAATTTGTGTAGGGAAAGGTAGATATTTGGCCATAAGCATATACAATGATGCACTGGTTTGACAACATCGGACTGATAATTCAAAAAAGGAGAGGGGTGCTATTCCAGTGAAAATTATAAATACTAGCAGAGTACCTAAACACTATAGAGGATTGTGTAGATATCGTAGCCAACTCATGTAGCCAAAAGCTTAGCACACTCTCCTATACCTACGATACGAACAACGACATAGAAATAAAAGAAAGATAAATCGGATGTTCACTAAATCGCCATTGAATCCCGTACGAATGAACTGAACTCGCAACACATGACTTACAAAACCGATCGTTTTTACAATTTTACAACGGTTTTGGGGACGAACGTTAGAAGAGTTAGGGTTTGACGAGCTACGTTAGGGTTAGGTAAATTAGGTACGTTTGGTCAAAATAGGGTTAGACGAAGCACGTTTAAGAACTAAGATAGATTAAGAAAGTATACAAACAATTCTGGTCGCGACCATCGGAAAAACCATCGCCAAAACCACCGCCGCTGTCACTATGGTCATCACAAGCAACGAAATTAGCGAACAAGACAGGAAAGGACGGATACGCGATACCGTATAGGTACTTAGCCGCCATAGACCAAAAACATATGCACTGACCACACACACAAACACATCATAACACGTACGAACACATAAACAGATGACCTTGAAGCGCAATAACCAGAGCACCTCGCCACAGGAGGCACTCCAGACGAATTCGACGGGGTTCTTCCGCGTAGCTGAGGTTTTGCGGAGACGCGGGGGCCACATTCTTCGCCGCTCCGCCACCTCGAACAATTAATTAAATCCTCAAAAAATGGACGGAGCTTCCTGACAGAATTAATCCAAGGTTTTGTGTTCTCTTAAGTGACAAATTTACTGGGCAGAGAGTTGGAGTTCACTCGACAGGATTTATGTTTCGTGTTCAAGCACTTTGCAGCAGTCATTTCTTGAGCAGTGAGTGGGAGTTCAGGAAACATAATACACGCTATTTTAATTAGATATTTCTACTGTTGAGCATTAGGCTGCAATTTGCGGTGTAAACAATTGGCAGATACGTAAGGTACAAAAAGATGGTAGGAATATATGAAGCAAATATATGACGCTATTAATAGCGAGATAGAAATCGTCTTCTGTTAAAAAAGTAGCAATCGTTGATACAGTAGCACCACGAACTAAAACTACTGGAAGTACGAAATCAACGGCTTTAATATTAAGCCGTAGGAATCCGTTAAATATAACACCGGCGTACGTTGGGAGCTTCAAGCCCACGACCCACCTCAGTAGATTGACTGCAAATATAAATAATGTACCTATTAAACTTCTTGCCTCCCTCACGTGCTCTTCCAGCGTAGCTCAAGAAGGTAACTTTACCGGCGACACACCTCCACCTCTAAACCGGCCAGCGGTCAAACCGTCATTGAGCCGTTTGACCCGCTTCTGATGCCGCTGACAATAATATTTTTATGCAAAATCCTATGATCTTAGGGAAAAATTCATACTTTGGCAGCCCTGTGTGACGAAGGACAGATATACAGACAAACCGAAAGGTCTATATCCCAGCGGATGCTTCATAGGGTGAAAAATTAATTAAAGTAGAAATACATACATCGGCTACGCAGTCAAGGACACATCCATTAACATATCAAAGCCTGCTCACACGAGTCCTGATCATTCTATAATTTTTATGCTTACCATTTTCGTCTTACTAGATAATTGCTGTTAATGCTACCCGCAGGCCTAGGCCGATTGGGCTCATTTCCTTATGTGTACGTGGCCTTCTAGTGTGACACAATGTTATTTAATATGTAGATACTGGCGTGTTTTTTTTAGCTTTTGCGGTCCACGGCCTTGATTTCTGGTAGGGATTATCACGTATGGCCAATAAAAGTATAAAATTATTACTATCAATATATTATTATAATTATTATTTCTATAACGCTTCAATATACAGCTGGCTAGTGAAAAGCTACTCGCATAATCTTTGATTTAACTTTTTTCTATCGTGAAAGAATGTCACACACATTATTTTGTGCCATAGCTCATAATTCTTCAGCGACATAGATACATCTGTGTTCTATTTCTCCACCATCCTCCAGCATCATACATTTGCAACATAATGTACGGTTTTATGACCCTTCAGCATCATGCATTTGCAACGTACGGTTTTATGACCCTTCAGCATCATGCATTTGCAACGTANGCAACGTACGGTTTTATGACCCTTCAGCATCATGCATTTGCAACGTATGGTTTTATGACCCTTCAGCATCATGCATTTGCAACGTAAGGTTTTATGACCTTTCAGCATCATACATTTGCAACGTACGGTTTTATGACCCTTCAGCACCATACATTTTCAACGTACGGTTTTATGAGACTTCAGCATCATCCATTTGTAACATGCTTCCATAAAAACCTTCAGCATCGTACACTTGTATCATGCTTTCTGTCTACAAACCTTCAGAGCAATGTATTTGTACAATTAATCCCTTACAGAATTTTTGGCGGCAACAAAAGCAGACATGCGATTTTCGATTCTGGGCGACTACAAATTCTGCGAAGCATAGGCCTACATTTGTAAATTTCATCCACATCGTACCTAATCAACATACTGGTACTTTTTTAACCAAGATTCAGCATCATAATCCGTAAATGCCATACTTTTCTTACCATTCTGCGGAATCAGACGTTTGTTTCTTCCGTTGAAGATGAGCATCCTGAGAGCAGCTGAACTATACATTCTACATAAAAGAGTTCTTATCAGTAATGATCCCCTCTGGATGAACCGGACAGTCAAACGCTACATTGCAATGCGACAAGTGCGTTACAAAGCCTGGAAGGGTAATGCAACAGAGGAAAGCAGGTCCAGTCACATAAGGACATGTCGGGATGTAAAGAAAATAGTCAGAACCACAAAAAGGGAAACAGAAGTTTCCGTAGCCGCTGCTATGGTAAAACGCAACCCAAAGGTATTCCATAAATATGTAAATGAAAGACGACTCAAAATAGAATCCATAGGTCAAAGACCTTACTGTGAAATCACCATTAACCTAAGAGACAAAGCCACAATCCTGAACGACTATTTCACCTCTTGTATTACTATTGAAAATGTTGCGAATATCCCTGAACCAGCACCGATGCAAGTTGCTCCCATAAACACACGTGTTTTCACGGAGATCGAGATCCTCCAAGAACTGACCCACCTAGATGTGAACAAATCCACTGGTCCAGATAATCTTACTCCTCGCGTACTACGGGAAATGGCTCCAGTCATCCTGAAGCCACTGCTTGAAATATTCAATCGGTCCTTCAGAACGGGAGAAGTTCCGCAGGATTGGAAATTAGCTAATGTGATACCGATACATAAGAAGGGGGATAAGCAAAGCCCCAACAACTATCGACCAATCAGTCTTACATCGGTTGTCAGCAAAAATATCGAACGCCTCTTGAAAAAGCGCATCACTAACCACCTGAGGATGCATCAGCTCATATCCGACTCTCAGCATGGCTTCCGAAATGGAAGAAGCTGCTAAACAAACTTACTGGAATTTTGGTCAAAAGTTACGGATATTAAAGATGAAGAAAAGGGTGTAGACCTTCTGTATCTAGACTTCCAAAAGGTTTTTGACACAGTCCCCCATCAACGGCTAATGAAAAAATTGGAAGCCCATGGCATCCAGGGGGACTACTTACGATGGATCAGGGCATGGCTTACGGGTTGGCAGCAGCGAGTCAAGTTTGAAGGAGAGACGAGCGCCTGAACGCAAGTGTCATCGGGGGTTCCACAAGGTAGCGTACTTGGCCCTCTTCTGTTCTCAATTTACATCAACGATCTCAATCTTAACATCCGTAGTAAAATCAGTAAATTTGCGGATGATACTAAACTATGTCATCATGCCACGAAAAGAGCAGAGCTCCAACAAGACCTTGACCACCTCATGGAATGGAGCACAACGTGGCAGATGAGTTTTAATGTCGACAATGCTCAGTAATGCACGTAGGACTGGTGAAACCTTCAACCCCATTGAAAATAACCGGAACGGAATTGGCTGCTGTCATCCAACAACGTGACTTGGGAATCACTATTACAAACAAACTACAACACAGTCAGCAATTTGACTAGAGTGTGAAAATGGCAAGCAGAGTACTGGTATTCATCACCAGAAGCTTTGAATACAAGTCCAAGGACATCATCATTCCCTTGTACAAGACATTAGTGCGGCCACGCTTAGAATTTGCTATGCAATTCTGATCGCCTCATCTCTGTAAAGATATCGATAACATGGAAAGAGTCCAACGCAGAGCAACAAAATTGATACCTCAGCTGCGAAATAAGCCGTGTGAATGTCGCCTAAATGAATTGGGTCTAATCTCTCTCGAGCAAAGACGACTCAGGGGGCAACTAATAGTAACATATAAGTATTTGAATGGCTTCAACAACGTACCTACAACGGGACTCTTTGAAAGAGACCTCGATGATCGCTTGAGATACAACGGTCAAAAACCCATGCTTAAAGCTTGAAGAACGACCTTAAGTCAGCAGTTCTTTTCGTATTTCATAGTCCGCATTTTGAATAAACTCCCTTCCGACGTTGTAAGTGCGGAGTCAGTCAACGCGTTTAAAAATCGTCTTGACAAGCATTGGGAGAAACATCCTCCACAGCAGAGAACTCCTCCTCCAGGAGTAACAAACTCTTAATGGCCAAACCTTCTTAGGTCACCTTAATCCCTCTTCTTCTTCTTCTCTCTCCCGCTCCAACTACACAGCTTGACATCTCTAAGCTCCGCATATCAGAGGCTCTTCATCGTGCTTACGTGCATTCATGATCGTTTCTTTGGCCCAGATTCTTCCCATTTTTTCTCCTTTCTCCAGTGCTATATATCCTACTAACATAATGGCAATAGCTCATAGAGGGCAGGAGCGCAAATTCCGGCGTCTCTTTGGTATGTCTTCTACCGCCTATCTAATCTAATCTACTTGCATTATACTTTTCTACCCGATCAAAGTTTTATATAAATGCACAGATTAATAAAGAAGAACCAAGTTAGCAGGCAGAGAACGTGTCACGCCAAGAAACCACACGACAAAAGTTCAGTCTATCCAACAGGCGGCCTTCTGTTGTGTGTAAAGACCACTAAGCCAACACGCGCATCTTAGGACTGACCTCCAGTCTCGGAGAGCGGCAGAGGAACTGGAAAAATTCCGAGCTATTGCGGCAGGGAGCTGCTCTAGACTAAAGCCTTCGCCTACACTCTATAGCGTGCTAATGTTGTCAGTGCACGTCTATAGAAAGTAATGCTTTCTCTTGGGGGTTGCTATTTTGCTGTAGTAGTACGTAGTATAGCGTGCTAATGTTGTCAGTGCACGTCTGTCGAAAGTAATGTTACACAGTGGAGTTGCTAATTTGCTGTAGTAGGAGTGAAATGTAAAGCCGGGTTCACACGGCAGCGTTTTGCGCCACGTACGCAACACAAACTGCTGCAATGTTTCGTAGCGTGATCGCAACTGAAGTTGTTTGTCTACAAAAGATTAGTTTTAACTGTCCCATATGCGAAACGGCAGCATGAACACTTAAACGTTGGCGAGATGAATTACCGAACAACAATTGGCACAGTTCGAGATACCATCAGGGACAATTGCAGAGCATAAGATGCGTCAAGAACAAGCGCACAGCCCGATGACAATAAGAACAACAATCATCTTGTGCGACATATCGGCAGGAATATTGAAACAACGAAAAATGTCACCAAGAACAATCGCACAGCCCGATATGGCCACCAAGAACAATCGCACAGCTCAAGATGGCCACCAAGAACAATCGCACAGCTCAAGATGGCCACCAAGAACAAGCCCACAGTCCGATATGGCCACTAAGAACAACAATAATACGTCTTAATATATCAGTTGGAACAAAAATTGGATCATACAAGATGTCAGCAAAAAAGAGATACAAGACCTGATATATTAGCAAGAACGACAAAAATCGGATTGTGCGAGATGCCAACAACAACAACAACTGTGACACAACCCAACATATCAACAAGAACAACAGTCGGATTGTGCGAGATGTCGGCAAGAACAATCGCATAGCCCGAGATGTCGGCACGAAGACCAACAATCGGACGGGGGGGGGG
>LQNS02278070.1:6935867-6952412 GCA_001587735.2 Parhyale hawaiensis
AATTACACGTTCATTTCAGTAGGAATGTTCTTTATTTATTATTCATTCATTTTGATCAATTAATTAATTAATTACGTATATGCACATTCACAACCACGTATGTATATATATATGCACAGCTAAAATCATTTGCCACCCCGTAACACTACGTACGATAGGTATGTCCAAGAAACTTATTTTTGTACGCATGGTTGAAATGACGAAAGAGATCTAAGTACAGCTTATTATTACTGCTACCTATCTTACTCATCGTTTTATCATGCACGCACTATCATACTCAGCACACGACAGGAAATGATCCAGGAAATATGCTTACTCAGCAGGAAAAAAACATTTTTCCTTTTCCACAGATTCAGCAAATTTACGACCTGGCTCGACAATTGGAAATTCCATCACGTGCGAGTGTGCCGCACGGCAAATGAAAGAGTTAGCAATGCACGAGTGGTAAACATTTAGCAGCATTAAAATTAATGTTGCATGCATATTTGTGCAATTATTATCAATACTAGCTATATGATCTTATGAGTTTTCGAAAAGGAGACAAAGTATAGTGAATGTAACTAGGTATCGATAAAACCATAAGGCGCACAGTAAAGAGGCTGAGTCAGGTAAATACCTACCTATTGGTTTACACAGGGCGTTACCTGACTTTGCCTATTGACCCTTCAATTTCATATTATAACGTACGTTGCACGCCAAAATAACACCAAAAAACTCACAATTTCTATATAGTTACCTTCATCATTTCAGAGCACAATCTCCTGCAGTAAAATGTTAACTAGGTACCAAATTTCAGGATGTACCTAGTGAAAACTAAAAAGCAATCAACTATCGTCACTAATATTTTAAGCAATGCAGAAAACACAAACCAGTTTGTACCAATATATTTATTACTATCTCAAAAAATTAAACATCGAGCAAAGTTTCAAACCTAGCAGAATTTTCGAAGAACAAATTTAATTGCAACTAGAATCAGGTTCTAAAGTCAACCCACATAGAAGCGGCAAATAGATACAAATTTCTACAATTTTCATCTCATAACTGCAGCAAAAACGCGAATAAAAAAAGCTTGGAGTCCGTATTAAATTAAGTACAAGTATATTTCGGTATAGCAGTTTAAGCTCATGACAACGTCATTTTAAAAATTTACTGCGGAAGTATTTGTTCTATTTCTATATTCTCAATATAACGGGCCATTCTCCCATCTTACGGTGTTAGACAGTAAATCATATTTGCTAAATTTGTTTATATTTTTATTTATTTATTTAGTTATTCGAAATTTATCTTTATTTGCAGATCCGATACGAAAGAGGCGGGTGCCCCACACAGTTTACCTAACAGAGCATTATAATTTTAATGATGTTTATTCATCCCACTTCAGTCATTAGTCATTCATTTTATCCACTATATTGCAGGCTGATAAGTGAGCTTACACGCTGTAATTCTTAAAAATCACATTTTCGGTTTTTTTAAATACAGGTTATACCAAGAAGCTTCATAAACGTACAGAAGAAACTTTAGTGTACTGTGACAATTGCCTAGTTCACGTTGGACTTCTAAGTAATTTTATGAGTGGCAACTGCATACACTTTGTACTTTATTTTTGTCAAGAAATCAAACACATTTTTGACCTACAACACGCTCATACGTAAAAACAAGTCTTGTACGAGCACAGAAAACTACAATCCACCGTGACAATAACAATCCTTGTGTTGGACTTTAGGTAATTTATCAAGTAGCGAATATACCAGCGAATTTATTAGTTAAGACAACAAAATATTTGGCCAAGGACTTTCAAGGTCCCACATCAAGTCTTATCATATAAGTTACACTTTGCAACGACTACAACCTCCTCCGTATTGCATATGAAAGCACGACTTTAAATGGCAGGTGCAGTGGCTAAATGGCGACATTGCGGTGCTCCACATCACACAAGGTCAGCACCACCACCACCGGTGCATCACCCAACCGTCACGGTAGCACCACACGCACCACAAACGAGACACTCAGGCAGTTACACGCTCCGCGTGACGCAACATCCGTTCAAGATGACGCACTGTACGCGTGAACCGAGCATGCGAGAACCCACTCACCCAGTCATGCACCTGCTAGGTCGTTATGTTCTAACCCATCCATTTACTGAGGCATAGGTACCTATTTTTAGTCATTGTACTGAAAACCTATTTAAATTACTGGGACCCACCAATCTAGAAACTTGCTTGGTCTTTTCGTGTGAACATGTTCATTTAGCTACAGATTATTCTTGATATATAAATCCATGCACATTCAGGTAAACCGGTTGAAGTCTAAATAAAAGAGCGCATGGAGCCATGAACAGGCGCGTAGGTAAGTGAAAGGTTAGGCACAAAATTATACACAGGTAACGGCGCGCAGATAAGCCAGGCAAAGCGCGTCGGTAAGCTCGGCAAAGCGCGCAGGTAAGCCAGGTAGAGCCCACAGGTAAGTCAGGTAAAAGAGCGCAGGTAAGCCGCAGGCTCTCAGGTCAGTTCCTCTCGACTCGATGACCTTTCGCAAGGTCAGGCGGTCCACACGGAAATTAGATAATAAGCTCCACTGCCTAGCGAAATATGCTGAGGACGGAGGGGACAAGGGATAAGAGCTTCTGAACTACAAGAAAGGAATCCAAACAACGATATAATAAGGGCGATTTAAGAACACGCTGAATTTAGAAATCAAAAAGTAAACTACCTCCATACTCATAAATAAACTGAATGTTTAGAAACGAACTAACGTCTTCAAACTAGGCAATTACTGGTCGGTATACAGACAAAATGATCTCGATACAAAACAGTATACCATAATATACATACGCTTTTGCTTCAAGTATCAGATGTGAAGATTACCAAATGCGCAAGGATGACACTACCGAGGAAAATATACACTGTACCATAGGCCGCAACAGTACTTGCGGTGCAGCAATTACAAGTAAATAAGGAAAATTATTGCATAAGCTGCTGCGGCCTGTTGATATGCCAGGAGGAAACATTTTACCAAGAAATGGAAATTCATATTGTACACGGAAATACACACAACAGACCACGAACGTTTTCAATGGAAAGGAAAGACTATTGTGTGATATGTGGAGGCAAACAGGCAAGCATGAACATTTGACAGAAAAAGAAATAGATGTCGACATAGACACCAGAGGTCTGTACAGGTCAAAAATTAAGAAAACGCTGCGTATAAGCAGCTTAAGATGACATGTAAGCTAGGATTATGTCGTCGAGGACAAGAGACGGATACCAAAGTATTAAGAAATGGGATAAGTGATATGATAAGTAGACTATAAGCAGCTATATGCTGCCACGAGTATAAGTACCAGCCACTTTGTCAAGAACAAGATACCAAAAATTTTGTGGTGTGAATTTCGTAAGTAAAAAATAATTGTATTCAAAGCAGCAGACAAAAATTTTGTGGTGTGAATTTCGTAAGTAAAAAATAATTGTATTCAAAGCAGCAAACAAAAATTTTGTGGTGTGAATTTCGTAAGTAAAAAATAATTGTATTCAAAGCAGCAGAGACGAATATTCGGGCCAATATGATCATTGTAAATTAATATGTAAATTGAGAGCTCAATAGTAAGTTAAGCAGTGGAGTTACTAATTTAGTAATAAGTTGGTTACGTTAATTAATTAGTAATAAGTTGGTCACTTTAGTAACTTAGTTATATCTACGTCAGCTAAGTTCATAACTTATTTATACATTGGTTAGTCCAGTTAAAAAATAAAAACTTATTAATAATTCAGTTAAATTAATAACTGTGGTAAAATTTTTTTAATAACTTGGTTAAAAATACAATATCACTAAGAAAAAGAAGCCCACAAGAGGAAGACAAGACGGTATAGGCACCTCTGGCACCCGCCTGACGGCTAGGCGGCAGGGGCAGAGAATGGCACTTCCGGGCCATGCAAATAACACACACAAAGGACCATCAGTTTACCTAGCAAAAAGTTACCAAGGAAAATACGACATCGCTAAAGGCTGGTGCGGGCACCTAAGACAATCATGCTGGATTACCATTATGCCTTAAGGCGCGTTTTTTTAAAGAAGAAAGCATTATTAGATTATCTAATCATAGATTAAACATCTGTAATTGTTTAATAAAGGTGAAACAGATGCCAATTTAGATGAGGCGACGCCAAAACGCCAACGGTGCATCTCACACACGTGCGTGAATAAACTGTTGAAAGTACGAGTATAATGAGAACATGCGCATTTGTGAAGAACTGAGTTTTCATTGAGGCACATTACTCATATTTAGGCAATTAAACTAGTCAAGTTTACTTGTATTATACAGCAACATTTAGAAAATCAAAAGATGAATTCTGAAACATGTAGCTATGTATTCTATAAGTAACTACAGATATTTTGAATTATTGAGCCAAATATCGATAGCGTAAATACTTCAAAGTAAAAGTAAACTATATAGCTAGTTAGCTACAGTTACTTGATATGTTATTCTTCATTGATCTCGTCAATTGAATAACAGCGAGTCATATTAATCTAAGATTGAAGAGATTCAGACCCTTTTCTGCGCATACCACCAGCTTGCTATAAAAATATCAAGACCAGCATCATATCAGTGATGAAAATTTAATGATGATGCCCGACAAGTGGCGACAACAGGAGCATGGCGACAATAGGAGCAATCTCCACACAATAACAGGACCACACAATAAGCGAAGGAGGGAATACGACAATGACTTGGGAAAGCAATGGACACAAGATGATGAACTTCACACGTTTCTTCCAAGCGTGTGAAAGCGTGACGACTTCACGACATCCTCCTGCCACTCACGGTAGTGATGGAGTGATAGAAAGTGATAGCTCATCTTACAAATGATTCGTTATCTTCGAGACACGTTTTCATCAGATGATACGATAGGTACCTACTAGCTGGTACCTGATGCCTAAAATTCAATTGGTCAGTTGGTACACTATGTTGGAGACAAGTTTTCATCAGATGGTACGATAAATACGAGAAGATACTTTGCTTAAAACATATTCAGTTTTTGGTATATGTCACCTGTGAAGATATATACACATCAGGCAATGGATATGTTGTACGAGATATCTAATCAATGTTATGTAGGTACTTCAATAAGTGATACAGAATCTTCGTAATGTATTTTATTCGATGATACATAAATTATGTGAAATGCCTTTCATTAGATGAATTATAAATTTATATACGATGAAATATGGTAGGCTAATAATCAGTGTTTATATCCTGTGATACATATATGCATAGTTGTTACCAGATGCATACATTGTCACATAATACCTACGGTATACGCCATAGGTACAGTATGCTGGGTATCAACGTATCTTAAGATACCTACCAGTACTTCATAAAGGTAGCAATCATAAATTATCCAGGAGATGATATCTTACATGCCGTATGAGCAATACGTATCACAGAGAAATAGGTCAAATAACCATCCAGTTTTGAGAATCAAAAATATTTAACTGAGAGGTACCGGAAGTGATCCATAACATCAAAATGTACCGTGACCATCGCAAAACCCACGGTCGGCCACTGGCCATCGGCGATGGTCAGGTGGACCCAACGACCAAGTTAAAGGATCATCACAAGATCCACAGTTCGCCATTGGGAATCGGTGACGACCACACGGATCTACGGATCGAGTTACCTGACCTTCACGATACCCAATGTCCGTCACCACTCGCCAGCGGCGGATATAAGGATCCATTAGCCGAATTAACCATCACAGGATCCAAGATCCACAACAGTGGAGGTCGGACGGACCTAGTGACCAATTTACCTGACCACCACAGGATCCGAAGATCTGCAATTGCGGCCATGGCAGCGGCCAGGTAAGCCAGTCCCGAGGACCAGGCAGGGTTGGCCGCCACCACGACCCCCGGAGGTGCCGTCTCAGGTTCCGACGCCGGAGAAAAACTCTAAAAATACCGACGAACAAAAAAAGTAAAGGAACTGGAATGTCGGGGCGCCGCACCTACGTCGGGGGGCGTAAGGAGAAGGGAGGGGGTAAAGGGTGGGGTCACCCCTGCTTTGGGGAGGTTATGGGGTTCGACCACAAGGGGTTCTAATCATGGGGGGTTGCAGTAGAAAAGCACTCGGTATTACTCCGACTCCTTACTATAAGAAACCTCCGATACCTGACGATCCAACCAATAGGCTACAGACTCCTGACGATCCAACCAATACAGACTCCTTACGATCCAACACCGACTTCTCACAATCCAGCACCGACTCCTAACAATCCAGCAACGACTCCTCACAATCCAACACAGACTCCTCACAATCCAACACAGACTCTTCACGATCCCACACCGTGTCTTTACTAAATCTGAACTATCAACATGAGTAAAGTACTAGTTTTATCCGACTACGAATCATGGGACCAGCTGGTGTGTGACTCCATGTACAGACGCCTACGATTCCGACTCCAACTCTGCAACCACAAGCTGATGCACGGTTTGTTAAAGATAAACTGTTGAAAAGTTCGAGGACGCCAGAAAAACAAAGAAACGTTCCAGGGTCAATGATGCGTTAAACAAACAAGTCGTGGAAGTGGCGATGAAAAGTTCTAACCTCAGGCAGTATCTGAAGTACATGAAAAATTAAAAAAAAATAATGGTTTCAGTCAAGAAAGGTCGGTTCACACGGTAGTTGAAGATAATAGTTCTCTTTGCTAATCGTCCGAATGCTATGTTGCACCCACGTATACATAAATATGTATGCGTCCACAATAAAAAGTTACTCAAACGTTAGCCATCATACGGCATTTGTTTGCTTAACAAGTGTCACTCGTGAAGTTACGGATGTCACGCCAAAGTTGAAATGAATTTATAACTGAAAGAGATTAGCGCTTTTGCGTCGTTTAAACGGACACTGTTACGCATTTGGACGGGGAGTAGCAAAAACTCGTTCATTTGACTACCGAGTGAAGCCGCTCAAAGAAACACATGGTCAAGTATATTACTTGCAGACTAGCTTACTTACAATGCGTGCACGTATAACACACCTTCCACACGTTTATTGCTCTCTCATACATTATGTCAAAGGCTAAAAATAATACATTATACAGAAGCGTACAGAGAACAACCCCATCAAAAAGTAGCTATAAACTTATTGGGCAGATGATATTTTCTATACGATATATCTGGCGACACAAAATTCCTTATACGTAACTATAAAAAACATCGTCCGACATTGGTAAAATGAGTTGTTTTGGAACTTTATTAAACATTGATACAGCTGTAAAATTGGTAGAACGTTTCTCGACCTCTAATCTAACTGTCGGCAAATTGAATCGGTTAATTCTCATTTCGTAGTGTTCGTTTGGCATCAAGGTATAGAAAATAATAAGGAATAATAAAGTGATAGTAGTGAGTCCCTGCATAAGTGTTTGGCGACTAAATAAATTGCTCCTTTGGCCTTGCTTAGCTTCAGACATAACTCTTCGTTATGAATTGCAAAGGTCAGTTTATCGTCGATTATCACCCCTAAATACTGGAATGATCTGACCCACTCTAATGCTATGTTATTAAAATAAACAACTCGTAGATCAATTGCCGGTTTTGAGCTGAATAACATATTTTGTCTTCCTTGCATTTGTGGTTCGTCAATTACTGGTACTATTAAGCCACGCTAAAAGACTATCGATAAATTGCTCAATTTTGTTTATTGCTCTTGGTAACGTTGGATCATTGATGTAAAATACGGCATCAGCTGCAAAAAGTATAGCTTTCACTTTGCTAAAACAGGCAACGTCATTAATGAAAATACTGAATAAAAACGATCCTGAAACTAATCCTTGAGGTACACCACTAGTTTTACTTTCTATCCTAGATTGCACATCGTTAATTTCTACATATTGCACTCGGCTCGATAGATAACTGGAAATGAGATTCCAGTTCCAATGTTCCAATTTCATCAGTAAAATATCCTTCTCAATAGTGTCAAAAGCTTTCTGCAGGTCAAGAAACAAACAAATGGTAAAAGTCTTGGTATTAAAAGCTTGCAATAACTCAGTTACAAGATTAAACATTGCTAAAGTAGTATTTTTACCCTTTCTAATTTCGTACTGAACGTCAGTTAAAATCATATGTCTATCCATTATACGACACTAACTAGCTGTACATCAACTTCTCAAAGATTTTAATTAAAAAGTGATACGGTAGATGTTGGTCTGAAATTGGATGGATCATTACAGCAACCAGTCTTGAAAATGGGAATCACCCAGGCGGTTTTAAGAATGTCAGGGTAAATGCCCTCTAGCACACACCTATTAAATATAGAGCACAAATAATCAACTATATACGGCAATGCAGGCCACAGATGTCGTGGTTGGATTTCATTTTTATGCAAGCGTTTTTGTTTGACTTCTAGTAAATTCACTGGCAGTAATAGGGATAAAATAAAACGAAAATCATTGGGTGGACTAGGACTGGCATATTGCACATCATTAATTGGTATATTTTGTATAGGTACTAAATTATTTGCAGTTGACATATAATGAGCATTGCACTGATTTACTAACCTATTATCGCTTATAATTTCGCCATTTACTTCCATTTTCACGGTATTAATACGCCTATTGCGGTGTAGTTCATTTATGACCTTATATAATTTGTGAAGGTCGTGGGCTCCCCGTTTCACCTCATTTAGATAATGAAATCTTTTTGCTAGTCTAATCAAGGAACTTAGTACGTACCACGTTCCTATAGGTATTATATGAATTGCGATGGACTATATTTGAGCAGTAAAGTTTAAAAAGCTTGTGTTTCCAGCTAATTAGTTTTTGTGGTGTCTTTTTTTTTATCCGCTTTGCCTTCATTCGACGATGCCGAACTGTCACTAAAGGAAATGCATCGAAGTAAATATCATACAGTTTATTCAGCAAGTTAGACAGTTCAGCTGAAGGGCAACCCAAACATTCGGCAGTTAAACAATGCATATTTGTTCGTAAAGATCTGAGCGACTACTGAAAAGTTGGCGAATAAGAGAATAAAATGTAAGACAGAGACACTCCGAGAGCGCAGACTCCCGCCATCGAATGGTAATGCAAATTTTAAAATGGTTCAAAATTCAGGATTGCCTCCTGATCTTCACCAAACTTCAACTATTTGTTCCTCGCCACAGTTCCTGAAAATTTTATCGAGATCCGCCCACTACTTTTCGAGTTAGGCTACCTTACGTCGTTGACTGACAGGCAAATAAACACACGGAAGGACGGAACATCATCAAAGTTAATCATCTGTGTCTCGTGAGGCTCCAAACAGCTCTTGTAAATTTTATGAAAATCTGTTCACAGCTTATTGACTTATGTTGCTAACATAGAGAGACAAAAATAAAGAGAGATATCATACCAAAAATTTAAAATTTTGTTTCTCGTGGTATTACTAACAGTAATTGTAAATTTTATAAGGATCAGTCAATAACTTCTTGAATTACGCTGCAATGGCTAAACGGGCAGACGAACAGGGTCAGGTAATGACATCACCTCTTCGGCGGAGGTAAGAAATGAAAATGAGGTTCAGAGAAGGTCTAAAAATTTCCTACACTTATAAGAAACTATAGTAAGTCTCCGCTTGTTTTCTATGATTTTCAACACATTTACCAATGTACGTATTATAGTCACCTCACAAAAATGTTCTATTGACATTGCGAAGAGCAAAGAAGTCAGCGGATATACCGTAAGTAGAGGAGAACATTTATTGGAAAATCAGTGGCGCATTAAAGCAGATTAATTGAGAGGTATCTTTTACACGCTTCGTGCAGTGTTCAATACGACTATCTTCTCCTAAAATGTCAAACATTCTCCCCGGTAGCTATGTTAAAATCACTGGTAGCATATTTCTTCATTCCAATGAATTAAAGGCACTGGTAGCAAAGCGCTATACAGTATATATCCCCGTCCAATAAAGCTACCGGTGGCATAGTTCTTTATACCAATAAAATAATAGTACCGGTAGCACAGTTGTGCATCCTATTACGACATCTTCGACATATTCTTAAGCACACTTTAGATCATTTAAAAAGTAACGCAAGTTATACAAGCTTAAATTTACCGTGAAAATGCTAGTTAAATTTCATCAGTTGCAACATTAGTTCCTCTAACGGCTGAAGAACTTCGAAAAAAACAGCACCTGTGCAAATGAAACATTAGAGGCGTTGCGACTAATGTACATAGGTATAGTACGCGCCCATTAAGTCTCTACCGAGCGACTGAAAACTGTTTCGGACAAATACTGTAGGATGATAGTGATCGCGATAGTCACAGAGGCTTACTAAGACTTTCATGTCACACTAAATCTGCAGAATCTGGTTAGAGAAGGAATCATTTACCATTAGGTTAAATTTATTATTTAATTTTTCAGCAGAGCTAAGATTCTGCAACTATCCAGTTAATAGATCAAATATTTTAGAGCAGGGCTATAGCAATAACTATAGCTATCGATTGATTCCAAATTATGACGCTCACTCAACTATACGAATCAGCGCAATCGGAAATTCGTAGATAAACAGTCGAAATTATCCGCTGCTGATGCATAAGGACACCGACTGGTTGCCTATATTTTTTATTTTGGCCTATATCCTCCTTAATGTTAGAATTAGGGAGCGCCATTCATACTGAAAGAATTCTATATGATTCAGGCATGAAAGGGTAAATAGGCCTAATAAATTAGAATTTTGATTAGCAACGCAATCAGTATTACATCAAAAGGTTAACACGCAGGCCTACTCTGATTTATTTTCAGCATCAATATTGGAGATTTTAAGCTCAATAAATCATGAAACAGAGGAACGAACTATACCTAGTAACACAATCAGCCTATACCTGCAGGTAGTTAGTTACTGACAACGCGTCAACAGAGAGGCAACAGACGAAGATCTAACCAAACTAGGGAGCAGGTCTGCGAGTAAAAACCACGAACTTTTCAGCACCTAGCTCCCTCGTCCTCAGTTAATTGATGTTGAAATGTTGATATCGGAGCATTGCACTGCGATAAAGCACGAAGCAAACATGTTGAAACGCTGATAAGAGATTGCATGGCAACAATATGGCGCGCATGGGAAGGGGGCGGAAGCGCCAAATGAGTGGTACGGTGATTGCATGATGCGGCATATACGGTAGTGGTGCACGGACTTGGAAATGTCAACATTCCTAAGAGATATGGGCTGTATTGCAAAGATCAAGTATTGTTCCAGGAAGTTTAATGCCATATGGTAGTGGTACATGGAGTAAGTACTGCAATGTCACGATTACGGTGAGATCTGTGTCATATTCCAAAGATTTGGTGGGTAAGTACGGTTACAAACCGTTAGATGAACTTTCCCGCCATATTACAAAAAGTAAGTATCTGATTCAATGATCTCCAAGTCATATTACGAAAAGCAAGCGCGATTCCAGGGACATCCAGACCATATTCCAGAGAGCAACGTGATTACCAGAATTTTAAACCATATTCCAAACAGCTTGTATTTCGTCAGTAGCCTAACTTTACGTTGTAACAAAGGGCAAATAGCAACGATTCCAAGAACTGCCACGCCATATTCTAAAAAGCTCCCGTAAGTCTTAGAAAGTCGCTTACATCAATTCCCGTGGGCATGAGTGATTCCGATTACCTATATGTACTGTATGACCACCTTCTCAAAAAAAGACAAACGTAACTCCACGTACGTTTAGGAAATATTTCACGATTTTTTGCTTAAATTTTTCAGAGTACACAAAAATACGATTGTAAATTCACCATTTCCCCGCATCATTCATTTTTTTATCATAAGGATGGCCCAAGGGACTTCAATGTTCCAAACTTTTTTTTTAACTTTACAGACAAGCTCTCCATATTTTAAAGCAATATAAACGACACACGCAGATTAATTTCACTAGATTAGATAAATGGCACTAGATGGGCCAAGGATGCATACCTAGGGAGGAGCCGGGGCCTAGCCTCAGGCACTCTCTGAGCTATTGCAGTCGTTAATTAACTTTTGTTATAAAGGGAAATAAATTTTAATACACCAATAAAGTTCGTGACGCCACAAAGATTTTTGAGTCACCTTGTGGTAGTGGAAATCACTGCCATTAGCTTGCGGTGTATTAATAATATAATTATTTTATTTTTACTGCAGCTCGTTGAAGTGATGCGAAAGCTGGGCTTTATGGGCGACAGTAGGAGCTGCCGCAACTGGAGAATAATGTCTGCTCTGTGTTCAGGGCCTCTCAAATCTTGGTCGTTTAGGTTGTGCTGTTCTGCCGGCTGTGCGTTGCAGCGAGAAATTCAGTTGCAAATAGCTGTTGAGTGATACAAAAATAGACACACCAATCGTTTCCAGTAGGACTACAAACGTGTTTTGCGATATTTTTTTTACAGATATGATCAATCAAGAAGCGGTGCCAGCAGAAGGGGGCTCGAGCATTCCCCAATAATTGGCCAAGCCCCGATCAACACCCAATTCAGCTACCAACTAACCAACATACATGTATGTATGCATTGTGAAGCCCCCTCCCTTCAGTAGCTGCCATTGGACGCGCATGAGCTTGCACTTACGTTTCGTCCAAAACATACGAGTTTGCAGTGTTAAAAAAGAAAGATATGAAACGCAAAAAATTCCTACCCAGTTTTACGCTTCAAAATAGTAGACATTTGAAAAAAAAAAAAACCTTCACACACGTGATTTTTACAACATTATGCTGCAGCAAGATTTTTTGTACGCGTAACTTTAATCAATTTATCAGTATAAATTTCATACCTATGGATATTTTACGAGACCAATCGTAACAGTAAGAATTTTTTCAAACGTTTAGTCATGAATGAAATCTTGCCCTAAATAAGGAGATATCTAGAGAACGAAAGTCGCTCCGGCTGACATCCGGCGGACGAACGCACGCACAAACACACACGCACACGACACAGCGATCGATAATGTAAAGAGACTGATATCGACGGCAAATCTATCCAGCATAACTCAGGCTGAGACGCTTACATTATACTTACGTACATGTACGCAAACGTACACAAAACGTGCACATGCACGTACTTGTTGCCTCGGACAAGAACATATGTACGTACAGTAAAGGTAGCTCATACTTCACAGCGTGTTTATTCATTCCTGTGCTAACACATAGTATTTACAGGCCTTAAAATGCGATTGTTTTAAATGGCGAGAATTTGCGGCGCTCCGAACTTGAAGTCGTAACCACTGTTGAAATATATGGAAAGGAAAATGAAAGTCAATTCTTGAAGTGTTAAAACTGCGCCAACATGAATTTGTGAGAAAAATATGTTTTTGTCAGGGTTTGGCCGTCTGTCTATCTGTCACTAAGATAATTGAAAAGACTGTAAACGATGTTCGTAAACTTTGCAGATGTTGCTAGAAATGTTAGAATGCGCAAATGGACAAAATTTAGTGCTAATGAGTTTGTATGTTTGGCTATAATGTGTGTCAGAACATAACTCAAAAAGTTACGGACAGATCTTCAACAAAACAGCAGATGCTGTTATTACTGGCAAGAGGCACAAAGGGCCAAATTTTTGGTGGCGATAAAGGTGAATCCTAGTTTCAGAAGTCCAGGACAAATTTGAATTTTTCGTTAACAGTACTTTGATTGGCGGAGGTATGCGCTCTCAGAGTGCCCTAGTATTAAGTTAAGATTGGCCAATATAAGTCTGACAACAAAGCCAAAATTTAGCAGCTGACATTTTGGTAAAGTAGTCAAAACAGCAGTTGGAATTTCCGTTAATGTGGCCTAACAATAAGCAAACTTCAGTCAATAATAGTCCACATCTCCACGAGTACCTACGTAACAGTTTTAATGGGTTACCAAGGCCAAGAAATGCATAACTAGCCAAAATTTTCAACCCTCTGAGGAGCAGTATACGTATAAATGAGCTCTTTATCAAGACGACTGGAAAGCAACTGCTGGGATGTGGTCAAAAAAGCGAGAAGGAACAGCCTTAATCATATCAACAAGACGAAAATAAACAGCTCGAATCACATCAATAGAACCAAAACGTGACAGCTGAAATCATGTCAACATGACCAAAAAGAAGCAACTAGAATCACGTCAACATAGTCAAAAAGTAACAGCTGTGAATTGTACGAAAGTGACCAAACATTAAGAGGTGAAAAGTACACAAACAGGGCCAAAAAGTAACAGCTGGAAATGGACCAACATGACCAAAAAGTAACAGCTGGAAATTGCATGAACATGGCCAAAAGTTCACCGCTGGAAAGCACGGCCCAAGAGGCTGGCTGAGTCAGGCAGAAAAGGTCAAGCAGGTTGCCATGGCAACGGCACCCAACACGGCACGCTGCAGTGCCAACGGTCGCCGCTCACCTCACCTGGCGAGCAGGTGTCGTGGTGGAAACCGTCACGGCCGTCAAAAATGACGGCAGCTGCAACAAGAGGACAAATGATCTATTAAACCCTCAGAGTACGTATGATTTTTATTTTTAAACTTGCAGTTTGGGAGGAATGACATACAAACATCAGGAACTGCTCTGCAAATATACTCGGGTTAGTACTTTATGGGGTTATAAAGTTATACCTGCAACGCTGGTGTAGCTGCCTACGCAAAGATGCTACCAGCACGCTTTCCCGTGCTCCGACTGGAAATGCCTGCTTTAACGGGCTCGTTAAAGCAGAGTAACAGGTAGGTACCCAGGTAACTCCGTCCGTTTCGCTTTCAGCATTAGATACGAGAAAAGCACATCGCTCAACAGTATTTATCAACTGCCTTTTACAGTTTCATAAGCGCTTTTGGCGAAGATAAACCTCATTTGTACAGATAATCGTACAAGAAGTTACTGTGTAGGTACCTACTATTGTAGAAGATGTAAAGTTCAATTTCCTCCAAAGCTACGCTCTAAGACATAAGCAGTCTCATCCGGATCCACGGATGCAACTATTTTCTAAAGACAACAACTGGCTCATACGGAACACAGATGTAACTATTGTATTTTCTAAAGACAAGAGCTGGTTCATCCGGAAATACAGATGCAATAATTTTCTATGAACAAGAGCTGATGCATCCAGATAAAACAATTGGACCTATTTCCTAAAGACAAAAGCCGGCTCATCCAGACACACAATTGTACCTATTTTCTAAAGACAAAAGCCGGCTCATCCAGACACACAATTGTACCTATTTTCTAAAGACAAGAGCCGCCTCATTCAGAAATGAAAGACAACACTGCAGAAAAACTCCCAGTCGCTGGAGCCTTTGGAGCTGCGCACGGAATTCAAAATAAAACTCCAGCTTTCCATCAATGTAAGAGACAGCAGCCGAGGCTGGCCAGAAAAGATCGGCAAGTTAAGCGAACAAATTGTCAATAATCTGAGACGCCAATTTAGTTGAGTGCTCCGACAGACAACAGATGCTTGGAGCAGCTACGCTTTTAAACTGGGTAAATTAGACGCGTCTACACCAGTTTAGAGTCTTTGGTAGGCTATATGGGGAGGCTATACTAGTTTAAATTCTTTGGTATAGTTATTAGAAGTGTCTACACCAGTTTACATTCTGTGGTATATTAGAAGTGTCTACACCAGTTTACATTCTGTAGTATATTAGAAGTGTCTACACCAGTTTACATTCTTTGGCATATAACAGGTGGTCACACCAGTTTAAATTTTTGGTACATTAGATGTATTGTTTTGATGATATAGCTCAGTGGACGTAACTATTTATGGGTCTGCTAGTTTAAAAATTTACCTTATCAAACGTATCTACACACGGCGATATCATTTTACTCGTTTCGACGCGTCTTCACCAGTTTTATTGTTCGGTATTCGATGTGTTTACACCAATGGGAGTTTTTTACGCTAAGGTAGATACCTCCAAAAATCTGCCTATAGACCTAAATGTGTTTCTCATCGAATATGCAGTTGTCCTCGCAAGTTTTTATAACTTACTTATGATTTTCTGTGCTATAGTTTATGAGTTCTACTTTGATTAGAATGCAATTAATCTGGGCTAATTACATCGATATGTCCGCACCAATTTTTATTCACCAGTTTACAATTCCTCTTTCAGTATAATCTCACCGACAGCGAATAATAGAAGAGAGAAAATTAATGGAACAAAAAAAAACTAGAGCACTCTGAGAGCGCATACCTCCGCCATGTGAGCCAACGGTAGCAAAAATTCAAATTGGCTCTGAAACTATAATTTTCTTTGCATAAACTCCAAAATCTAATCATTTGTGCTTTTTTATATTAATAACAGCTTGTTCAATTTTTTTGAAGATCCGTTGATAACTTTTTGAGTTATACTGTTAACAAACGTTAAGACAAATATGAGTCAAACATACAAACGAACCAACCGATCTGCACCAAAATTTGATCATTTATGTCTTTTACTATTATTAACAACTCCTATAAATTTCATAAAGATCCATTTCTTATTTTTTGAGTTATTGTGCTAACAAGCATAAAATTAAAAACAGTGACAAACGAACGAACAAACGGACCATTACCAAAATTTGGTAATCTACTCTTTGTTATATACCTAACAACTCATGTTAAT
>LQNS02278070.1:6961840-6980027 GCA_001587735.2 Parhyale hawaiensis
ACTTATTTGTATTGTTGTTTTTCTTTGACACGGCAATTAATTAATCAATTAGTCATACGGCAATTAATTACTCAATTAAATCAGACGACCTAGTACACACGTACTCATGTGTATAATTATATCGTAACAAGGTAAATTCATATTTCCATGAAAAAGCATACAAAGAAAACAACGCCATGAATTCTCTCTAGTACACTATGGAAAGATACAATTTTCACATAGATAATACAATAATACTATTGACAGAAATTGTCCTGAACCGAATTCGCCCAGCGAATACAAAAGAAGGGAATGACAGCTGTGTAACAAATGCGATGCATCTGTTGGGCGAAGATTGAATTTCCAAAGAGAATTTGTAGAATGCAGAATTTGATATATACTTGAGACCCATGTATTGTTTTAGAGAAAATGTCGGAATAATTTTAAATTTAGGCCTATTTACCAACATTACTGGGCATAGTACAGAGTAAATCTTGAAAAAAATCATTACTATCCTGGTTGATGACAATTTCAGACGTCTCATTTACATGAATAGATATGAACAATCAAATGTTATGAAAGATTGTACCTATTATGACATTTAATGCGACCACTACAAAAATCATAGTATCAACTTCCATATTTTATTGCAGGCATCATTAACTTATTCATAAAGACAAGTAGCAACATTTTATGTAGCCTACCTCAGTTAACGCAAACTTTCACGCTTAATAAATAGTATTAATATATATTAGCTTTCCAGTTTTATAGATGACACGATCAACGTTCAAATCTTATTGGACAAAATCGTAGCTCATAGATCACGCAGAACCGACGCCTCAGCTAAATCCCGAGCAAAAGGGCCACTCAGCCATACACTGTAACTATGTCACCGAGAGAAGTGCTATCCCAAAACCAGCACGTATTCCCGTACACTGGCGAAAAGTGTCTGCCTATTGTGCTTAAGGCCTATGCAGTACGAAAACAACATTCGTATCCGTCAGTACCTACACGACAAGACTGGCTGCTTCTGGGAGATTTTTTTTCATAGTAGATATCATGTCAGCAACAACTTCAAAAGTTTCTCTCATCAATATCAACATCGGCATCATATGCCAAACTCAGCGGAGCGTAACTGCGTAAGTAACTCTGGCACATCAAATTTCAAGTTTTACGTATAGGTGTGTCAATAACAACAACGAAATACGATACGGAACTTATTCTAACGGATAAGAACGCTACAGCAACTCTCGCATATGACGCAGATGATAATATGTACTTCAATTTTTATATAAATTATTTCTAGGTTTGTTCTAACGGAAATCTGCTTCATCGGGTTTCAAGTTTTCAACGAATGACATCAGCAATGACATTATATACTGAGTAAACTAGAGCGGAAATCCGCTAAGCCAACTTTCATGTTTTACACTAAAACAATAAGAAAATTGAAACAGGACTAATGCTAGCGAAAAATCCGCTAAATTTACGTCTCCTACACACAGACTGTGTGCGGGTGTGCACTGTGTGGTGGTGGCACACGGCGGTTATGTCGCACATGTAGCTATGTTGTCTCCATCATACCGATTTCTAAAACAACGACACTACAGACACCGATACATAGATGAAAAACATGAAAAGACAACAATTACCTTAATCATAAGAGTAGATAAACATTCTATCTGCATCTCAAGACAGCTTTGCACGAGGAAATTCGGCCACAGGTAAGGTAAAAAGGTGTAACCCAGAGAGCACTGCCAGTCAAGCGAGAGAAATAGCACGCCACACCTCACCTCACAAGCGCTCAATGGTAACTGGCTCTGTCTATAAGTTGGAACGTCGCCTCCGTACGCACGGACGGACGCGCTTCTCCAATTGTAACAAACATGACAGACACTAATGACTACGTGGCAACTATTGAGCAATTGAGCTGTACATAACTTATATTAGTATTCAGTGAATGCTTCTACGTGAAACATGAACATTGCATAAACATTAGAATGAAAGTGAAATCTAGGGATATGAAGTACGGTGAAATGACAAGAAAGAGAAATCGAGCTACTGCTGGTTTGCTTTATTCAGCAGGCGGAAGAGATCTTTTGTGCAGGGAACCATGACTCACGCTCGATGCGCCAGCGTAACCGTTTATGTAGAAGAATTTACTGTATTAAAGTAGGGAAAAAACTATATAATAATGAACACTTTGTTGTTGGCTTGCTCTATCTTTACGTGCTCTGTCAGCCCACAAGAGCAATTCAGTTTTTTCAACGGCAAAAGGACCATTGCTTTGTGAAACGAAAAATCTAATCATTGAAGATGTATGAAGTACGGTACTGAATTTAATTTCCTTCCTGCAGTAAAACTTTGTCTGCTCTGTGTTCAGGATGCGCAAATTGTGTAAAAATCAACGGATAAAATGATAGAAGGTATACTTATGCAAAACAGAACCCCCGAGACGATAGAAAAAAATGGGGGTTTTGTTGAAGTACATTATTTACCGCCATCATTACTTGACGGCGTGGGCTATCTAGCAAAACGTTGCAATTGAAGTCTTTTGTTCATGCAGTTAAACTTTTGCAGACTATAGTTCACACTACGGTCATTTCTTCCTCGTACATAGTACAAGGTGTTCGAATGTATCGTTGCGTCCTCGCAATGACAAGCCCTCCTACAGAACGATGCGCTAAAATGCTTGCCGTCATGTCGGCCAGTTTAGCACAGTTTTGGGATATCCCTTCAAACTTGCAGTCTGTAAATTGGAACTCGAAAAGCTGGTAACATTTCTTTTCTTAGCAAGGAAGCAACAAAGCAGGACGTTTCGCACCGCAGTGCAGGAAAGGGACTCTTCCTGTAGGTACTGTGCTTTGCAAAATACTATGTTGTAAACCGGGCTTGAAACTCGTGAACTTCAAATCCGGCTGTATTTTTTTACAGCGCTTCCTGTATCCTGGATACGTTCAAGTGACTTTTTTTTCATCAATTTCTGTAGGAAACTAGAACTAATATACGTCTTTACCTCACAGCCCGCGACCCACCGCAGTGGACTGGCTGCCGCACGCACAATAATACATTAAACTGCTTCGGGTGCTCCTCCAGTCTAGTTCAGGAGGTTTATTAAAGCAGAGACGCCTCCACCTCCTCGCTGGACAGCGGCCACGCCCAAAAAAATTAATTAACAGAAGGGATACATCCACATTTTGCCGTTTTGGCCCGGGACTTTTTTGTTCGTTGATTGGTAGATCCCCTGTTCATCAATCTCAAGCTCCCAGCCATTCGTGCAGCGAATCAGCGGGTCAGCTTTGCCAGAAATTTCAACTCCAGACCTCCTCAGCGGTTGCTATTTCCTTCTATTAAACCTCCGAGGCCATGCCTCTACTGAGCTGCTCTTAATTAGGGCGTATTTGAATAAGCGCCAAATTTAAGCTTTTGAGCATGACTTGTTCGAAACCTCAGGCAGCAGCTTTGGCTTTACAGCTTTGAACACAGCACGGCAACTGTTAAAAGCAACCAGATTACGTTGAGCCACCTGAGAACTCCAATTTTACGGTGCACGATTAGGTTTCTAAAAGACTTAAGGACAATCGACTAAGGGTCAATGCCCGAAACTTAATTCAACAGGTCGAAGCCAGCGCACCTGCTTGAAGTTTCGTACAAATGAAGCATTGAAGGCTTAACTTTGGTGCCCAATCGAACACGACTTTAATCCAACTACCAAGGCTGCCAATGGGATTTTTGAGCAAAGTCGTGACCTTGGGGAAATCGAAGTGCTTTTTACGAAGCATGATTAAGTTTCTGGAAGTCTCAAGGGAAATCGATTGAGGGTTAACGCCTCAAACTCAGTTCAATGGGTCCCAGCCGCAGCACCTGGCGCTCAATCGAATATACCCTATTTCGTCTTTAGTTTCAATACTGCAGTGAATAACATAAGGTTAATATGTAGTAAATGATTGAAAAATGTTTTCAGCAGATGAAGGATTCCCGTTGTTCTGCACAAATTGATTGTAGATTGTAAAAAAAAAAAGGATACCGCTCTCACTCATGATAAACTGGAATTTGAAAAAAAGTAACTAAAGAAATCCCAGATTACACGTACGCCCTTTGTGTTTTGATGTAGTTATTCAGTAAAACAACACGTTTTTTAAGTGACAAAAAATATATCTAGAGAAAACAGCCATGTAATAGGGAGACTGTTATATTAGCAAAAATATGTTCCTACCGTTCTTATATAAATACGATTATAATTAGTCGAAAAAGGGGAAGCTCTCAAAGCGAATTTATGTTAACAGTGTGGATAAAAGTGATATGATTTTGTAAAAAGATATGAATTTGTAAAATGATGTGATTTTGTAAACAAGATATTATTTTGTATAGTGATATGATTTTGTAAGGTGATATGATTTTGCAAAAGTGCACGACGTGCGCTGGTTCGTAGGCAAAATGAGTTAGCTCGTAAAAATTTAATTTATTTTTAGAAAATACTCTGGAGCCCATGGATTCCTATGCAGAGAGTCCCAGCCAGAGGTGCGAGACAATCTTTTAGGGGCTGTAAAATCTTGGATTGTTCTCATTTCATTCAAAAATTAAATTAATTTTGTTGCATCATAAATTTAGTATTAATATCGTTCGATTGTTCTCATATCATTCAAAAATTAAATGAAATTAAATTAGCTTCATAAATTTAGTATTAATGTCGTTCTGATGTTCTCTATCATCATGTGAGCTATTAGTTTAGTAGGGAGTGTGAGAACTGGTTAAGAGTTTTCCAGAGATACTAATAAAAAAAAGTCGGGAACCATTGCTCTAGAGTCTAGACAATGAAATACTTCGGGTTACTACGCGAAAGAATGAAATTTAATTATATGCAGTACATAACTGAGTTAATTTCTATGGATAAAAGGGCAGCATGTTACACGTTTTCATTGGTTAGCAGCTAAGATACACGTAGGTCACGAGCACATGTGCAATAGAGAACTCAGTGCTTTAATATTCGACCTTTGAAGAGATTATAAAACCTGTCCAAGGCAGCATTAATGCTATAATGATTTCATGGTTCTATACTCTCTAAATAATGAGAAAATCATCCATATTCTATAGAACGTGTTTAATATCTTCATCATCATTATCGGAAAATAATATTTTTGCCCAAAAGTCGGGACCACCTGAGCGTCGCCGCTCAGTGTCAAAACCCTACAAATCATATCATTACCGTCCCAATTAATTCCTACTTGAACAGCGAAGGGACAAAAGCCTCTTAACAAAGGAACTGCTGAATCGAAATTTTGAGGGGCGTCTAAAGCGCATTGATCCTCTTCTTCTTTTGATGCACTAGAAAATGAAGGAGGAAATTTATCGTGAATATCGCAGGACGTTATTCATCGTGTTCATTAGTTGATCAAAATCAAAACTTTTCAATGGCTTTTAATTTTAGTAGTTTCCGGAAATGAGAGCAATTAAAGTAAAATAAAAGCGATGATAAAATAACACTGCGCATTTCAGTTTTGTAGCGTTTTTTTTTTTTTTATAGCGGAAGCAATGGTTTATTTTCGCTATATGTCCATTATATTCTATAGCTATGATTGTTTTCATTGCTTTTTTTTTTTTTTGTTTTATCTGCAAGCTTGATATGAAGTCTTCGAAAAACGTTGACGCTTCCTCGGATCGCAAATGAAAATAAGCTGCAGGTTAAATAGCAATATTAAGAACTGAGTACAGAACTTCACTACGATATACTCTTTATTAAAGCATTTTTGCAAAGTTCTGCAATTGTACTAGCAAGTAGTTTTGAATGCTTTAACAACGTGAGACTATCAACCGAATTTTTCTATGAAAGTATGGTAAGATCTTCATAGCTTCTTCCAGTAGCAAGAAATCGCAGTGTTGTAGTCAATCTTTCGTGGGGAGAAATTGCTTCTCTCATGTTTGTATTGGTCTTTGCAATTAGAGGTGTTACCAGTGACAGCAGACGTAAGTATGTCGCTTCGTTCATTCGAAGGTAGTTGTGCCAATCACGTGCCAATCTTCAACTCCGCCAATAGGTTAACATGAGAATATGGTTTCCTTTTCTTCACCCAATCTTTGCACCACTCCCGCCGGTTCTTTTCAGCTGCCTTTCGCTTGGCCACAATACAGAAAGCTGCCAAAGCAAGAGCGTCGTCGTCGTCGTCTGCACTCGACATTGTGATTTAAACTGAAGACTTGTCAAGCGTACCTGACCGTGTGGAGGCGAAGGGAAATATCTCAATACTTGATGAAATACTTGATCAAGAATACTTGTCAAGTGTACTTGATCGTGTGTAGCCACCTTTAAGAGTGCGACCCTCACTGAAGCTGAAGTTCCTCTAGCGACACTACCCTCAAGAAGAAGACCAATATAATATTCTAACTTATGACTTACGGCGCACCTCCTGAAGTTGCGAGAGTGTCGCTTAAACCAAACTTCCCCTCGATACATTACACTCAGAATTAATCTTTTATATCCACCATCGTGCTATGGACGAACATCGGATAAGCCGAGTTCTCCTGAATCACAATGGGTACCTTCACTTCAACTGCTATAATACCTGTGGATGACTGTAGCGGATAAATCAAATTGCGAAGAACAGTACATGTTTTGCAGCCCATCGAACATCATTTGTGAGCCGTAATGCGTAGTTTCCTAAGACATATTGCCTGCATTACCACAACTACATACTATTATGTTTCTGCTATCAGAACCTGTCGTGCATTAGCCACAATCAAGGGAAAGTCGTGTAAATTGAGGTCCCCCCTCGATACATTACCCTCGCTACAAGCACTCTTTTATTCGCTCTTCGATGGGCGCGGCGCACTTCCCTCAAGTTTCTATTAGCTCTTCCCACCTCTACCCTCTACCTCTACCCTCGGTTCTACCCTCCCTCGCTCTGACACCCCGTTTAATGCTCCAAGTTAGCGGCAGCTCAGGCGCCAATTACCCTGAGATGGAACAAAAAATACCCCAGACTTTGGTTCAATGATGGCCACAAACGCTGCAAGTTTGGTCGGTTTTGTGGTGCAGCAAAAATCTTCCTGCACAGAAACTGCCAATCTTGGGTAACTGCGGCGATAGCACCGCAGGAGCTCTTCAGATGAAGCGATGTTGAATTAATTCATTCCAAAGTGAGTTGCAAGGCTCCCGAGAGATAATATACGGTGGATTTATTCTATATGAATATGATAACATTCTTGAGAGAACGAACGGTTAAACTTGGAAGTAAGTGCGGCAAGCTGTATGAGATGGTGGAAAGATATTTGGTCAGAATAAATCTTGCACGATTCTTCAATGAGTAGACGAGGAATTCGTTTAAATGAAAATGGCAAAATTTTTCAATGAGGAGAGGATGAACTATTTCGTTACTACGTATATATGTTCAATTGTTTATCACGAATGCAAAAAAAAAGGATCTATAGTCAGCCATATGTATGTACCAATAATGTTCACGTCCTTTGCCTAATATGTTGACATGGAACTCACTACCGAGATCTGTGTTCGGCCATATGTTGATATGCAAGCGTACATATCGGCCGTGAAGGTTTCTTTCTAGTGATGCTCCCTAGCAACCCTTTGCATGGGCGGCCTTGAGTGCTAGTGCTGCACTTGGGTGCATCGCCTGTCCATGGACACCCAAGCGTGTGGTTTCAGTAATAATATCAATTACGCTTCATAAAACATAAGCAAGAACGAGGCCAATATAATTGCTACAAACTAACATTTAGAACAGTAACTGTCCATCAAAAGTATTTTATATAGACAAGACATTACTAGTATGTAACACTGCTTGACAATATTAATACAATGACAACATATGTCGATTTTGTCTGACTGATAGCATCCTTAGACATTTGCAGAAGCACTGGAAATGGGTTGTAAAACATGGGTCCGAAACTTATTTTTAATAAAAAGTGGCCCAGATACTCTTTTCGTCTTGAAATGCGGGTTCCCTGGAGTTCAACTTATTTCTAGAACGATCATCACAAGCATACGTAGTTTCCAGCTCCTGCGACTCATAGGCTAATCCCAATTTAGGGACGCCATCAATCGGAAGTTCAAGTCTTCACTCGCTGAAGGCGCAGACTGAACCTTCGCTCTACAGAACAGGGCCCTTGATTAGCTCCTTGTACCGTGATTAAAACAAGAGTGTCTTCCAAGTCCGCCGTCCCCTTTAATTCCTATGGTCATAATTCTCAGCAGCTTCTGCTTCCTCTCGTGATAGCCAGAGAGCGGCGGGCTGTGGGTCTTCTCATGTGTTATCTGCGGCGGGTCGGCGAGGGCCAGACTATACCACGCTGTAGTTTAATACTTCTGACCTGCAGTGTTTGGTCTCGGGATCTTATAGAACAGCAACAGTGTGGAGTTATACCACAGTTCACTTACTATAGTAGTTATGTCAGATCTGGATGTATACGCCCTTGGAATCTTCAAAATTGTGACGTCAAAATTACGTCACGCCACTGTGGAAATACCAAAGATTCCTCGCTGCAACAGCGGCGTGACGCAATTGTGACGTCACAAACCTGAAAATTTAAGGGCTTGTTGCGAACACTCATATCTGACACAACAATCTTCTGTAAATTAGCTGTGGTAATACCTTCCTATATAGCTTTTCTAATTGTTTTTGCTTCCTTATTTAGGGGCTCGGCATGAAGTGATTAGTAGTCTTGGGGTTAAACTAGTCCTTGTCTTAGGATCATACAAAAGCAATGTTTAAAGTAAAACCTTCCTATCTTTTCTAATTATTTTGCTTTGTTCACGAACACGCGGCTTTTACAAATTTGGCTTTGCAATGTTTGGTCTTGGGGTCATACCAAAGAGCAATAGTAAGGGTAGCAACCTTCGAACATATCGTTTTTGTTCCTGCACATGAATGCAAGATTTTTATGAACTTATCCTGCACTATTTCTTCTTGTGTTCTTGAATTTAAATCTACTGAGGAACGTTCATTACTCTATGGTTCCCATCGGAGAACGAATGCACCTAGATTCCAATAGTATCGAGAAGAACAGTTCCATTACAGAAGTGCACTCCATAACATTCCGGTTTGAGCAGAATTCCACTACAGTTAATTTCACAAGGTGGCAAATCATCTTCGCTGGTTGACTCAAAATGTCTGTGCTTTCGCTGAGGCAAGCGTTTCTGAGCGGCAGTGGCTGTGCATTAGTTGCAGTTAGAATATGAACTTTGGAATACAGAAATTCATTCAGAAAAATCAGAGTTTTACGGCTCATAGTGACACTATAGAGTGGTATTATCGCTATTACTTGCAATGGTAGGGATGTATCAGAAAAATACTGCAACAGGAAATACGTCGCACAAATATTATTATTTCATTTCCAGCAATAAGAAAAACCGTTCTTCAGAATATGCCGCCACATTTGATAAGAAAAACATTAATTCCTTCGCCACAAAAAATTACCAAGAAGACCATAATCAAACTGTTTAGTCTCCCTCATCGAGAAAGAGACGAAATAACATAATAAAACCATCGGGTGTTTATAAATTTATATATTTACATGTTTTCTATAGACTGCCCGTGAACCGTTGGATCACTAACAACCTTTCCTAAGAATGTGTATTCCATTTTCTTCAGCTCGATTCGCAGACTTGGAGTAGGTTATGCCAGATATTAGTTTTAAGTACTGAACTACGGAGAGACGAACATTTCTTTAACCTAAAAGTAACGCTTCGGTGTGAACGAAAAAGTTATATGGATGCTAGCTATTTACTCTTCTTCTGCATATTTTTTTTAATTTTGCTTTTTATTCTCGATATCGACTTTTTCTCCTCCAAAAACGTGACAAAAAAAAGCAGGCGTATCGAGGATACAAAAACACACCGTGTTACAAACGCGCCACGGCCTTACCAAAAGGGGCGAAAGGAAGATGGCGATATTAAAAGTGGAAGACATTAGGCCTGGTATTATTGTGTGCTTTAGAAGCGGTAAAAACCTAATAAAAAGCGCCATCTTGCGGCAAATTATGAGAGTGCTGTAGCTAGTCAAAAATTATGAGTGCTTTGGGCTGAGCAGCATTGAGGTGGGGCTGAGTTTTCTAGCGGTCTGAGCTGGAAATTTGGTTTCTTCGACTTTTGTTTGCTTCTCGACTCTGTAAAAATTCGTAACTTTTATTACACAGAGCTATTCTGTGATTTCGGATTTTCTTTTTTTCTATTCTTTTGTTTTTTCCACCCGCTGGGCTGGTTGCGTGGGGGTTTGTCAACCTCATGGAGTTTCTCCGTTCCTGCGTCGCCAGTCTGGTGTGATTTAATAATAATAATAATTATACTTATTTGATGATACTTTTGGTGTGATACTTTTCCCCGAAAAATTTACGTACTATTTATACAGTAGTAAAATTAGTGAGTATTTCCTCTGAAAACATTTACAGCTAAAGCTGCTTCTACCCCGTAAATTGTAAAAATCGAGGACTATTTGCTTTAGTAAAATGAAGAAATTTTCTAGAAACTTTACAGAACAACCGTGAACTTTATGGCGTTATTTGTACCATAATTTTTTCGATGCAACTTTATGAAATAATTTTTCATGTACATGCAACCACTTTTAAATCCTCAACGCTGCAGATGAATATAACTTTTCGTAGGAATATATAACATGCTTTTTACAACTGAACATCAGCGTCTTTTTTGTCTTCAACGGGAAATATGACAACCGTTTCGCATACGCAAACTCAGCTATTTGTTTCAAAACATCGTACTAGCACGCTAGTACTCGATTTGAAAATGACTATGTATAGATCCACTTATCGGAGATTCATAGGCAATTATTCAATATCTAAAGGGGGGCCAACGGATAACATCCGATAATTTCCTACAATTATCCGACTGGGCTACGACCTTCCATTTGACGCTCATGCATTTTACTACCGTATTATCGTACTAACAATAGCCCAAAACGAACCGAAGTCTTTATTCACCTATGGTAATGAGCCTCTCTGTCACTTTTTATCTAGTATATATATATAATCTAATTACGTCAGTTAAACCACTTCGCAAGCCTACAGCAACCATTTGATCATGTTTTAAACGATTAATTATATTCTTACGAAAATTTGTTTTTATCTCTGCGACATTAAAAAAGTAAATTAAAAAAAGCCAGCATTTTGTTTTATCGGAAATATTCTTTTCACACGTAAAGAATAAAATTCTTCGGATAATCCGATTTCGCAAAAGTTTTCTCTCATTGGAAATTCAAAAACTGCCCCATGAATAACTGCTATAATCCTACGGCCGGATCCGCACCCACGGATTCCATTTACACTCAGTTTCCGGGTCCGCATTTTTGTCCGCGTGACAGATTTATGGAGACGCTCAACACTAAAAATTTCCGTCTTCTTTGGTTGTACAAAGGCAATCTTCTCGCCTCATTCTCGGCGGGAGTTGTTCGCGGTGAGGAGAGCGCGTTCGAATTACTCACGTGGTCCCCACATCTATTTTACTCATATGCTACGTTCTCGAAGCTTCGCTGAGTACATAAAGTGAATAAATTAACCGTACTGTAGTTTATTCACAGAAGGGCAGGCAAATGGGGTGTTAGTTGCCTGCAAAGATGCGTAAATCAAATGCCTCATTGTTGCGGCAGGCTGAGGAAGTAAATGAGTAAAACACTCGCGGTTTACTCAGTCCAAAGAGGGTTTTAGTCGCCTACTACAACGCATAAATCGTGTCTCGCAATCGGTGGTGGGATTTAAACTGAGATAAAGTGTGCTAAATTGTGTTTTCCTTCACAGGTGGGCGGAAAGCAGCGTTACCTAGTCGCCTGCTATGGCCGAGTCGCGGCGTGCGATGCACCAAGTCCGACTCCGTCTCCGACGCATGGGGTCAGTCAGTCTCCGACTCCGACTTCGTGGACCACAAAAAATACCAGCTCCGACTCTTATTTCTTAACAAAGTGAACCAATTTTCGACGACTCCAACTTCTGGAGCCAGATGGTTTCGACTCCGACTCCTGGCCTTCAGTATGACTGACTCCTATGTACTCGGACTCCAACTTTCGAGCCCTGTTTTAGACACACATTTTGAGGCATCGAGATGAGCAAAGAGCGAGTTAGGTGATGTCGCGTGATCAAAAGTATGAAGCTAACGTGGAATTTTAGTCGCCTACTTTGACATGCAATTAATCGTCTTTTAGTCGAGTACTTTCGCATTTTATTATCAAAATGGTATTTCCGTAATATGATTTTAAAAATAATTATAAAAAGTAGCATTGCAAGAAAAAAGGAAAATCAGTTCAAGAAGTGCCAAAATAACTGCAAGTTGATTGACTTGTTTGAAAGATAAACTCTTCCCAGAATCAACAACGGTAAGGGAAGAGTGAGGCTATATTTAAAAGACCAATTCAAAAGCCTTTTAGTTACCAGAGTTATCGTTCTCTAATGCGTGGTAAAACACTATGAGATACAAAGCAGGATAAATTATCATTCTTCTAAACACATTCAGCAATATATTATGACAGTTCGAAAAGTGAATTGTATGCATTACTGTCACCATATAATAAGAATAAAGTTGAGGGGATTCAAAACTCTGCGGATATACGACACAGGAATTAACAGGCGCTGTTCTCTTCGAGAGAGTAAACAGTACTAAATTTTCTCACAGTCTGGAGCACTTGAAACAGCTCACATTTAGAAGAAGAAAACAATTGTTGAGCATCGCGCATTAAATTGCAAAGTTAGTTAAAATATCATCAAAGTACTCACATGATATACAGAAAGCAAAGTGTGTTGAACAAGCGCTTTATCTTTGAAAAAAGTAGCCAGTCTCGCTTAGCTGAATAAGAGCGTTGATAGACCTAAAGCATTACAAATATACCGTGAGTAAAAATAGTGCTAACTTACTCACCTAAGCCTTTACACTAGGAATACCATCTGTCTACACTAAAAAAAATGCGAAGATTAATTCAGTGTACTGGGAGAGCAATGGCGCTCTGCTTGAAGCGCGATGTAGGTTTTGCAGTGCGTAATGCGTTCTGTACTTAGCATTGGTAAACTAATATCAGTTCATGAGACTGAGTTTTTAAATGCATACATTACGGCTCTAATATTATCAATTAAGTTGACTGAGATTCAGCGGGATATTCAGCAAAAATTCTCAAGCACATTTTTTAGTGCAAATAGGCTGAGTGCTGTATAATAAACTGAAATAAGATTCACTAGCACATTTTTCGATGTTAATATAATAAACTATAATGGGATTAACTTATCAGGGACTACTTCTTAAGTGCATGTTAAGATATAAGTTACAGATGCCGACGACACGGACCGTTTGAATCCGTGCAAGTTGAGCGATTTCTATAAACACTAGCTGACGCATAATACAGAAGGTGAAGAACTACATATAGTAAGTACCTATTAAATATTGGCAAATATAACATTATTTAAATTTTCGATACAAACTGGCTAGCCCGCTGCACATGATGGCAATTTGTTCAGTGTTTTCCACACAAACACAACGATATGTCAAGTTGACAACCGATACGTTTAGTTGGCTTTCATATACGAAGGCCTTGCAACAGTCACAAGTAAGGCTGTTGGTGTCTTTTCGAATTTTGGGTGAACTCAACTAAGGAAAAATACACTTCAATTGTCGTTATTTGAACAGCCACAGCAACGCAGCAGGACGCTGTGAAGTTAAAACACCGGACAAATGGCTATCGTGTGCAGCGGATTTTTAAAGAATTCGGACACGGAAGTTCAGAAACAATACGCAGAGTTGAGAGAAAAAGATGCATCAACTGCCAATGAAATTGAGCGTACACAAATAAGCGTATCACAACGCCTGTAAATGTAATACTTAACGGACACAAATAAGCGTATCACAACGCCCGTAAATTCTGAGGGTCTAAAATAAACGAGGCAATTTACAAAAGAAGCGAGCATTAAATGGGATGAGGTGGAGTAGATCCTCGTAAATAATTGCGGCCTTCATAAATACAAGAGAATGGGTGCTGAGAAACAGACTGTTATGGTAGAGCAACTTCTATAGAGGCAGGTTGACACGTTAGTCTTTTGTACTTCATTCGGTTACGCTTCAGCGGAGATAGTGTTGGCAGTGTCAGTACAAACAACGCAAAAGTGCACTCTATGAGTTCTAATTCAATTCAAATGTGAAGAGATATAAGCTTGGAACTTTATTCGAGACTCTTCAGCTACTGAACAAACTGACTTAACGGTTAAAGCGGGGTTCACACACGAAACTTTTTTGTTAGTAGCCCACGATCTTTGTCACGTTAATCGAAACTTTACAGAGTATCGACATTTTTCTGCTAAATGACGTCACGCTCATCAGTTGTAACAAGCATTTGGGTAGACTCACAGCTGTTGAGCTATACAGTGCTAGCCTTTGAGTTATAGAAAAATAGAAACTGCCTGTCAATTTATAGCTTTCATGAGAAAATAGGAACCTGTGTGTCAGTTCTTAATATTCACGAGCCAAAACAGAACCTGATTATCAGTTCTTGGTCTCTATGGAAGAGAAAACCTGCATACCAATTTTTAATTTTCCCGAGAAAAAAGCAGAAAAAGAAAACCAGGTGGCTCAGTTCTTAATTTTGCCGAAATAAAGAAAAAAGAGAACCTGCGTATACTTCAAACTCCAACAGCATGGACAATATCGCCGCGACACGGCTCTGTCCTGAGGGACGAAACAACTTTTGATGAAACGACTCAACTGCTTACATTTGTCGGGCAACTGTCGCGAAACTTGGTGTTCCTGTGTGACGCACATGACACACTCGGCGTTCTGGCACACTCGGTGTTCTGGCACACTCGGTGTTCTGGCACACTCGGTATTCTGACACACTCGGTGTTCTGGCGCACTCGGTGCACTGGCACACTCGGTGCTCTGGCACACTCGGTGTTCTGGCACACTCGGTGTTCTGGCACACTCGGTGCTCTGGCACACTCGGTGTTCTGGCACACTCGGTGTTCTGGCACACTCGGTATTCTGACACACTCGGTGTTCTGGCGCACTCGGTGCTCTGGCACACTCGGTGCTCTGGCACACTCGGTGTTCTGGCACACTCGGTGTTCTGGCACACTCGGTGCTCTGGCACACTCGGTGTTCTGGCGCACTCGGTGTTCTGGCACACTCGGTGTTCTGGCACATTCGGAGTTCTGGCGCACTCGGTGTTCTGGCACACTCGGTGCTCTGGCACACTCGGTGCTCTGGCACACTCGGTGTTCTGGCACACTCGGTGTTCTGGCACACTCGGTGCTCTGGCACACTCGGTGTTCTGGCACACTCGGGGCTCTGGCACACTCGGTGCTCTGGCACACTAGGTGCTCTGGCACACTCGGTGTTCTAGCACACTCGGTGTTCTGACACACTCGGTGCTCTGGCACACTCGGTGTTCCGGCACACTCGGGGCTCTGGCACACTAGGTGCTCTGGCACACTCCTCTTTACATCTATAGTACTCGTTGAGTCCCTACCAGAATTTTCAGCAGCCCCTAGTGAAGAAGAGTGAAGGCTGCTACCCCGGGCGCGAATTTTTTTCCAGAACCTTTCAGCACGTACAGTCACAAGGCAGCCAATATCGTGGCAGGTCACAGGCCAAAGTGGGAGGGGCGAAAAGTGATGGTTTGTGATGATGTTACACTCAGATGCGTACCTTGAAAAAACTATGTAAATTCACAATTTACATGGCTTGAAGTTTATTCTCATAAGTAATAGGCATCGATTAAGGTGCGTGATGTACTTGAACTTCGTTTAGACGTGAGCAGCATGTGAATATTGCTCGAGTGTTAGCATAGTTTTTTTTAAGGTACGGTACGCATCTGAGTGCAACACCATCACAAACCATCACCCTTCGCCCCTCCCACAGTGGCCTGTGACCTGCCACGCTATTGGCTGCCTTGAGACTGTACCTGCTGAAGGGTTCATGAAAAAAATTCGTTGGTCCGCGCTCTCGTCGTTCGCGATGATTTGTGTGCGTGTTTATGTACGCGGATCGTGTGCGTGCGGGCGGCGTTCACGTTGGTACGCTGCGATGCTCGCTGTATCGCTGATCAAGTTAGGTTAGGTTAGGCAAGGTTAGGTAAGGTTGGGTTAGGTAAAGTTAGGTTCGAATGCTAGCTTATGTTAGGCTAGGTTAGAAGAGTCTAGGTTAGGCTAGGTAGTGTTTAGTTTAGTGGTGACGCGCGCAGGAAGGCTTACTTGAACGCAAACTCGTCGTGAACGACGCAAGTGCTACCGGGGCCCACTATACATACCATCACAGACTCAGCTTACAATGCCGGGGACACACTAGGCATTTACACAGACAACCTGAAGCAAGGATGCGAGACTCGGAAGTCATTTATGCCACGGTATCTATGCTACCGACTTTAAGTATGTATCGCAACGGCCCGTGAATTGCTCATCCCAGCAACCAGTTGGGAGTAGAAATGCATATGTGTGCCCGGAATTATTAAGGGGGCGTTGCGCTTGTACCTTGGTTAGTTTAAATACTCTCCATAGGTATCTTGGATACTGACTCAATTTTACAATCAGGACGACGTGCGAGATGAGCACAAGGAGCTTCAATGGGAGGAGTACGCGCAAGCCTTCCCTGGGCGAGTAAACACATGGCTTTGTCACGTGACTCAAGCTGGCGTTTGGAGATCTTAAACTGGCTGAAGTGGCAGTGGTCAGCACATATAGTTAAGGAAGATAAAGATAGGCAGTTCTTCAATATTTTTGCAAGACAATCGTGTCTGAAGATTAATATCCCACTGCTCACCCTGTTACTCTCATCATAACCTGGTATACAGGATACAAGTTTCCTTTACATAGGCACTTCCATCCGCTCGGAATTTTATCGATGGTCGATGGCTGCAAAAATTTGAGCTCAGGACTCATTCCTACGTGAGGCAATGCCTAAAGTAGGCAATGCCGCTCTCCGATTAGATAAGCCACTCAGCCAGTTTAAGGGAAAAGTTTACTCGCAACGCTCCCGTAGGATAAATAGATAGGGTGCACTACTCTCTCTTAGAACCTCCTTGGATGAGCATCCGCTCATAAGTTGTGCGTGCGAGTGTGTGATGTGGCCCCGGTATAGACATTCAGGAGTGCATTATTATTGCTCTACCTATGTGTAGGTTGGCCATGTTATTTTTTAAGTTTTTCTTAAGACTGGACCTATAAATAGATTTGTTTACGGCTGTTGATACAGTTATTTTAGGAGAAAGCACTTGCGAAGAACTTGATTAATGAGTTGCGTGTAACCAGCCGACATTCTAAAAAATATTGCAAAATAATTAACTTGCCTATAGAACAGTGGTTCTTAACCTTTTTGGAGGCACCGAACTCCTCAAGTTACATACATGCATTCATTGAACCCTTCGTAGTTGAAAAAAAAAATGCACTTCTGTTTTTTCCAAATTCAAAGCATATGTTATAATCATATACTCTATTAGTGCGCAATCTGCACCATGCATCACTTGAACACAAAATCACTGTATTCAGAGAACAAAACCAGCAAGCAGAGCGTGACGTCAGGACTCATACTAGTGGGTTGAACCAAGTCTCTGTACCCCTGACACTGACTCACCGAACACCTGGGGTTCGATTGAACTCAGGTTAAGAACCACTGCTATAGAACAATAGTACAAATGCCATTGTATTGTGTATTTATGTGGGCAAGGCATTTTTTATTCCAAATTAACTTGTGTCTACATAGAACTAGAACTGCATTGTGAGTATGTATACACTTTATAACACGTTAATTGTTTAGAATAGTCTAATTTGAAACATAAATCCTATCTATAATTTTCAACCAATCTCAGCTCTATTCTTTCTGCCATTGTTTTATCAAAATCTTATAAGCATACTGTACACCGAAGGGTTTGGAACTGATCATTTGGGACGTACAATTAATCAGTAAATAAAAATTATTATCCTTTGGTAAATTATAAAATTGAAATGAAGTCGACACTAATATAAAAGTTTGACGTTTCGGAAGCATCCTCCCATTTTCAAAAATCTAATAAAACCTTCTAAGGATATATACCTAACAACAAAAATTTTTTATTTAAGAAGATCTAAAACGTGATGGTGTTAGCAGTGTGGGACCTAGAGGGTGAATGCACAGTACAGTAAAGGAAGTATGGAAAATCTGTTAATTTCGGGCGGAACCGTGGCGTCACAATCTAGGCACGCCCTTTGCTGGAGCAACGGGCCAATAGCAGAGAAGCGGGCAATGGTA
>LQNS02278070.1:6982844-6996477 GCA_001587735.2 Parhyale hawaiensis
AACGACTACAGCTGTACCACTCGTCACAACCATGGCTGACGCTTTTTCCTCCGACTGCACTCGCCCGATTCTCCTCCGCTTCCCGTGCCGCTCGACGCTTATATAAGGACCCCATAGCGCATCGTGGTCATTCGCCCTCTAGGTCCCACACTGCTAACACCATCACGTTTTAGCTCTTCTTAAATAAAAAAATGTTTGTTGTTAGGTATATATCCTTAGAAGGTTTTATTAGATTTTTGAAAATGGGAGGATGCTTCCGAAATGTCAAACTTTTATATTAGTTCATGTCGACTTCATTTCAATCAGTAAATAATTTAAGATTCAGGTTGTAGAGATAGCCACAGTAGGTGGCCGAGCAGACCCATTCCAATAGAGCGGCAGACTATTTCATTTACAATTTACTGTGGAAAACCCTATTAAAAACTACTGTACAGCGGACTGCGTAGCTGAAATACTTCGCAGTACGCAGTTTTGCTCACGTTTAGGAAAATAATTTATTGAAACCATTCATCGCTGTTGATATTCTTTAATTTGATACATATAGTGTTTTGCCTCCATTTCATTATGCATTCTCTACAGAAGTTAACAAGTGGTCATTCTTGTTATACAAGAATGGGTTCTGATGTACAATGTGACCAAATTTAAAGTATGTATTAGGTTAGGTGATGTTAGGTTAGGTTACCTCTGAGGGTCAACTTCTCTTTACGTTTCACACACCAATGACGCCTGATTTTAACCCGTTAGTTTAGAGTTAAGAACGGGTTGGTTCGACTAGACTATGTGTCTAGCCTAAATTATAAACCCTCAGATTATACCTGGATCTCATTTATATAGGATATGTACCATGCAGGCGCCCAAAAAAGTTTACACAGCGCACGCAAATCCAGCAAAAACGTTCCCGACGTCGCACTTTTTGCTAATGAAGCCACACGGGCGCCCCCCAAAATATGGCAAGCTTTTTGCTATTCTGCACGCCAGTTCATCCGTTTCATTAAATTTTCCATATTTTGCCTAAAGAAACCCAAAGTGCGCAATGAAGCGCCGAGTTCGGAACAGGTGTTCTTCTTTAGGTGTTCCGCATGCAAATGGAAGCACCTCGTCCGCATTTCGGGGCTGATGTGCCTCGGAAAATCTACGTTCCGTCGTGAATAAAAAAAAAATATAATTGTATATTTTCATTCCTCCTCTGTCATCGAGGAGTGAATTCCCAAAGAAGTGTAAAGTTTGTATCTAGGGTAAATTCCTACACTAGAGTAAATTTCTTAACTAGGTTAAATTCCTCAACTAGGGTAAATTTCCGAGCTAGGATAAATTGCTTACCTAGGATCGAGGAATACTTTAAATAAGACGACTTCCGTAATTACGTGTATCAAGCTCCCTTGCTAGGATAAAGACATGCTCTTCACCTACACTTAGGTGAATTCTCTGGGTTACTGTAAACTCCGTAAACTGGAATAAAGTATACTGTTAAACTATTTAACTGCGATAAAACAAGTTTCCCCAAGTGCAACTGAGCATATGCTATAACTATGCGAAAGCGAATTCTCGACCTAGATTAAAGCAAACTACACAATTCGAGAAACACATCTTTTCCCTAAACTGTATTCGGCTTCAGCGAGTTCTTTAGCTAGGCGAGTTAATACAAGATGTCCAACCAGAGTAAAGAATGCTCTCTAACTAGGCTAAATTTGAATTGATTCGTGAGTTTAATAAAGAATCCTAACCAGGAAAAAGGGGTTTCATTATATAAGGCAACAAACAGCACAAAAATCTTTCTAGTAATGGTAAAATTATAAATTCTCGATTATAACCTTTTCGTTTTCAGAAATATATCTTAGGAAAATTTCAGTATCTTTAATTGAGTGTAATATTGCGATTTATTCTTGGGGACGCAATAGAATTTACTGCTTATAATCAATTTAAATGTTAAAAACGAGGAAATGTATTAGCAGATATTCCTAACAGCTTAAAGACGTCGCCAATGTTAACACTACTATTACAAGCGCGTTATACAAACAATATTAAATATTGCATAATTATCGCCTTGTACATATTTCAAAGTTAAAATTACAAACCACTTCCCATCAGCTGTAATATCACAAACACTTCATGTGAACAATGGTTATTTCACATTTTTTTTAGCTATATCAGCCTAATATGTTATTTATTTGCCTATAGATGTTAACCGTCCGTAATATTCGAAATTTTTCATTCGTATTAACCTTAATTTTTTTTCAAGTTTCTTTCAATTGTAATAGCTTTAATATTTTAAAAACTTTCCCCCGCATTAACCCTATTATTGCAATGATTGTACATGATTAACCTGCATACCAACAGCAATTCGTGTGAGTAGAGAGTAAATATTACAGTCTCCCTTATATCCACACAAAAAATATTCTTTACGGAATAGCCATCCTTCTTCCGACACCAATGTTCCTGACGGTGTACTTTGCATCGGAATTGGCCCAGCTCTGTCCATAACGGTAACATTTTGCACACCCGGTGTGGGCGCATACGCATTTCTTTTTCGCTGCAAGCGGCACAATTTGGAAACTTTGAGGAACTGTTCTAACAGTGGAGCCAAAAACAACAGCCTAAGCACGGAAGATCTCTGACAAAAGTAGCTAAATCGAAACAAAATTAATATTTCTTTGTTCTTCACAGCACCAGAACGGAGATCATGATCCGACTCAAAAGAGAAATTAAACACAACGAACCCTAGAAAATTAGATAATTTTTTTTTCACTGTATCAACAGTAGATAGCTAATCATGCATGCTACAGGAATAATACACAATCCTAGCAGAAACAAGTTCAGAACAAAACGAACAATTCGTTATTGCATCAACATTGGCATATGCGAATCATACAGGCATAATGATATAAATTTTAGTATATTTTTTCAGTGCACTTGCATGCATACTTATATATGGAGTGGTCTATGGCTGAGACTATAGACTTTGTCGACCGCAATAACGTCGCAACCTCAGCGAGACGAGAGACAATAATGACGTCACAGTGGACTCAAGGGAGATTTGAGGTGCGCTTACAAGTTGTGCGCGTGTGTCTTCTGTTTGTCTGAGCATAACATGGCAATAAATAAAACAGGGGAGGAGCCTATATTGCGAACTATACCTGGACAGTAGAAGTAATCATTGACCTTAAAATCAGCAAACGACTATCGTCTAAAATTACTTGCATCCAAGATGCGATTGGCTCGAGTGGTAATAGGTAATATTATTTCTGTCATTCATAGTCAAACTTTCTCTTCTAAAACTATTGCGGCTCTGGACTGCGAACATATTTAACGGAACATAAATTAGGCAGAGAAAAAACTCAACAAAAAGACTTGAATATTTGTCCATTGGTTTTCACTATACCTACAGTACACCATGATAAACTTCGCAGTTTACCATGCTATATAGTGATGCTTGATTTGCTCGATTATATGTTTCTTTAGGGAACCCAGCATCGTTTCTATAACCAGTACACTAATTGCAAAAAAAATATTACTGGTAAATAAAACAGTTTCACAAAAAGCATCCACTGCTTTGGATATATCACTGGTCGGAAATCACAATCACTCCTACGAATAATTCGCAAAATTGCTATTGACGTACTTTACATATCGGAATTAATTTCAGTTTCTCATATTCATCTAAGGACGAAGCTTTTGCATATATATATATTCTCTGTGCATGCTTTCTTCACAAGGAATCTTCTTCACTTCCACGAATTCATATACAGTGCCAAGACATAAGTACCTATCTGCAAAATTTTTTTTAAATATTTTAAAAATTTTAGGGACTGCCTTAGGATAATTAACACAGGAAGTTTATATAAAATATATATAATAGAATATTTAAACAGAACAGTCAAATGTGCGCTTATAACAAGGAAATTTAAAACATGCAAAAGTAATGAGGGACATAAGTATTTGACCAAAAAAATGATGACATTAGTATTTGGTAGCGTGACCTTTATTGGCAATAACAGCATGGAGACGATTGTTATAGCTGGAAATTAACGTTTCACATTCACTTGAGGGTATTTCTTTCCATTTTTCGATGCAGATAACCTTTAATTCAGTAAGGTTTTTGGGACACCGTTTGTGGACACCAGATTTAATAAGACGCCACAAATTTTCTATTGGATTAAGGTCCGGTGATTGGCTAGGCCATGGAAGAACATTCATTTTTTTTCTTTTGAAGCCATTCTTTCGTTAAATTCGCAGTACGCTTGGGGTTGTTGTCTTGTTGGAAGGTCCACGTGCACCGTCCGTAGAATATTTTGGCACTTGGAAGCATCTTCTTCTCTAATATCCCTCTGTACATGAAACTATTCATCTTGCCATCAATGATATGAAGATCCCCAACACCATGGGCATGAAGCAACCCCACACCATGATGCTGCTCGCTCCTTGTTTCACGGTGGGGACGGTGTTTTTGGGATCATAGGCAGTACCACGTTTCCTCCATACATGCTGAGCTTCGTTTCGGCCAAAAAGTTCTATTTTAGTTTCGTCAGACCATATAATCCCTTCCCAAAACTCATTTCCTGTGTCCAAGTGGTCTTTGGCAAATGTTAAGCGGCTCTTGACATGTTTAGCTGTAAGAAGAGGAGTTTTGCGAGGAGTGTAAGAATGAATGCCAGTACGGTTCAATTCCCTATCAATAGTTTTCTTGCTGACATGCAGTCCCTGAGACGCCAGTTCACTCTGAAGGTCAGCACGAGTTGTCATGAGGTCATTAGTCACCTATACGTAGCATGTAGCGCCGAAGACGACCCATGATCTTACGCGGAGCTCCAGCCCTTGACCGGTTGGAGACCGCCCCAGTCACTTGATGCTTGCGGACTATTGCTCCAACCGTTGCAAACGGAACATTGACACGTTCTGCTATTACTCTATAAGTTAATCCCTAACTACGCAGTTGAATGATCCGTTTACGAGTAGCTACAGGGATTTCTTTAATTTTGGGCATTGTAGTGAGAGTGTGCGCGACTTCAACGAGGTCTCGAGAGGTAATGATTGCGCCGGCTGTGGTTTGCTTACATTGCATTTGTTTCGAAACGTTTCGTGAACGTTCTAGAATAATTTCTAGACTAATTTATTCAAATTATACTATTAAATGTCAAAGATTCAACATCATATTTATTTTGGTCAAATACTTTATCCCTCATTACTTTTACTTGTGTTAAATTTTCTGGTTATATTTAATTGCACATTTGGCCGTTTTGTTTAAATACTCTATTATATATATGGTATATTAACTTCCTGTATTAATTATCCTAAAGCAGTCCCTGAATTTTTAAAAATACATAAAAATAGAGTTGTGCAAATGCTTATGTCTAGGCGCTGTAAACTAAGGACGAACAGTTCGCAAAATTCTTGTTGTCTGCACAATTTTTACACACCGGAAATGATCTCCACTGCTCCGAATTATTCCCGTTTGGGTGAGCACTTGAAACTTGGTGTGACATCAAGATTCCCGAAATGTGCGCCATGGAATGCACACTGGAGAGCTCTTTACTGGTATTGCTTCAAAACAGGGCAGTAAATTGGTGCACAGAAAACGAGACTTCAGCAGCACACTCGCTCTTATGGTCCAAAGTGAGGGCAAAAGTCATAAAAAGTTGCGCTGAAATAAAAAAAAAACGGAAAAAGGATGCGCGAGTAGGAAAGAGCTCTATAACAAAGTAAAATCCTATCGTGGGTGAATTGAATACATTGAGCGATGCTTTGCATTCGATTTTTACCGTAGTTTATAGTTATTGTCAATTCGATTGGGATTTTTTCAAAATAATGAGCTTAGAAACAATTAGAACGCCTCGTAGCGGAAGACCATCAACCGCGGTGGGGCAAATTAAACACCGTCCTCTTTTAAGGCCAGTTTACTCTACAGTCGGCATTTTTTCGCATCTCAGTCAACTCACTGGACTGTCTGAAAAAGATTATGATAATGGCTCAACTCCTTCTGCCTCTTTTTGGGTGGAGTTACAGATTCAACGCCGTCATTTTTATGATCGCTGTACCTCAAGATTTTTGCCATGTTCACATCTCAGTCAACCCACCTGACTGCCTAAAACAAATTATTATTATGACTCAACTCCTGATGCCTCTATTTGGGCGGAAAGACAACAGAATTAATAGCCATCATTTTTATGGCCGCTAATTCTCGTTTTCTTGGCATTGGTCACATCTAGGCCAATCTGCCAGACTCCGTGCAAAAAATTATGAACATTACTCATCTCCTTCCTATTTTTGGGTGGACAGACAATTATGTATATATATACTTAAATCTTCAACGAAAACATCACCGCCCTTCGCTCACGGGTGATAAAAACATACGAAAAACTGTGAAATTAAAAAAAAAAACACAGTCAGAGCAAAGAAATATGGGTTTAGCAATAAACATGCTCCCAGCGTAGCAGATTGGTATTGACTATCAAATGAAATCACTGATTTAGCAGACAAGCGTAACTAAACACCCAGTACTAGAACAGACAGTCTGCATCAACCACTAGCTAAGCTACAGACTTCTAGCTTTTAGACTTAACTCAGTAAGTAAACACACAATCAGCAACAAACACATACGTACTCTGTAAGAAACAATAACTAAACTCATAAGAAACACACCCTATTAGCTACGAACGACTTGACTTACAAACTAAGTCCACAAAGAAAGACGGAATCACAGAACCCTAGGGCATCGGGGCATGCAAGATTCAAAAAGGTTAGGCAAGTTGGAACATAAGCTAACTGTTGTTTTTAAGCTGTTCCAGACGTGTGCTCAGCCCTGCTCGGGCCGAGTGTTGCCATTGGGACCGAATGAACGCATTCAAACTTCGGCGTTATTACTTTAGGAGCGGCAGATCGGATGAGAATTTCATGCCTAAGAAAGCAGCAAGTCGGATGAGAATTTCATGTCTATATTGCCGGGGCTACATACGCATTTACGCACACCTAACTGGTTGCTAGGAGGAGCGGCTCGCGTGGTTTCGATTAATATTTACTATCGCTAAAATAGATACGGTAGTATAAATGACGTGCAAGTTTCGCATCCTCGCATCAAGTTGTGAGAGTGAATGCATAGGGTGGCCTCGACATGAGAATTTCATGGCCGATAATAATTCACAAGAGATTATAAATACAACCGATTGAAAGGGACCCTAATGCGCCAAGTCGGCAGGGCTGTGCTATGCTGCAGGCTATAGGTTTCCGCGAGGAACCTTAGTTTAATTATGTCTTCCCTAGCAGAATAGCATAATTAGCTACATGCTGTATACGTGGTTCACTGTGCATCCCTGATGTAACCAAAGGAATAACAAGCATTAATTAGGATTTTAACACATACCTACTGCATGCATGCTTATCATTTCAGCAACAAAAAAGGGTTAATTTGACCGAAGAAATGGCCAGTAGTTTGCAATTAATAATTATCAGTGCCCTCAAATTCAAAATACCTTCGGGTACACATAACTTGGTCGGTCATAGCAGAGGCATTCCCTGCGTGAAAAATGACCGGTGACAGCAGAGGCGGGTTGCAATCTTTATTCCAGTGTCACCTGTGCTACCCTGAAGGTGGTTATATGGAACCTCATTGGGTTACACAAATGTCAACCATCTCTCAACATTTGACGAAGTTACGGTCAACGCAGATGAGTTATTGTTATAAACTTACACCGCTGCTCGATAGATGGCCCTGTCGTAGCCCCAATTCGGGTTGCGGATACCGTTTTTCAGGTTGCAGTAGTCCAACTGGGTTGTGATTACAACGCGCCTTTACTTTTAATGTATTTTGAAGGATCCATTTCGTTGTTCGAACATTACATTAGTCGAACGAGCTCGAATAACAGTTAAAAATCAATACGACAAGAGATGCAATGAAGCGCATTTACGGTCCTGTTTAACAATCCCGTCGATTCATACACGAATAACCATCAGGAAGAGAAAGACCGAAAAAATTCTTTTGAAACTGATGGATTAAGTTAACTTAAAATGAATATATACAGACTAAAACTCCTTGATAATGATTCGTGTATAAGGCTTGAAGAATTAAAACCGACCCTCGGTTGTGCCTCACAGCCCGCTGCCAATCTTAGTGGACTGCCAGCCTGCCAGCAGTATACACAATAATATGTAAAATGTTTTCCTTCAGTATGCACAATAATATATTAAAATGTTTGCCTGCCTCACGCGCGCTTCCTGGGAAGTAAAAGAGGGTAATTGCAGCAACGATACACCGCCTCTATATTGGCCAGCGGTCACTCCGCTCAAAGAGCTTTAATACACTATCGAAGCTCGGTGACTTCGCTATTGAGTTGCTTCTGAGGCTGCTACAAGGGGATTTTAGAGAGAATCCACGATCGTACGAAAAAAAAACCATGCTTTGGCAGCCCTGGATGCGGAAGGACAGATACACAGACACGTTGAAAATTCTAGATCTAAGGGTATACTCCTAGGGGCTTTAATGATAATACTGCACGGAAAAAGAGTTTTCTTAGAGCTCTTCTCTCATTAATCGTTTAAAATCTAGCAACAAAAAAGGAATACTTACCTGCAGCAGTTGAAGACAGTATCTGAGATACCAGGGAAGGTGACTGGAGACATGCCTTGTGGTCTTCAAGTAACATTCCTGCCTGCAGGAGAAAAGTTCATTCAAGTTTAATTGCCCTCTATATTGTACAACTACAGGTGATATCCTATATCTTTCAAAACCACATATCATGTTCTGTGATCTTCGAAAACTACAGATCATGTCCTGTAATCTTCCCGATCAATAGGTCATACCCTGCGATCTTCTAAAACCCCACACAAACCCTGCGATCTTCTAAAACCACACGCAAATCCTGCAATCTTCTAAAAGCACACGCAAACCCTGCGATCTTTTAAAACCACACGCAAACCCTGCGATCTTCTAAAACCACACGCAAACCCTGCTATTTTATAAAACCACACGCAAACCCTGTGATCTTCTAAAACCACACGCAAACCCTGCGATCTTTTAAAACCACACGCAAACCCTGCGATCTTTTAAAACCATAAATCATGCTCTCTGATCTTCCAAAATCACAGATCATGCTTCGTGATCACCTAAAACCACAACTCTTACTCTGTGGTTTTTCACTGTGACAGATCAAGCCCTGCGATATTTCAAAACTGATCACACATTGCGCTATTTCAAACCACAACCGCATGACACCAAGTGATCTTCCATTGCCCGATCTCTGCACCGACCTTAATCTACGCTCTTACGCACGCGTGAAAATCACACGCTCTGTTATTCCCAGTGATCTCGAAACACATGTCCACCGATGATTTTCCCCTCAAGGTCGTTCTTTAATTGGTGATCATTTTTGCGCAATAGATCAAGCAACCCTCGCAGCGGGGGGAGCTGCTTATCCCACAGTGAGGGAAGCTGGCACTTATTGCCCTCATTCATTATTGTCTATTGCCTTATTTTGTAGCATTCCATTAGGTTCTTAGAGAACGTGCAGCCCGGGCCCACTATGGAAAAATAAATACTGAGGTATGGGTGATTATGGATGTGTGTAGGGGAAAGAAGATGTAATGAATAGGTGCTTATGGAAGTGCACTGAGAAATGAATAATAAAGCAAGGGTGATTATAAACGTGTACGTGTAGAGAAATTATTAATAATGTAGTTGTGATTGTGATATATTGGGGAAATAAATGTTTATTATTCGGGCGATGTAGGTATGTACAATGTACAGACAATTATAATGCAGTGTATACTGTATAGCTATAAGGGCTCCAGGAAAATGTACAGGCGAACTATTTAACAATGATTGGAGAATAAAAATTTAAAGTGCGAATAAGTAATTATAAGTAAATGGGCTACGAGTCCAGTAAATACAGATTTATGAGTGAAATACTCACAACCAACTGATGATGCATCCACAGCTTAATTGCGATACGATAAGTGTGCACTGAATAAATTTTGTTATGACAACAGCACACCTTGCCGTGCACTAATGAAAGTAAGTACAGTTTCCGCACTGCGCAGTATGCCAAGGCAGGAAGCTATCATCCGGGCACGTGAAGGCGTGTTGTCTCCATACCAACACGCTTTCCAGCGTATCGGCGCGAAATACCTGGTTTTGCGTGCAGCACGAACACGTGAAGCCCTTCTATCTGGCTCCAATTAATGGCTTTATTTCAGTACAAATACAGTTAATAGAACAATATAAATCAGCTTCGTTAAGATAAATTACCGTACACAGTTAACTTTTGCTTCTCGTGGTGTAACTGGGTAACTAGCTGCCTACCGTTCTCTTGACTTTCCAACTGCAAAGTGTAATCTTTCGTTCTTACTGCACAACTAATAGTCCCGGGTCTGAAATAGTCAAGCGGTCCAATAACATATCGATATAGAAAACCAGGCATACACACTTAATTTATTAATGCATTCAAAGTACCAGGGTGGTAGAACGAGCAAGGACTGTGGCTGGTAACTCATAAAATGTTAGCTATTCTGCGAGAGCATCAACACAAGCAATACGACCCCAAAGGAATCTCTTACAGTGGACACCGAGAATCCTACGTAATCCTGAACCAAAGGCATATCGGTCTATAGCTAGAGCGCAAGTGCGGCTGGCTAGAGCTCTATGGCAGCGAAGACTATTACAAACACTTGCCACTCACCGGAAAGATGCAGTGGCAATAAAAACACAGTAATAAAATCTTATGAATCTTTATTCATTGATGCGTACTTCTCACAATATACTAATAGGGATAAAATCGGCAGAAATTCGATTCCTGGAATTAAACAAACGCAGATCTTGAAAAAAAAAAAACACCAAGCAGATTGACTGGTATTTTATCTTTACAGAAAGAAACAGTCAATCACAGTAGTAATTCTTTACCTTCTTAATATTCGGTATTAATTTCGTGAAAGAATGACGTCATTTTTAACCGTATCAGAGTTAATTACGGCTGTCACTGTAAATCAAGGCTCCGCGAGCATAAACTGAGCTGTCGGTGCGGTTTCATAGTCGTTATATATCGAAGTTGTAGTACATTATGAGCACCAGTAATTCTAACCATGAAAATGCAAAGTACGGTAGAATAGTCAAAGCATGAAGGCACGTGAGGTAAGATCACGTGCACGAGACGTATGATGGTGCAGATGTAATTCGTTGGTAGCTCCCCCGATGCACTGGGTAGAATAAATTGCAGCTTCCCCCAGGCGGTGTGACGGGATACGGCTATAGCTGTCACACACGTTACCACCAACGTTATGGCGCCAATACACTTAGTGTGAACACTGGGCCGAGCTGCTGCAGTGGTGGTTGGGAGCGTGCAGTCAGTGGGGCGTAAAGTGTGGGGAAAATGAGAGAAATCGCCCGAATTCTTGTAGGCTGAGTGAAAATAATCGTAAATTGAAATGAAAATGAGCAAAACCACCTAAATTTTTGTCAGCTGGGTGAAGATACTCGCAAATTGAGATGAAAATGAGAGAATATTCCTAAATTTTTGCATACTGGGTGTAGATAATCGTAAACTGAAATGAAAGTGAGCAAAATCGCCTAAATTTTTGTAAGTTGGGTGTAGATAATAGTAAACTGAGATTTAAAATGAGTGAAAGTGAATGAATTTTTAAGTTAGGGAAAATAATCATAAAAATAAGATGAATGATCGAAATTGCCAAAATCTTTTCCAGTTGGAGGAAAATAATCATAAACTGAGATGAAAATGAGCGAAATTGCCAACATTTTGTAAGTTGGATTAAAGTAATGGCATCCATTGTAAACTATGATGAAAATGAGCAAAATTGTGTAACGTTTTATAATTTTGGCTAAGAGCAAATGTCCGTAAACTGTGATGAAACTGGCAAAATAGTCCAACTCTTTTACGTAGGGTGAAAACGGTTGTGTGTAATATAGTGAAAATGAGCGAAATGGGCCTAATTTTTTTTTAATTTGTTTAAAATGACTAGACACTAATGTGAAACTCAGCAAAATCGTTAAATTTTTGTAAATTTAGTAAAAATATAACAGAGAGCTATGATATTAATATCTAAATTATCTAAAGTTTTGCAAAACAACAGGAAATGAGCGGAATTGTATAACAATAGTAAAAATATCCTTAAGTTTTGTAAGTCAAAAGAAAAATAAATGAAACTAGATTTTTTGTTCAAGTCGAGTCAAAGTGAAAATTGTCTGACGATTTGTATCTTCGGCAAAACCGTAAAGAATTCTAATATGATTTATTTCATGTTTGCATAGCTTAAGTTGATAGGTAGGTGAACACAGTGAAATCTTTTCCTTTGTAAATCGAGCGATACAAACATTAAAATGGGTGAAAACTATTCTGAAAAGGAGTGTCAGCCATTGTGAACATGAATGAAATTATCTAATCTATTGAGTATAGAACTTGAGCCATGACAGAATGAGATGAAGCCAATGTTCAATATGTATAAATCTAAGAGAGTAAATTACGATTTCACGATTTCAAAATGACGTAGTAGTCCATAGTTCAAAGTAAATTCTAATGCGTAGGCCATGGTGTTAACGCATCCTAAAAATTGCTGCTTCTTGAGATTTTTATTTGCACTTTTTTAATCAACAATCCACATATTCCTGGCTCACTATATTTTAATTGAAACAAAACCACTTATATACATAAGTATGTCCCTGCGTTTTTTTTAATCTTTGATCACATGTACTTATAGCTGGCATGTATAGTATATAATGCATGTATAAGGAAACCTAATACATAAACTGCCCCGTTTCATGGTCTGAGGGTTTTGTTAATCATCATAACTTAGAAAAAATCCAAGCTCTGACAACTATTCAATAGTAATAATGATAATGATTCTTGCAGGCCCTTTATGGTAACAGTATCACACTTATTGACGTGTCAGCATCTCAACCATAGAAAGCAATGATCTCGGCTTCATTCCTAAATGATTACCGAGAAGGAATTAGCAGAATTGCTCCTACATTTATAACTCGTCTTATAGGGCAAGACATCCTTATGGATATGGGACTGATAAATTCGGGTATTTAATCCCCAAAAATTAGCTACGCGTAAAGTATGTGATGAGAAGAGAAGTTTTATCGTTATCGTAAATTCACAGGAAAACATCCAATGCCTATAGGGACAGCCTTGGATGACATATAGGATGCTCCCTAAAGTTTTCCAGTCTAACTTAGGTAGGTACTGATTGGAGGTCGTTGTCTAGCAAGCATCCTACCCTCCAAATATATTAAAACCTTGCAATGTAAAATATGATCACTCCATATCCAAAGGTAACTTTGCCACGCCGGTTTATTATAATCGTTAAAATGGGCAAACTTACGAATTAGCATGGAAGTAGTATATGTCATATACTATTGGAATAATAACCTCCGGGCACTAGTACATACAAGTACACAATATCAATGTCAGAAAACTCCCAGACAGTTTGTTATGTGCAATAAATGCAATTTTAGATTACTCCCAGACACGCTGTCTGTGGCATACAATTTCAGAAAATTAATTTCAGAAAGTCAATTTTCAGAACTCTCCTCGACAATATCGGTGGTATACAGTTTCAGAAAATTAATTTCAGAAAGTCAATTTTCAGAACTCTCCTCGACAGTATCGGTGGTATACAGTTTCAGAAAATT
>LQNS02278070.1:6996820-7034884 GCA_001587735.2 Parhyale hawaiensis
GAAAGTCAATTTTCAGAACTCTCCTCGACAATATCGGTGGTATACAGTTTCAGAAAATTAATTTCAGAAAGTCAATTTTCAGAACTCTCCTCGACAGTATCGGTGGTATACAGTTTCAGAAAATTAATTTCAGAAAGTCAGTTTTTCAGAACTCTCCTCGATCGGCAATATCAGTGGTACACAATTTCAGAATACCAGCAGGACAGAGTTACTCCGGTTCGCTGTCTCTTCGGAATTACAAAATCAGACAATAGAATGTTCAATAGAACGTTCACATCAATACAGAAGTAGAAAGGGACGGTTCCTTCTAAGAAGTTCGGTAGCATTAGTGCAAACGACGCACGTAGATTGGCCGCACGTAGGGGGACACTGACCGCTGTCGACGTAGATTTTGCTCCACAATTGGGACGTCTTTACGCAATCTACCTGCCGGCCTCCGTAGATCAGGTTTATGGAAGTGCTATTCGGAACTGCGGCTCCGTTTGAGACTGGTTGCTGTAGGAGAAAAATATAATTGCTGCAATATTAATACACCTAACAAATGAAATAGCAAGGTATATAAGTTATTAGACGAATAATTTAACTGGTAAAGCTTTTCTACATTCAAGTTTCCACACGTTTTTCTCTTGTTCCGTCCTGTTATGAGATGTTTTTTAGTTGCTGTTCTTGTTTTCTTCTCTTCGTCTATCATTTCTTCTTCCTCGTTGGTGATTACTCACGATGATCCTTCTTCGTCACAATTTTTTTGTTCGTATTGTCTTTTCTTCCCTTCTCATTATATATCATTTTTGCAATACTGTCACTAAATGTCCCTACTTCATTACGTCTTTTTCTTCTTCCGTTCTGCCATCATTCCAATTTTTTTTTAAATATCTATGTTTTTCACATAATCACTTATTCTTCCACGCTGGCTTTCATCCCTAATTCATCCGCTTCCGCACTCCCGCACCCTCAAGATCCGCCGTTTACACCCCCGGACTATATAGGCAGCAGTCCGCAGGTATAGCAGCTAGTGCGGATAAATGTCTCGTTCCGTAAATTAGAAACCATATTGTATGGAGCCTCCTTGCATCGCTTCAGCGTTGATGGGTCCAATAAATGCGGCTGCTAAAGACGCTTCTGCACAGCCTGGGCCAGTATTGGCTGAGTGGGACACCGGGACAAAGCTTCTACTCACCCAGCTAACTTATCCTTCAGAGCTTCCTCACACCTAGAAACTTTTGGCTTTGCGTGAAAGACATTTCCCAATAGCGATACTAACCGAACCTAGTTGGAAAACCTTTGCATGAAAGAAATTTCTAAGCATCGTCACTCAATGATACACTGAGAAAATATGGAACGATGGAAGTTTTGTCACTTGTTCTACTAACCGATCCAAGTTGGAAATATTTTACTTGAAATAAATTTTATCAAGTTTTACCAACAAATCCAAGTTGGAAAAAGTTTGTCGGAAAGCAATATTCTCAAAAGTTCTGCTACGCATCCGGAACTTCAGCTCTATCAGTTCAATTCACCACTTTTAATCGACTTTTAGGTGTCAGTCATCTGTCTAAAACTCGACCCGGAGTCGTTAATCGAACGAAAGGGATTCGAGTACCGAATAAGTTAAAGCTGACCGCATTCGATTACCTCACTCTGAACAGACGAAAGGGACGAGCCTGGACCTCAATCGGAAAATTATAGGCAGTAATCGAATATAATAGGATTAGGCCTCAATAGACACCGAATAATTGCCAATATGGAGCTCTGACAGGGTAACTACTCTCACGAAAAACGCGATTAGTCATACTCTAACAAAATTTTTGGCTGCTCCAGAAGCTGTTTTACAGTTTTACTTTCCTGGACGGCCTGAAATTTTGTTTGGGTACTCGGTGAGGTAAGTAGCCCAGTTCGGCATTACCCTCCTCGCTGTGACGCGGGGAGCAGCAATAGGCTAAGATCACAGGAACTGATGAGAGCCTCTGCAGGCAATGAGCTGGAACGGAAGATGAGACGGAGGATCTGAAGGAGAGGGTTAATTGTTGTTGTCGTTGTTGTTGTTGTGGTGGTGGAAGTGATACTTGTGATGGTGATGATGTAGGTAGTGGCAGTGGTGTTGGAGGTTGTGGTGGTAGAGTGGATGAAGAGATAGTTAGTGTTCTAGAGCGGTGTTGTCCAAACATTTTCGCCTAAAGTACCCTTTATTACCTTCCCCTACTATTACGTACCCCCCCTCAATTTTATTTAGAATAATCAGGGAAATAGTAAAATAGTATATTAATCATGGAGAGACTGCGTTTCAGGAGCGTTTGTCAATAAATTCAAATTATTACACAAATAAAAATGGTTTGATAACAAAAGACTTGAAAATAACTTACACAACTTAATGCGAGATGTGTTCACGTACCCTCATGAACTATGTTACGTACCCCTAGGAGTACACGTACCACAGTTTGGACAACACTGTTTTAGAGGATAGGATGAGTGTGGTGGCGAACGTTGAGAAAGGGTACCGATGTAGTGACGGTGACGAGGGTGATGGTGGAGGTGGTTAGAGAACGAATTGATCAATGTATTACAAATTGAAGGGGCCTTGGAACACAGCTGCGGCATTCGTTTGTATCTTCAGGTACTAAGTGATTTCAAACAGTTATTACATTTTCGCAACTAGCAATAAAGCGTGTAGAAAATCTACGGATTTCTGGAACAACATTTCCTTACCGCATTTAATTAACGAAATAAAGTAGAACAAAAGGTTGAAATAAGAAAACAGATTTTCAAGGATACTCTTACCATTTGAGCTCAGTCAAAGCCAAAACAATGAAATATAAATAAATTTCACTTGATTCCTCTGTATTTTCTTCAGAAATGAGAAGACGACTTTAGCTCCCAGAACAAATGATGAAATTTTAGTCCATAGAATTTCTCTCTGACTATAAGCAAGTGATACTTTCCTAAATTTTGCGTTGTTAGATGCTCATTGACATAAGCACTGGAGGCAGACTCTTAACAAGGAACACGTACACGTCGGTATCCATGTAACCAGCCTGCTACAATGGCGATGAGCTTCCGATAAATGCCCGCCATTGAGCGGCGCATTAGCGATGCTAAGTACGATAAATGGCCCGGCAGAGAGCCGATAAATGGCCCGGCAGAGAGCCGATAAATGGCCCGGCAGAGAGCCGATAAATGGCCCGGCAGAGAGCCGATAAATGGCCCGGCAGAGAGCCGATAAATGGCCCGGCAGAGAGCCGATAAATTAAGAGATGGCAAGACGAGCCAACAAAGTGATTGGCTGAGCCAAAGTTTGGTGACGATGTTGTAGTTCTTTGTGATGTTGCTGCATGTACCAAGTCTGTTGTGCAGTCCAAGTTAATTTTTCAACAAGTCTTACAGTCTGACAGAGGTGCATCTACCAAGTTAATTTTTCAGCCAAGTCTTAGAGTCTGACAAGGTGCATCTACCAAGTTAATTTTTCAGCCAAGTCTTAGAGTCTGACAAGGTGCATCTACCAAGTTAATTTTTCAGCCAAGTCTTAGAGTCTGACAGAGGTGCATCTACCAAGTTAATTTTTCAGCCAAGTCTTAGAGTCTGACAAGGTGCATCTACCAAGTTAATTTTTCAGCCAAGTCTTAGAGTCTGACAGAGGGGCATCTAGCAAGTGAAAATTTCAGCCAAGTATAGAGTCTGACAGAGATACATCTACCAAGTTAATTTTTTAGCCAAGTCTAGAGTCTGACAGAGATGCATCTACCAAGTTAATTTTTCAGCCAAGTTTTAGAGTCTGACAGAGGTGCATCTAGCAAATTAATTTTTCAGTCAAGTCTTAGAGTCTGACAGAGGTGCATCTACCAAGTTAATTTTTCGGCCAAGTCTAGAGTCTGACAGAGATGAATCTACCATGTTAATTTTTCAGTCAAATCTTAGAGTCTGACAGAGGTGCATCTAGCAAGTTAATTTTTTAATAAAGCTTCATAGATATGAATGCATTCATCAAGTATGTTTTTAATCATTATAACTTTTTATGCATGCATTTTCCAAGCTTGTTTTCAGGCAATTCTTAGACTCATGAATATATAGTCACCTCCGGTTTTTCGATCATTTTTGTGGCAACGTGGATTGTAGGCTTTTGCCTACTAATTAAGAGTATTTTTCACTTAGCGTTATAGCAAATGGTTGCATAACGCTTCCCTCGTTTGCTTCAGTCTTTGCGGAGAAGCAACTGAATCAACCGATTATGATTGTGTCAAGTGTATTTTTAGATCCTAAATGTTTTATTGACCCTATAGCTTAGTCTCTCGCAGAAAATAAGTTGCGGTTATTGACGTAATCTACATACTGTATTTTTTACCGAGGATTTTTTGCAATTTGACTTTACTTACCGACCAAGTATTGTTTGTTACTCATATTTTATATATTGAAGAACATGAAAATGGATATGTAGTCGGTTTCTGGGTCAAGTTATAGAGACATACCATTAAGCCTCATTCTGGTTCATTAGTAATATTTTTATTGCTATAAGGCTGATATAATTTTTCTGCGTTATAATAGAAATGTGAGCAAAAATAAATGCAACTGTCCACTCTGTTTTTACAGTATTGAGAGATTTGGATGAGCTCACGAAGAATAATACTTAATTTTTTATGAACACGGATGCTTTCAAGCCCTCTGGATATTTCTAGTAGTTCTAGGAAAATAAATGCATTTAGCCAATATTGATCCTTTCGTCCCAAAGAAACGTGGTCTTGCTTGAGCTACTGTGGTGTTAGCTAGTATACCATAATTGTGAGGAAGGCTGTCTATAGGCATTTTAGGGAACATTTATATAGTTATCCAGTTTGAATTTTGTCCGCGCTCGGACGACATAATTTTGAAAAGAATATCGACAGGGAGCGCTTGGCGTAACAGACCTGACAAAATCTCACCCTGTTGGGGCCGATTTATGGGCCGGCGGGGCCAACCATAACGGGACCCTAGGGTCCGGACCGCCTTAAACAAAGCCTTAAAGTTTGCTTGTTAAGAGAGCATGATGGCCCCGTAGCCCGGGCAAGTTGAGTTAAAGTAACAACAAGGAAAATGCTCTTAAACAACTTCGAAACGACAGCCTAATTCTCCTCAAGAAAATATTATCGGCTGCCGAAGAACGTGGCGGCGGAGCGGCGTGGAAATGAGTTCCTCAAACCGGAGTGATGGTTTCTGGAAAAGTTGTTTACGCAAGCGCAGTCGAATTTTTGTGGAGTGATAAATGGCGGGGATCAAATTGCAGAGTGGTGGTTTTTGGAAAACCGAGTTTTCGTGAAACCGAACTTGTAGCGTGCAACCAAATTCTCCTGGTGTGCAAAGTGGTGAGAAGCGGGCGTGGCCGAATCTAGAGGAAGGAAGACGCGGGTTAATTTTAACTTTTTGCGGAGTAAAAAATGACGGTATATCAATTTGGAATGAGCGCATTTGGAAGAGTGAAAAATGCGGGTTAAATTGAAATTTTGAGGAAGAAAGATAAGGAAGCAAGTCGGAGTAGAGGCATTTCGGTGGAGTGGAATTCTAAGGCTCGATTGGAGAAGAACATCTAGTAAAAAGAGTAAAATGTGATCCCTTTTGATGGCGTTACAAAGGAGAAATGTAACAGAGATGTGGCGAAATGATAGTTAGTAATTGGTAGAGAAAAACAGAAGTCAACCGAAAGTGATATTAATTGAAGAGGGTGCCATGGAGACGTGGGTTGGCGTTTTATCGATAGGAAAAGCTTGATAGAAGAGCTGACGGAGCCCACAGCAGTTCCACGAGTCGATTGAATTGTGCATCTAAATGACAGTTTGCACGTTGGGCTTTTGACTCACGTTCATAGCATCCAACGGAAAAGCACACTGCTTTCTCACTTTTATTTAACTATAAAAAATAAATACCGGTATGAAACTACACCCGCAAACTGACTTCACGGCTATTATATACTGAATCTATTGGCATATACACAAAGTTTTGCACATAAGGGACAACCGATTATCCGGACGCTGCGCAGCAAATGTACGTGGGTACCAAAACACCGTCGTGCGAACTTGCCTTATGCCGACGACACACAATGTGTCCGCACCTTGCGCGATCACATTCACATGCCTCAACATTGTAAAAACAGGGTGGACAGTCTGAACAGATGCATTTATTTTTGCTCACATCTCTAATTATTTTACAGATGTGAGAAGAGAAAAATGTACCCTCCATAAATCAATAAAAACATGGAAAATGAATCAGAGTGGAGTAATCAAACACTGTCGCTCGTTATATTCTGACCCTGAAATAAACTAAATATCAATCTCCAAGATCCAAATTACATAAAAGTAAGATAAAACAGTAATGCTCGATCGTGAACTGCAATCATTTTAAAGAAAAGCCAAGGTAAAAAATACAGTATAAGTAGTGTACGTCCATAACAGACATGCTCACCAAAATATATACTATAGCAAGGCAGATGACACAGTTCGATTCCCAGTTAATTCATTTATTTTCCCACAAAGACTGTGACAAATTAGAGAAGCACAATGTATGCATTTGCAGTGACGCACATCACTCATCGTTACGAAACATATTTAAACACGGTAGCATAGATACGGTAGCGGCGTATCTACGCATCACGTTGTCCTTCCTAATGTATGTATGCATAGAGTTGCCCCGGCATCAGTAACCGCGGGACTTGCATGGGCAGGGATGTTCAAATATCTCGTAAGGTTACAGGAATGCGAAAGGGCGCAGTGCCATAAAGAAATACCCCATGCGTTGCGGCTCAGATTTTGCTACCTTATTACACTGACGTTGAAACCATTAAGATCGAAGGAGTTTTACCCTTCGAGTGATGTATGATGAAATTTGTGAATGGGACTGTGGGCTGGTTGGACCAGCTCATTCAAAGTCGACCTAAGTTAATCCCACTCGCCCGAACCTCAAAAAGGAGACTTGGTTTTGCAGCTTTGAATCATGCTAACAGCAACCCAAGTGCGCTTGAGACGGCTCGAAACTTTAATTTTTTGCGAAGCATGATTGAGTTTTCGGCCGTGTCCTGGGTAGTTGATGCAGCATCAACAGCGCCTATGATTTGATTTAGCAGGGCGAAGCCAAGGCGCCTGTCCGGGGTTTCGGGCGAGACAGTCGAACGAGCCCTCAATAATTCTGCTGGCCACGGTCTTGGCATCTCCATGCGCCACGCTCTCAGTATTCGATGGAAGAAAATAAGGTATTAGCGCTACGTGCCCTGACACAACAAATCAGTGATAAGTTGCCGCTCACTGCATGGCACCAAGGATTATGAGACTAACTGGTTAACCCGGGGGGCGGAGCCAAGCTGTAGTGCATCATGGGAAATGGTCTTGTGATGTCACAAAACATAGTACGTTTATCAGTAGCTATTTTGCATTGTTTCTTCACTATTTCATTTGGGCCTCCAGACTGTCCTACATGTCCAACAATCATTATAGTAGCACAAAAATATGTATCAAAGCATCTACGAACCGTTTCAGCTTTCTGACGGATAAAATTTGATTATTATTTAGGTTATTTTTTTTCCGTAACAGGCACGCCCCGGTCGGAAAGTTTTGGTAAAATGTTGCCCTAAGCTGTGCCGTCGCGTACGCGTCGTTAACATATCCGCGTCTCCTAATCGTAAAATCTACCGCGTCATTGGAAAATTTATGGATTTAACATTCGCCAGTTTCGACAACATCATTCGGTAAAAGACAGTTTAGGTATGTGGAATACGGTTAGGTAACTTTTTTGCAAGTTAGTTAACGCGATTCGAACACCACCCTACTGGTATACTCAGGAAGCAAAGAATGACACATGAAGACTCAATAAGACTAAAATAAAACTTAGCCGTGACCGCACGTAGCAAATTTACATCACATAGACGAGTCGAAGTATTTGAGTGTGGGACCTCAGGCCTTCGTATGTTGTTTTCTTGAACATATCACCGTATTTTTTCGATTTACTTCATTCAATCTCCCGCTCATGAATGGCTAGCTACTTGAGCTGCAAAATACTGTAAAATGTTGTCGTCAAGTACAGGAAGTTCGAACAATATACTGTTACTGTGGTTTCTCTCGCGTGTAGAATTGGCTATAGTGGTGCTTATATTTGTTGGTGAGGAATAAATATGTTCGTGAAGAGGACTGTGAACTGAATATGAAGTGTAAGTAAGGCTTCAGTTAAGAAAAAGAAGTTAAATCAAGTCGCCAATAGGGACCAAATTCGGCGCTAGTGTTGTGAAAGTTTCCATCAGCAAGCACATCAATTTTCTATAGATAATTGCTAAATTGGTATATATTCTCTTAATTTATTTATACAGTATGAATGAATTTAGTAATTTAAGACGATTTTTCTGGTTAAATTAGCTAAAATACTCACAGGCTGCTCAGACATAGATTCGTCGATGATGACGTCACTTTTTGATGCTAATTTCTCGTGAGTCCTCCCGTTACGCTCTTTGCTGGTTATACTACTGTAACGCGCGCAGCGGGTAGCAGCCGATGTTTCTTTTTCTTCTAAATTTACCGAGCAATTGTATGGCATGAGCGTACTATATATAGACTTTGGCTTTAATATTACTTCGCCGCAAGAAGAGTAAATTGTTTCTTTGGTCCTCTAATGTTTTTCTTACAAATCTCGTTCAAAACTTTTTCTATCTCTGCGTTCAATCGCTCGCATCTGAGCCAATTTTTGCTGCAACGGTTCGAAATTATAGAGGATAGCAGATCATTGGTAGAAGACGAAAATAAATCGAAAACATTGCGGTATTCACCCATTTAGATCCATCTTTAGAATGCCATATTAATTTCAATAAAACTAACTTTATTTATTGCATTTTAAAGTTGATAAACTTGGCTCTAAATGTGCTTTTGACACATGCGGGCATTTGCCGGTTGGATTCATCTGCTCTTTTACGAGCCTTTTAACGAACGCTCTTTCAAAAGTTTATCCTTCAGAGAGCTAAAAGAGTTCGTTGATGCTTTGACACATGTTTTTGTGTAACTATAAAGATTGTAGGACATGTAGGACACTCTGAAGACCCAAATGAAATGATGAAGAAACAATGCAAACAAGCTACTGATAAACGTACTATGTTTTTGTGACGTCACAAGGCCATTTCCCATGATGCACTACAGCTTGGCTCCGCCCCCTGGGTTAACCAGTTAGTCTCATAATCCTTGGCGGGACACAGTTCACTTACTATAGATAGAAGTTATGTCAGATTTGAGTGTCTGCAACATGCCCTTGAAATGTTCAGAATTGTGTAGCGTCACACCATTGTGGACATACCAAAGATTCCTCGCTACAACAGTGGCGTGATGCAATTGTGAAGTCACAATTCTGATCATTTCAAGAGCTTGTTGCAAACACTCAAATCTGACACAACTATCTTCTGTAAATGAACTGTGCTGTATGGTCTTAGACGAGCAGTTTGACTTGGAATATATTTTCACCTACATACGGGACAGAGGGCCAGAATAAGGAATGGCACGTGTGTTCTGTTAAATGTACAGCATTTTCACAGGTTCCCTCTAGATATTGTTATTCGATTCAGAAACGGAGCGCAATAATAAATATGTCCAGACTCATAATTAACCAGGAATTTGGCGGCCCATGAACTCTTCAACGCATTCACGTGCACCTTGCGCATACAGGGCTGCTTTTGGGAGCATAGTCCGTCGAACAAAGGGCTGCCGAATCGAAAAAAATGGTAAAAAGAAGATGGGGCGCTAAAGGGCAGCTAATTTCCGGATCTGAAATGAAGGGCGCAGCGAAAGTCTTTACTAGAGCTGGCTTTGCTTCCGAGCTCAGCCAAAAATTTCCGAAATAAACAAAAGCAGACAGGAGGCAGGCCGAATTTTTAAGAACGCGCAGAAAGAAAGCGTCGACAAAAGAGGACTCGAAGAGACAAGACGCCGAAAATTTTGAAATACAGTACTCAAAAAAGTACTAAAAATGCACAATAGGTGGAAATCGAAGGTGCGTCTGAGAAAAAATAAGGGTAACCTATATTTCCATTATAGGCGGCAGGTCAATTCTTATGACGTGCTCTCTGTAATATTATTCTGCTTGTGGTTGCATCCAGTCATCTTTCCGTCTGCATACGTTACGCTTTCACCATGGATCCGTGGCAACATTCAACATACAAAATGGTCTAATTTTGGATGGAACATCAATTATATCCATGATTTTTTTTTGTTTTTGAAGGAGAAAATCAGACAACTTCGAGATTAAGACTTACTGTGTTTTTCACTTATTCTTAAATCAAGCTTTGAAGTGGAGACGTAAAGCATTTTTGACGGGCATCCAAACAATCGATTTTCCTAGTATTTTCACACCTATAAAATTAAATAAACAAAAACAAAAATTTTAAGCAGATAAGCAACAAACTACTGGGTAGTGAACTTGCCGACGGAAAGTAAAAAAATTGAGAGTGCAACAGAAAGTCACCAAATTAATAAAAACCAATGAAAGCCTGGTCAAAATTTCGGAAAAGGGGAAAAAGCGAAAGAAAAGGTGAAAACAGCTTTTTTGCAAATTTTATAGCAAGAAAATGTGGTTTTTGTGCTACAAGAGCACACCAATGCAAGTAGTTTTGCCGTGAGTGGCGGGAAAGCGTGCTGGCTTTGGAACAAGACTCGTAACAGTATAAACCCTACACTGTCCCCTATATAGCCCTCGCTATCACTTCGTCACAGCTCGCCTTATAAGTATGTGATGCAGTTGTGCTCAAAACTTTTCTTTCTTGTAAAAATAAAAGCTTATTCAATTTATGGAGGCTTTGTAGATATAGGTATTATAGCAACGATTTATGATGGCAGTTTCATTGTATTTATATAGTACATCACCACAGGTATACCTACATAAATCCATCCGTGCACAAAACTAAATCAACCCTAAATAAAGCGTATTCATTTGAGTGCACAGAGGTGATAACCTGCAACTAGAGATCAGATAACGCGCCTAAAAAAAACGATGGTTACCTGTTTTCAGATCATTAAACTCAATCTGCTCCTCATGCATATAACACTTTTGGCTAAATTTTCCCTACTGCAAGAATTTCGGCGCGCAAAATAATAATAATAATAATACGCAAATTTCAGTGTGCGGAAGCAAAAGCGAACAAAAAAAATTGCCGTCGTAACCCACCAAGCAACAGTGTCCCAAATCAACAGGTAAGAATCAGGTGAAGTGAGGGAGCAAAACATGTCTCTAACATGACCTTGACGTGCCAGCGCGTGGAAAGTCAGCAGCCTGGTTGTGCCTAGGCATAGTTTAAGTTTTTTTTCTTCTATGGTAATCATGAGGTGCGTGTGGTAGTAAGAGTATGTCTCTGGTTTTTGTAGGAGCGTCTGCAGGAGTGCACTGATCGAAAGTGTATTATTAGAGTGGAGGGATAACGTACATTTGTATCTGTTATGGTCTGTAACAGTGTTCTGGATTTGTAAATGGGTGTATGTGAATACAGATTATGAATGTTGATATTGAAATGAGTATGTTATCTTTGTGTTTGCATGAGGGTGTCTGCAGCTGTGTGCTAGTAAATAGGTTTGCAAATATAAGTCTTTATCATAATAGACAAGTTATCGACAAGTCTCCCAATACATATAGGTAAAAATTAAAGAGAATTTTTACCTTAAATTAAAACTCCCCCAAAATTATTATTTTCTTCTGAGTGTATAGAAAATCGTTCTGCATTTCTATAGTATTGGTGTGTCCAGCAATAATTTTTCTATTAGTTTATACATGAATATCTTCTGCAAGTACATACCGTAATTTATAGTTCAAAAACTGAGAGTTTCTACCGTAACTACTGGTTATCTGTAAAATCTCCTTTGATTATCAGCTTTCTTGTCAAAACGATAAGGAGCATGATGCATCCTGAGTGTTGAATATTTCGATGTACATTATATAAAGTATATACTACATCTATAAATAATATACAGTACACAACGCCGTATTCTGCGCCGCCATCGAGTATACTCAAGAATACTTTTACTAGGACCCGGTATAGAGCTAGGACTACTATACATAGATGATCCCTGATCTGAATGAATATATATATCTTGAAACAAATTAAACTTCGAATACCTTGCAAGTCTGCTCTGCAACCTTTCAACGCACTCGTGCAATGAATTTAATGTTTAACAGCGTGAGCGTGGCAGCCAGACAAAGCTCATACGTATCATAGTATAAACACGTAGCTGTGACGCGTAGACACACGTGAGACAATGCACAGCACGCGTGGGAGTAGCTATAGCACGGCGTGGGCGGCGTGCTATGGGCGGGACCATAGCACTCTGTCGGTGCTTACGTACATACCTACGTGTGCGTGAGGTTCACTGTGAATCAATTGCGGGTAAATTAATCAAAGGTGAATTCGTGCCGGGTAAATTTACCATCTTGTAAATTCGTTGCCTGAAAAAACATTGCCTGCTTTATCCATTGCCTTGAAAACACAACGTCAGGTAAATTCATTCAAGACGCAGACAGTGCTACTTGTTTACGGAATGGACAGCACTCTAATTCTGTGCTTTCGTAATTTGAAAATCAAGCAACCATGCAATGCTTCATGCGTAGCTGAATTGCGAGCTAGAGAATGTATAATGAACGAGTGTTAATTCGAATTTTTAAAGGGTTAGTTATAAAAGGTCGTACAGTACACATACAAATCTTCTGTGTTTCAGTCTCTGGGGAACTTTGTTTTTATTTTTTTTCTTTGGACTTCCTGTCAAAACGCTCGGCCTCACGACAAACCACATTTTGCGCATAGGCTTTCCACATGCGTCGTCCCACCAAAATACAATGGAAACGTAAGCCAGCTGCCGATATATCGATCATATCGCTGAGCAGGTCCGTATATGCAGCCGTCATACGCTCGCTTTCTCGAAGATTTATTACTTTTTGCCCTCGCGCTGTTCAGTACAAGGGGACGAAAATAAACGAGAGGAGCGTTTTCAATAAACTGTGCTGAGGGTAAATGCTTGCAACGTCTGAGGGTAAATACATCGTCTGAAGTATAAATGCTTGCAACTTCTGAGGGTAAATCCTTACATCGTCTGAGGGTAAATGCTTGCAACTTCTGAGGGTAAATGCTTACAACGTCTGAGGGTAAATACTTGCAACGTCTGAGGGTAAATGCTTGCAACGTCTCAGGGTAAATGCTTACAACGTCAGAAGGTAAATACTTGCAACGTCTGAGGGTAAATACTTGCAACGTCTGAGAGTAAATGCTTGCAATGTCTGACGGAAAATACTTGCAACGTCTGAGGGTAAATACTTGCAACGTCTGAGAGTAAATGCTTGCAATGTCTGACGGAAAATACTTGCAACGTCTGAGGCTAAATGCTTACAACGTCAGAAGGTAAATACTTGCAACGTCTGAGGGTAAATGCTTGCAACGTCAGAGGGTAAATACTTGCACCGTCTGAGAGTTAAAGTTACAGCACGTTAGCAACACTTTGTTCAAAGTGTTAGAAAATATTTCTCGTAATATATGTATATACTTCTCTGAAACGCTATTAATTTTCTCGCAATGTGATTCTCAGGAACGTTATTGATGGTCTTGCAACATGATTCTCTGAACATTTTTTCTCGCAATATGATTCTCTGAAACTGCATTAGTGTTCTCGCTTCTGAAACGTTATTAATTTTCTCGCACTTTTATTCTCTGAAACGTTATTACTTTCTCGCAATAAGATTCTCTGAAACGTTATTACTTTCTCGCAATAAGATTCTCTGAAACGTTATTACTTTCTCGCAATAAGATTCTCTGAAACGTTATTACTTTCTCGCAATAAGATTCTCTGAAACGTTATTAATTTTCTCGCACTTTTATTCTCTGAAACGTTATTACTTTCTCGCAATAAGATTCTCTGAAACGTTATTCTGTTGCAATTATGGTTCTCGGCAATGCTTCTTATGTTGCCGCAAATATTTTCTCACAACAGCGTACATTTTCTTTGGCCTGAAATTGATATAATCTCTCCCCTCAGGTACTGAGGGTTAAGCTATGGATAAGATAATAATTCGATCGACAAGCACTCTGAGAGCACAAACCTCCGCCGTGCAATGCAAGTGTAACGAAAAACTCGAATTGGTTCTCAATCCAGGATTTTTTTATCAGCACCAAATCAAATAATTTGTACCTCGTAATATTCTTGACAATCCCTGTAAATTTCAGGAAAATCCGTTAACAATATTTCGAGAAATGTTGCAAAAAAAAAAAAAAAGAAAAAACACGTAGAAGACGAGCAAACAAACGAATAAATGGTTCTTCACCAAAAATTAATTATATGTCCTCTTGATATACTAAGCAGTTCCGGTCTGCATGAAGATCTATTTATATAATTTTTAAAGTTATCTTGGTGGTGAGACAGACAAAGAGTTAAACAGACGAATTTCAACAAAAATATAACCACCTTGGCGGTGAGATTATACATATTTGTACGTCTTTGCGATCCTAATATTTTCTCGTAACACTCGCTATACAAAACAAACAAACAAACAAAAAAAACAGTAGAGGCATAATAGTATGCATAAATATGGGAAATTTTTGTAGAACAGAAATAGCTTCCACCATGCCTGGCGCTGTGAGAGAGTTCAATGATAACAAAAATGCGCGTAAGTATTATTTTTTGCAAAAAGGCCTTTGAAGATCCAAGTGCACCAAGCAATTGCTTCTGAAGTTGCATGTAGCATCTCTGGAGAAACGCCATCTGTGTTCTATTTTCATTTCTAAACAGAAAGGAATAAAAAACTCAGTAAGGCACACAATTTCAGGTCAATATATCGGAACTGTCGCCTCCAGAGCGAAGTCGTCGGAGAGATGATCCGTTCTGACACCGACAAAGTGCTGCGCGGATCCGTCTACGCAAATGGGGGAGACGCTTCGGGATGTCTCGATACATCGACAGAAGGATCTATGGTCTGAAGTGAGGGATCTCTTTTCTGAAGTTAGGGATCTATGATCTGATGCGAGGGAGCTATGGTCTGAAGTGAGGGATCTATGGTCTGAAGTGAGGGATCTCTTTTCTGAAGTCAGGGATCTATGATCTGATGCGAGGGAGCTATGGTCTGAAGTGAGCGATCTATGGCCTGAAGTCAGGAATCTATTATCTTATGCAAGGGATCTAAGGTCTGAAGCGAGAGATCTATGGTCAGCAAGTCAGGGATCTATAGCTAAAGGCAAATAGCCGATGCTGATCCGACACGAGGGATCGGTGTTTTGAAGCGAGGGATCTATATTCATTAATTGTGGTAAGAGATCAAACGAGGAATCTATGGCCAGAAGTGAGTCATATACGCCGCTCTGAAGCGAGTGATTGCGTTGGGGATCTATGGTATAAATCGAGAGATCAATAGGCTGAAACGAGAAATGTGTAGTCTGAAACGACGGATCTATGATCTAAAGTGAGGGACTTATACCCTGAATAGAGGGATCTATAGTTTGAAGCGAGAGAGCCTTGCTATATAAAGCGAGAAATCTAAGGTCTGATGCGAAAGATCAGTGTTCTCATCAAGGGTCTCCAATAAGAGCCTAAATTAAAAAAAATGGTCTAAAAAACTAATATTTTACCATAAATGACACAGTGGAAATTTAACATTATTCAGCAACGTGCATATAAGCATCAACATCCGAACCGCACCGTTAGATCCATAAAGTGTAATTTAGTTTGCTGCGGGATTGAATTTTCAGAAGGTTGCAGGGCAGTTGAATAACAAAAACCGTCTAAAACACACCCTACACAGTGAGCCCAAAGCCCACCACTGCAGCTCACGATAAGTTAAAAATGAGAGGATTAACATATCTTAATCTAAGTGTGCAAATTGAACGCTGAAATTAGAGGCTAAATACTCTAGTACTCAATTCGGACGTTAAATGGTATTCAGCCGACAAGAAACCAATGATCAGCCTGTAATTCTTTTGTTTCAATTCACCGCGAAAACTTTCCTTGTTTCATTCCTTTTCTTTATTCCAAACTTTACTTTCTCTCTATAACGCCAAAACACAAAAAAATAACAGCAATTAGCAACCGACACACACAATAAAAAAGCACACATCAATACATACTTACAAATCGCAGCGTCGATGTCTCCGGCCACTGCTAATTATATTGCTCCCTGCCTTTATTATATAATTAACATGCACTCCACACACCGCAATTATCACAATATAATTAGAGCATTATGGGCGGAATTACGAAAGCATACTTCCTGCACTACAATGGCATTTCACTTAGGGATATTTCAATAAATTTGGAGAAGATGGGTTGCATTTAGTGCCGTAAATTATAGGTAACCGCACTAAGCGAAAACATTGTAACCTCACCACATCACCGCCAGCCAAGCACTGAACCGACGTCGTTCCAGACTTGCAGAAGATCCAGCTTTCAGCATGCGGTAGGTTGCTTCCATAGCGTAAACGCTTGGATGATTGTGCCGACTGAGCCGATTCGGTCATGTGTTTGGGTTGATAGTGTATAATAAATTCGCTCTTTACTGACACACTGGCCTGAAATTATGTAAACTATATTTTGATATCATCTATCCGAAGTCAGGCAGGCTTTCATGTGTTTGCAATGTACTCAGTACTTTTAAAAGACATTTAAACAACGTTATTACTTCGTAAATCAACAGTTAATCGAGGCAGTTTGGTGTTGGCTATATTAGTACTAAATACGATCATTTTCTAATAGGAATATCATTGTTTGACACATCGTTTTTAGCGTAAATTTGTTCTTACAGCTTTCAGTACTGTTACAGCAAATTCTTTGCCATCATTTTTGACTCCTGGATACTCTATTATTTTCCATACTAAGCAGTACATAGGATGATAAAGTCAATATCTACTTATATGTTTATCAAAAGCTTTCATTATAAAGCACAGGAAGGAAGTAATGCTAAGTACTAATGACATAACTATGTACAGTGATGAATGTGCCCTAACATTATCATCAAAAATGGCTTTGTTCCTCTTGTGTTAGTTATTAGGGTACCTAGCGATGGAAATGATCAAACTATATCGAAGTGTTAAAAATTAAGCATTCTCAAGTCACTCAATACGAAGAGTTGAAAAAAGGCAAGGGTAGACATACAGGGATGAAAGTCCGCCCGTACACTGACAGCCCGTTGCACAATAACCCAGAGAGATAGACGCGGAAACACAGACACACTTGCTGGAACTGGTCCCAGAGCCATCCAGATAGGAGTCAAAGGTAATATATCTATGGCTGAAAAAAGGCTGTCCAGACACACGTAGCTCCCAGCAGCATGCACCATAGTCCGGACAGATAAATGCCGACACACAGAAACACACCAGTGCACTTGATGTTCTCAACACAGTCACATACGCCCAAGCAGGCCGTGATCATTTATACGGAGAACTGGAAACGATTGACCGAGAACTGGAAGCATCCAGTCGTCCGCCTCGACCTTGAGATCAGAATCTGCAAAAATATCACTGAAAAAACAAACAGTGACGTGCAATCATCCCGTATCACCGATGCGCGTCATTCAGCTTAAATGCCCTGACTCGGGATCCCTGCAGTCGACTTTCACTGTACAGTGCATCCGGATGACAGGCAACCTGAACGTCTGCTAATAAGTTCAGCGTGCGACTGCATAGCGTCGCCCCGGCATATTATGTGGCTCCTATGCCCCCCTCATCACTCCCCCTTACAGGCTCCCCACCATTCCACAGGTGTGCAGACACGCACTAATCACCCGCTCCAGGTGACCATTTAGGGCAACATTCCAGCCAAGCTTCATTTAGGAAGACATGACTAAAAAACTAAATAGCTTAGATACAGACGGCTTCAGTTTGCATGGTATATAGAACCTTGGCCTCTACTGATGTTTTGATAACAAGTGGTCTTTAAGTATTGATAACGAACATGGATAATTAATTGTAAGGAATTCATGCAGTGACTTGGAGAAAAAACTAGCTTTGATGACACCGAGATCAATGTAATTTCCATAGAACCGTGTATCCTGCTGCTAATATGATAAGAGTGGATATTTAAATAACGCTATGGGTTTCTATTGATATTATGATTGTGTTTATCTAATCTACTAGTGAAAAAATCACGCTTCAGCAACCTGGCAACACTGGGTCGTCGTTCGAACGTGTAGACGCAACTTCCAGGCTTCAGCTTAATATAGGCCTAATATACAGGAGTAAACTCCTCTGTATACGCATATAGCAATATGCTATGTGGGTCAAAAAATAGGTAGGGTTGTTAAAAGGTTTTCTGTTGAAATACCATATTGATCCGACAATTCGTTTACGAATTATTAGCGAAAAACAGTGTAACATGGCCAGTGATAACCATAGTAGGAACCGGAACAATAAAAACGTAATCACAAAATTACTGGTCATTTTGACAGCGGGGCCCTCTGACTGGCGTTATTTACGGGGCAGGTTAGGACAGCAGAGCTGCGCAAGGTTAAATGACTGATAACAGCGTAGCTTAGGATTGCTACATTTTACAAAGTCAGAACGTTAACTAATCGTGGAATCCTCACGGGTCACCCACGGGTTACGTTAGCAAACACAATATAATTATTATGTTTGGGTTGACAGACATTGGTGAATTGGAAAGCGTTCGTCAGGAATAACTGACGGGCATTAACTAATACACGGGGTGCGTTAAGTTAGAAGAGCTGCATTAGGTTAAGCTGGGGTAAATTGCTACCGCGCAACGTGCCCGTGACGTTGTCTCGCTCATTTTGGAAGGTATAGACTTTATTCTGCCTTGGGAATTTCCACGGGTCCCTCTAGTATAAATAAATATACAGTATAAACAGAAGACGGTCGTTCTTAGGATTAGATAAACAATGGATTGGGACTGACTGATATTATAAAAATAATTGATGAGCTTCAAGTGAAGATTTTAGCAATACTGATGTATCACAGTATTATGAACATCACTAATTGATTTGAACTCGAGTGATAATTTGACAATAATGAGAATGAACAATGACAATCATTAAGAATTTACAGGATTATCTATTTAATGAATAAAATTTTAATCATTCCTACGTCGGTCAGATTTTCGTCATAAACCGCGATAGACTTGCTAACGAGCAGTACAATTTAGAAAAAAATATACATAAATCGCACAATTTTGACACTGCAGGCATCAGGTCGTTCATGGAACTTGCGGTTGACACTGATATTGTAAGAGAAATTCCATAACTATAGGCCTATTTGAATGCTAGAGGAGTCCTCGTGGAACCTCACAGCCCGCAGTATAGTACATCAACAGGCTGACAACCAAACGCAAGATGAGCCACACACTGTCGGCTATACGGTCTCTCGTTTTCGCGGCGTCACCACATGAGGCTGTAATCGCTACGCGAAGATGTGCATGACAAATTGCGTAAACGAAGGTGATTAAGGTAACTACTATGTTGCACTCAGCGTGATCTGGAACTGGAACTTTCAAATATATGCAGCTTCCAAATCTTGAGCATCGACGAAGTTAACAGAGGCAAACTTCCACCAAAATCCGAAGATTTCAAATCTCGCACGTCAATTAACATTCCAGAAGTGGTGCACTCAAAGGTAACCGGGTTACAAAGTGTAGCCAAGTGCTCGTCCATCTGTGATATTTTACGGCTACCAGTCTCTTCAATCCGCGAACACCGTGTTCAAGAAAAAAAAAAAAGATACGCGATGGGGCCCTCGTCGGGATTTAAATGTTTTCCTCCACATTCTTCAATTTGGATCATCGAATTGCAGAGTATGGCCCAGCGATGGCCTATTTCTGAAATTATATGATCAGATTATTTCAAATTAAGAACACAATAGCGGCGCATTGACCCGACCCAGGGTTCTAGTATGGCTGAGCCGTGGTCGTGATCTACAATTTTCAAATCACGCACTTTTCACTAGCAGAATTTCCGAAACTTCTCACTCGCCGGTCCCCGGGTTGCTGCATATGGTCCAAAACTTGTCGAGATCTTGAACTTTTCACTCAAATATTCTTCAGACAATTCCCAGAAGCAGCGCCAGCACTTGTCCTAAGCCAGGTTGAAGGCTGTGGCGGGGCGCTGTCTGACTTCTAAATTATTCACCTTTGTACCATCAATGATTTATTTTGTCAGTTCAAATAGATGAAGATAATTGCCTGCAGACGCGGCGAGTTTTGCTGTACCTCCTCCTCTGGAGGGGAGCGCCTTCACGGACCACAGGGGGTACTTGAGGCCCCTCAGGACCCCGACCGTCTGGGGGACAGAAACATAAAACCTATCAATATTATTATCTCACTGAGCTAAAATCATTGAATTATATACTGACTCCCAGCAACTAGAACACTGTGTTCGTCATTGTTATTTAATAACGTAATACCCGCAATTATTACTCAATAACGTAATGCCCAATAATACCTAAATATTGTTCTTATGGGATAAAATTACTTGGTATATATAGTTTTATTTACGCGAACACAATGAATAATTGCAATGAAATTACAAATTGCAAGTTGATGATATTTTTTTTATCATTAACCCATTGATCCAAAAGCGACGTTCACCGCTCTACCTTGATGCAAATTGTGTCAGATAGAAAAAAAACTTCGTGCCGTTTTATAGCTAATTTTCTAGCAGCAAAAAACAAAAATATTCTTTGTTACCTCTTTATAAACACTAGGAGCCGAATCGAGAATAAAACTGGGAAGTCAGATGTAGTACTAAGTCATCATCGCATAAAAGGCAGAGTAATAATTATAATTTATTATCCCGCATACATCTAACGAGCTAATCGTTTTGCCTTAATTCTAAAATTGTGAAGGTCTTGTAGTGTGAAGAGGGAAAGCAGTCGGTGTTGAGAGTCAATTTGGAATCCCACGCCGTACTTCTCCTCGCCTCTCGGTACCGAAGTGTTCCACGCAGTGTAACGTCGAGAATCGAACCCGGGCTCCCTTTGGTGCGGTGTAGAGACGCAATCACTTCGCCACCGAACACAGAACGTTTGCTGTGTCCTTCGCCACATATTAGTATAACAAGTCAAATCAAAATAAATTTGTTTGTTCAGACCAGATAGGAGCTGTCCATCTACTGTTGCGAATAATACATAAAATGGGTAAAGACTACCGTCTGGACCAGGTTGCACAGAGGGAGTCCTTTGGAGTGTTCCATGGATCACTGGAATCGGAGTCCGACACCTGCTGATTCCGGGAGTCGGAACTTCTGTATCTTCCATACCTTGGAACCTGAACTACAGTACGTGAGCTCACATATAAAATAGAAAATGTTACCTGATTATCCAAAGTGGCACCTCTAATAAGATTCTCCTCCGATCCTCCATATACCACTGCGTCCTTGGTTAGCCAGGCTGCACCCATTACCTGATCACACGAGCAATAAATATATACATACGTTAACGTTTATGATGCAGTAGATACATATGAAAGTGCAATTACCTCCACTCGTGTGTATAAATAAATTCTTCGTCTTTCTTTCTACCTACTATCAACATGGGTAATGAATATTCGTTTTCTATTATTGTGCTGTGGTGTCCGAGTGGTTAAGGAGATGGACTTGAAATCCATTGGGCTCTGCCCGCACAGGTTCGAACCCTGTCCGCAGCGACGAGGCTTTTTTGTTTTTTGGCTAGCACTGGAAGCCACGCATATACGTGAAGGCAGGTATAAACTTATGCCACATTTGTATAAACATGACTTGTTAAGGGCATAATAGAGCAAGAATCTACAATTATCGTTTGCTGCCATACTTTGATGTTATTATTTGCATGATTTAACGAAAATTTTTTTGCAGCTTATTTGCCGACTACAATCGGAGAGGATGAATGAATAAAAAAACGTACATTTACCTGTATTCTAAGGATACTTCAAAACATGAATTCCAGTTTATGATATAATTGATATTACGAAGCATTCTAAAGAATTCCGGATTTCCGGTTTCAAGTCTCACTCACGGAAGTGTCCGCCAGGTCGGAGTGCAGAGATGGTGCAAGGGTCCGTCCGGTGGATGCCTCCCACACCGCCACACGACCACCCCCTCCGCCCCAGCCCCCCACCAGCAGCTGTGGGAGGTATACGGCTACCTGTATCTTATCGCCTGCGTTCCTGACACCTCTAATTTAGTTGCGTGTATTACGCTGGTATAGGAGTTCTGTAATAACGAAGCTCGAAAAGTATTGTTTCTTGTTGCAAGATAGACATGCATTTTAGCAGAAGTGACAAATTGCCAGAAAAATATTTTATTAATTTTTGTGAGAAAAATTGCATCTAGATGAGTGGGTGGTTCCCAATTTTTTGTGTACCTGGCATCCCTGGAAAACTTTGAACATGTTCTCGCACAACTGTGAAATTGGTAACTCATGTGAAGAGAAAGAATGAAATTGATACTAATTTGTGCAATATTTGATTGAAGTTAATCTTGAATGCAATATAAATCAAGATTTCGTACCCCAAAAAGTAATATTGCACCCCAAATGGAGCACTCCTGTCCTAAGGAGTTCGTGAATAGATACTCAATGGAACTCTGCATGTATATACGAAGATTACGCAAAAAGAAGAAATTTACGTTTCAATGAAAGGAATTGAACTATAATTGTGGAAATAGCAGCCTAAACAAGCATCATGAAGAAATGAATTTCTCTTTCGTGAACTGGTCATCAAAATGTTCTATTCTCTAAGACATTCGTTCCCAACTTCTTGTATGCCTGGCACTCCTATAAAACATTCAATACAATTTCTTCTCATACCACTTGCAAAATTAATAACTCATATGAATGTAAAACTTTAAATTTATACTTTATTTTGCAACATTTTGATTTAGGTTAATGGAAATAATCCATGATGTGGCATATCTTAAAAGGTCACTTCGCACCCCATATGGGATCCGAACCCGTGGTCTACATAGTCTAAAACTAATAGCACATTCGATTGGGCGCAAAAATTAAGCCTTCGAAACTTGACTTGTATGATATTTCAGATAAAAACTTTGGTTTTGCAACTCAGAAGATGTGCTTCAAGTGTTAGAAACAACCAGATTACGTTGAACCGGCTGAAATTTCTATTTTAAGGAGCAAAACTGTGTTTCCGGAAGTCTCTAAGGTAACCGATTTAGGGTCAAAGCCTGAAATTCAATTCAATGGTAGAAGCCAGCGCACCTGCTTGAAGTTCCGGGCAAGTCAAGCTTCGAAGGCCTAATTTTGGTTTCAACAGAGAACAGTGAGGAATCTGTTGACACCTATGACGTCGCTGCCAACACTCGCCATTGCTCATCTAACCTGCTAATTACCGTCTGGTACGCACATTGGTGATCGTTAGAAACCCTTTTACATATAGAGCTCATATATGACACTTTGCTCCCCAAAGCCGCATCCGATTACGAACAAACTTTTTTTTGAAACACAGTCACATTCTTGGGATTTGTTCCACGATCGTGGGATTACATTCATAGAATTTCGTGGCACGGCGTTTTTTGTATTATTTTATTATTTAGGTGCAAATCTATTAAAATACGATCTTCTTTTTTACTTAAGCTTGTGATAGTCACAGGTACTTTCGAACTGGTTGATTTATCCCAGCCTGACACCTCGACACACGGAAGTGGGAAACTACTGTTGGTAGCAAACACGGCTGTTTTTCCCCCGTAGGAACAGTGTAGCACAAAGAACTCTTGTAGATTAGATAGTTGGCAATAGGCGGACCAATAAGTCCATATTCAGGCAGGAGCCGAGGCCCAGACTCCGACCCTGTCCGAGCTACTGCTATAGAGGCCAGAATATAAACCAGGCTGGATAAAAGGTTTAACGCAGACGCACCTTATCCTGATTAGGGTGCAGGTGTAGCGAGTCTCCCCTGACGTTAGCTCCTGGTACCCTTCTGATGACCTCGCCTGACCGTGGATCCCACCACACCACTGCACGGCCTCCCCCCAGCAGGAGGGGCGACCTTCCTGTGACCGCGTGGACCGTTCCGAATCCCGCCAAGTGTTCTCCTCTTGCTCTGGGGAGACATGAGCAGATTAAATGTTCTATCGCTTAGTGCAGTGAAGTAATCTAAACCGGCTAGCTTAATTTGTTCGGACTTTATTAGCCGCTTTAGGGCGAGATTCCGACGCTATTCTCATACCGACTACGCTTGAAACTTAATTCAAAGCAGCGAATTGAAAGCTTAGAATTAAAGTACGGATAAATTCTAAAGCTAAGCGAATAAGGTGAACTTGACCAACGGTGCAAATCCGAGATGCATTTAGAGCACTACATTTCGAAATAAATCTTTTTCCATTTGCCTTGTATATATAGCCTTTCCTTACATACCGAAACTTGTCCTGTGGAAAAATTCTTAAGCAGAATATCGTTACTATACTTATACTGACTATGGGTGACGTATAATAACCAATCATTCAGTAACAACTGAGGCGCGTTGCAATCACAATATCTGGGTTACCGGTCTACACCGGTGATCATGCCGCTTCCGACTCGGGTCACATTCTCAATCCAAAAATACGGGAGTGACGATTGGTTACAGTGATGTAGGTCACTGCGAACAACCGTCTATTTCGATGAAAAGTAGCACTAAAATTATTCAAATGCACAACTAATGAAGTCCGTATACATCCCATTGCAACGAATTTAGATCACTTACTTGGAACTTCCGTTGACAAATTTCAACGAACGTGAAATTTCAATATTGTAAACCTTATGCTGTTCTTCGCTAAATGGCGATCTCATAACCACTTTTCGAGTTATGGTAACTTTTTTATGATTGCAGAAGCCCGGCTAGGAGGTCATTACAACACGCCTCGATCAGTGCATACCGCGTGTAACAATTAAAGGATAACTGATCATTCAGTAATAATCAGGTACGAAGTGTTACCTAAGAGACCTCCTTCCCTTCCATCCTCTCCATGGTGGGGGGGGGGGGTCGCTACCCTAGTAGCCTAACATTCATATAGCGAACAGACAAACTAACAAACGAACATACAAAAACACGTTTTCTCCCCGTAGCAAGGTATTCATACGATAATACGTTTGTAGTGCTACTCGTAGCTCAGCAAAATTGTTCATATTTACACGATAATGATGAGTTTTATGAATGAAGTTGCGTATTCATAGCTTTATCGTACTACACAACCTATATACTATGCCAAGCTCTATCATAGCAATAGGTTCACACTTGACTCAACGCTACGTTATTCAGCCATGGGTTCACACACACGGCTGTTGTGAATTAGATGACGCATCGTCATGTTAATAAAATGGCTATAAGAAGTTACGTTAAGAAAATACTGGAAGAAAGAGTTAACTGAAAACAGCGCACGTCTGCGGGCAACTATATATACTACCGTCATGCAAATACTGTAGTTACTTTGATTATTGGACCAAATTAATTTAAATTCCAAAAAAGAAACATGATAAAATATATAGAAGAAAATGACAATAAATCTCAGAAATGTCCATAGAATTGGCAACGCTCTAGAGGAATTTGACCCCGCCCAACTGCCTTGATAAAATTGTTAGAGTAGCGCTCCTGTGTATCTGGAAAAAGCCACTAGCAGCCAAATTATAATTTCACGCAACTACGACGAATACTACGCGTTACTGTTTTCTTTGCCATGAAGTAGTGCAATAAAGACTCACCTTGTTCTCAAGGTAGCAACTTTAAGGAACGTGGCTGGATCGCGGGTGTGCACTTCTTCTCCGGCGAACGTTACGAGCGTTCCGCACTGCAGGACGGAGACCTTCAGGTCCTGGCAACTCTCCTCCGTGATATCCACCACCGGATCTTCGTATTTTTTCCACAGCACCAGTCGTCCGTTGCTGTCTGCCCAGTTTCAAACAGCAACTTCTTGTCTATGAACACATCCTCCCGGCGAGAAATTAATGAGTAGCTATAATAAGTAACATTAGATGAGATTAGGCGGCAGTAGACGAACCAATTGGCCCATTCCCAAAGAGACACTGAAACTTTCGCCCCGGCCCTCTATGAGCTATTGTAATATAATATTATATAAAATTATATATAATTAGTACACTACTGGTACTACTATACTATAGCATGAAAGCGTGTAACAGCAATAAGGACGCTACTCTTAATTAATAACAAATAACTCATATGTTACGCATTATTAATCATAAGTGTTTAAAACTCTCAGTATGTGGCGACAGGCATAAATCTATGGGCATGTACGACAGAGTGCCGAAATTAAGCCTTTGAGGTTTGACGTGTTTTAACCACCTCGCAGCTGCGCTGGCTTCGAACTGCTAAGTTAGGTTTCAGGCGATGATCCTCAACAGGTCACCCTTGAGAGTTCCTAACCCTGTCTTACCCCGTAAACTGGTGTTTTAGTTGGCTCACCGTGGTTGTGTTAGCTCTAACCCCTGCAACACGATTCAACGTGAGAAATCCTAAACTTCTGCCTGAACCTCACACAAGTCAATTATAGAATGATTTATTTTGGTGTCCAATCGAACATGCCCTATCTAGGGTGAAAGCCTCACAGGCGACAGCAACGGCCGGGTCCGGTCCGCTGTCCGGCATCCAGGCAAGGCTGGTGGCACAGCAAACTTCGGCCTTAGGGGGCTGGGGGATTAGGTCCTTCAAAGGGGTCGGTCCGGCCCAGCATCGTAGGGACACCTGGCAAATAAAAAAAAATAAATAAAAAAGAACAGAACTTAGGGAATATCTGAGTATTTATCAAAAGTTCGGTAGTCGAAATGATTAATAGCGATAAGGTTAATAAAAAGTTTATTGTTTTTGACAACGTTCTATAGGAAAGGTCTCAATTTGGGTCAATCGATAACGATAGCTAGTAAACATAAAGTTGCGTTGAATATTAGACCAAAAACCCATTTTTAAGTAAGTCATTAGCGATAATATACAAGACAAAGGTTATAGTGTAAAACCTGATAATATAAATTATCAGTTTGGGACCATCATGTCGATGGTTAAGAAACAACAGATTATCACGAACAGCCCCAGTCTGGGTCAGGCAGCGAAGAGTGTAACGGGAGGACTCACCAAATATTAGCATCCTAATGTGACGTTATCGATGACGTCACCTCGACAGAGCTGCGGCTGAGCAGCCAATGAGTATTTTAATAAATTTCGTTAGAAAAATCGTCGTAAACTGCAATTTAATCTCTTAAGCCCATAAATAAATAAAGAGAATGTATAATAATTGAGGAATTATCAACAGAAAACTGCAGTGTAAGTTGGTCGAAATTTCACAGCACGAGCGGTAGGATTTGGGCGACTGATTTAACTTTTTTTTTAAGTGAAGCCTTATCTGCACTTCATGTTCAGTTTACAGTGCTTTCTACAAAACATATTTAAGCATATCATCATATTTTTTCGACCTAACTCATTCAGTCGCTCTCTCTCCTGACTGACCAGCTACTTCAGCTGCGCGCGTACACAAAACACGGTAAAAATGTTGTCGGCAAGTATAGAGAGATTGAGCAGTAACTGTTTTTATCGCTTCCCTCGTGTCAAGAATATAATGCAGCTTATAATTTTGATTAGGATTAGGATGTGACGTCATTTGCACTACATTCGATTACAACTAAGTTTCATTTTAGTCTCAATGAGTCCTCCCGTTACACTCTTTGCTTCCTGCTGTTCTGGGTTACTACCAATCCGAAACGATGGTCGGAACTGAACGATATTATCGAAATCCTACAATGTACATAAGTAAAACTAGAACACGCTGGGAGCGCATTCCTCCGCCAAGCAAGGCTACGGTAAAGAAATATTCAAATTGGCTCTGAAACCGCGATTTTTTTCTATCAACCCCAAATTCTGATCATTCGTGCTTTCTAATAGTAATAAGAATTTCTGTAATTTTCATGAAGATCCGTTCTTAACATTTTTAGTTATACTGCTGACAAACATTATGACAAACATGAGCCAAACACACAAACGGACCAACCGATCTGCGCCACAATTTAATCATTTATGTCTTTTAACATTGCCAACAACTACTGAGAATTTAATAAAGATTCACTTGAAACTTTTTAAGTTATTGTGCATGCTCGCCAGCATAAAATTAAGAATAAGAACAACAACAAACGAACGAACAAACAAATAGATCATAAAAAATTGGTCATTTACTCCTTGTGATTTACCTAACAGCTCGTGTAAATTTCATAAAAATCCGTCCATAACTTTTTGAGTTATGGCATTAGTAAAAATGCCGCAGATAAACAAGCAAACAAACGGATGAACGGATCTTCACCAAAATGTTAATAATCTTTTCCTGCCAACATACTGAGCAATCCCTGTAAGTTTTGTCAAAATCCGTCCGTAGCTATTTGAGTTATATCGATGACAGTTGAAAAGAAGAACAAACAAATAGACAGTCAAATCCAACGAAAACATAACCTCCTTGACGGAGGCAAATATTTATCAAACAAAACGAAATTGAAGTATCCAAATGAAGGAAAATAGCAATTGTCCTTTATTGACGCGAATGCACGATGATTTTCTGGGGCAGCCAATTTCCTCGACATAGCCGATTATGAGCTCCAACATGCAAGTTTCACATCTCTCGGAATAATCGAGAATACTGTATAGGCTACTGACGCTTGCAACTTGGGAGAAAAAGATTTTTTTTTGTGCCTCGAACCTTCTCGTGGAATGATCTACCGAAGTACTAAAAGCCTATCCCAAAATACTTATTTCAAATAGGTTGCCTACAACGCTTTCAAAGCCAATTTATACATGTAATGAGCGTCTGCTCATGCGCCTACCACTTTGTATGGAGTCAGTGAGCACTCAGTATAATTTATATCGATGTGTCTACTCAGTGTGCCCAATCGACCTACAGGATATTCCAATAATACACTGAGGCAATGCAATGATAGCGAGGGACTAACCTTGACATCGGATAAGCAAATCAGCTTTCGTGCACGTACTAGTTTGCTGCTGGCAACGTGACATAAATCACATTAATGTGGTTTACTCTGTTAGTTTATGTCTCCTATGTAAATACAGTTGTGTTGATATCTGATTGATCTCAATACTATTAATTTTTTCATATATTCTACATTTAACGCAGCCAGTGTCTTTGCTACAAAGGCTGACCCACACTTTTGTTAAAAGATCGAATTTCCTCAGGTAATCGTTGGAATGTTCTGCTGAACCCTCGTAAACAATAGCTCAGAGAATGCAAAAAAGTGTTAAAATGTTAACCGCCAGTTCAGTTTGTTCAGTAAGTGCCGTTAATCAAGTTTCCTGGCATCTCATCAAACATGGAGGGAATTATAACTCAAAATTCTTTGCGAATTGCCAGTGTGAACTATTTAAATATACATATCAGCTTACGAAACGCGAAGTAAATAAACGGCTTCTGATTTGTACTTTCTAGAAGTAAGTGGCACTTTGTGCATATGCAACAATCAGCAGCAACATAGCTAGGAAAGTTATATTATTCGATTGCGTTGGGCATTTTGTTAGGTACTTAAGGTGGCTTTTTGTGGCCACACTCGTGATCAGAATCACCGTGAGCATGATCATCGTGATCACTGAAAAGCACAAGAACGGTCAATGCTTTTGCAAACAAACCAGAGACGCCATGTCAATTTTCGATAAATATATTCTTATCGTATCATTGCGGAAAATAGTAGGGAATGGATTTCTATGAACCTTTATTTATTTTGAAGCCGATGCATAACTGAACTAGCAGTATTTAAAGCATTTCGAACATACATGGGCATGAAACTAAGGAAACAACAATTCTGAAAGTTAATATTGGAAACAATTATCATAACATTATTCAGTTTATCCCTAAATATAAGAAAATATCAAGACCTTGCATTTCAAATTTTGAATTTTTACTTATCTAAAGGCTGGAATCACTCTTTGATCAAGCATGATTAGCCTGCGGAGGAAATCACGCTGCGATCAATTCTCACCACTGATCACGGTTGATTGCTATCAGAATTACGTCAAAAACGGTCACAAATACGCGCGGATCATGCGCAATCAGGCAGAATCATCCGCAAAGTGGTCACAAAAATACGCCCTTAATCGTTTTGTATTTTACCGCTATCTGCCACTCAGTAGGTACGTCAGCCATGCTAAGACGCAAAATTTACCTCCGCTTTAATAATAATAGCCAAGAGGAGCACATTTGATGGGGGGACGAAACTAAGCGTTTGAGGATTGACATGTCCGAATCCTTAGACAGAAGCTTCGGCACTTGAATGGTGTTGCAAGTACCCTATTCCAGGCTATTCGATTCAACCCTATTGCGTAGAGCCTCCTGGGAACTCCCTTTTACAAAGCAAGACGGAGTTTATGAAGTCGAAAGGGTAACGAATTAAGGGTTAATATATGACAGTTTATTGGAGAGGTCGAAGTCTCAGCACCTGCTCGAAGTTTCGGACGAATCAAACCTCAAAGGATGAATTTCGGTACCTACACGTGGTCGGCGCAAGTTATGTTATTACATCAGGGCGTGTTCGATTGGAACGTGAAAGCTGATCTTGGCCAAGCTCACTTCACTTAAGTTGTCCGAAACTGGTGAGAAGTGCCCTGGCTTAGACCCGTTTATTCAAGTTTCAGGCGTTGAATCAAAACGGGTTACCTATGAGGCTTCTAAGACTCAATGTTGCTTAGTAAAATGTAACTTCCAGTTGGTCAATCATGATGATGTTGTTTTTCAGAGCCCAAAAACGATTCAAAGTGACGGAGCGTATGTTCCTATCTGCAGGTCCGGACATGCTTAAGTTGAGTGGACGTGATTGAGATCGAATTTTGCGACCCATTCGAACGCTGGAAATCTTCGCCTTGTGGAGAGGAACATCAATCTATCCATCACTCTTCATTTCTCACCTTTTAGGGCTTGCACACTGATCATTGCGATCTATGGCATTTTGTGTTTACAGAACACATCACATTTGTTATTGTTTACTTCGCAATATTAACGATGCAAATCAAATCCTCAGATATTAATTAACAATGAAAATGAAAAAAATTCTACTCCGTGGATGATGGATCCTCTCAGTTTCCAAACTTTTTCGTGCTACAGTTTCATTAAATATAATGAAACTGGAATACCCAAATATGATGAAATGGCAGTAAGCTTATCATTTCTGAGTTGGATAACGAATAATAATTATAGAACTTACCGAGGCATCGCGGTGGGCTACTGCGACGGTGTTGCCATCTGGTGACCAACCGCAAGCTAGAATCTCCGAAGGATATTCTCTGAAAAAATTCAAATTTGTTAATATGGTCAAAGCGTACGGTAAATTTGTCATCCATGGTAGAACTACGTACTTTTACCATGTGTCTCATCGAATGAGAAAGAGAAATTGAATTTTAGAGAGGGTCATATTGGTTTCACCACTTTGGATCACGTGTTAGAAGCAACCCGATTACTTTTGAGATGCTTGAAAATTCAATTTAGAGCCGGCTGCACACGAGCGTCAGAACATTCAAACGTTTTATGTTCTTGGAACAAAAGTTTCTATGACCATGACTACAGCTTAACGTGTTGCAACACATCGCTTCAAAAAATATGTGTCGTTGCAAATGGAAGCTCACTTGAAATTAAGGAAGATTTTCGAAGCCGTGCAAGTGGCACTCGCTGGGGGGAAAATAACTGGCAGGCGACTGAGAATTTACGCAATTTTTGCACTAAATGATATTTGCCAAGTTGCAGCTGCATAGGCGCCAACGTAATCGGAAGACAAAGGGGAAACGTTCCTGCGTTTCTGTTGTTGTGTGCAGTGGGCTTTAAAAAAAGAAGCAAAACTGCCAAAAAGTTCACATCGCTTATCAATTAGGTTTGATTTCTGAAATTCTTTAAGAAGGGACGAAACCAACGTGCCTGTCCAAAGCTGTGCCATGAGTCGACGACCTATATAGCTCAGTCAATCATTGGGGCTTTAATTAACAGCAGGAAAGACCTCGGAACTCCTATTATGAATATGATTAAATCATTTTATATCAAAACAATTCTACAAAAGTTTCATTATAAAGTATATAAGACGATCATCTCGTGTCGTGTCGACTTCTGTACATGTGTGTATAATAAAATTTTTTATGACTTTTCTTCTGAAGCTCATCGCACCTTCTGACCCTTTCCGAAGGCTGTACGACCAGTGATTCTGAACTTGGACTATACAGTCAGCAGCCATACACTGTGCTGTAACTTATGTCAAAGTTTGTTCCTATATTATAAGGATTTTTTTTAGTTCAAGGTGTACAGGCCATGATCCCAATACCTTCTGCCTGAAATCGGTCAACTTCTGTCCACATACCGGTATATCCTTCAAAACATGTTGAACAAGACCAAAATCTGAAAAAAAGATAATAGTGCAAAAAGGCAGCGCTGGCTCGTATTTTCGCTGTCTATGTTTATGTACCTACTGCTAGGTGCGTCTTGTTGGATATTTTCACCGTCACGAACACTGGAAAGGAACAAAGCCGATTGAAGTGCCACCTTTCTCAAAGTTTAACCGGTTTTCGATTAGCGCTTGAATCTCGATCGAAAACACGGAATTGAGATAGGCAGATTGAAGTTTTCGACAAGCTTAAGCTAATCAGATTAGATTAGCAATTATTTTTTTCTAGCGAGGCCGTTGTAGCCCTAGTATAGTACTGACTCAAAGACTCAAAGTCACAAGTCGAGTCCTCTTAGAAACCCACATCCTACATGTATTACAGCACCGAGTTCCCACGACAGTCTGACCAGTGCGAAACCCAGAAACAGGAAGAAACATGGCAAAGTTACTTAAATCTTATTGACAATCCCAGCTAACAATTTGCCTTGATTTTACGTCGATAGCACGTCGTGTTTTGGTGGCTCAACCGCAACGTGCTAAGAACGTCGATCTGTGGACTCCAGATAACGTTGCTACAACGTTGTGCCCGGCACATTGTGAAGCAACGTGCTGACAACGTTCATAGTTATCTGTCATAGTCAATTTAGCTCCAGATAACGTTGTTAGCACGTTGTGTCACAACGTGCTGGGCACGTTCTTAGCACGTCGCATCACAACGTGTTAGCGACGTATCCAGCACGTTTAATCACAACGTACCAGAGGACCGCCCAGCTCAAGGTGCTAAGGACGTTGTCAGCACGTTGTTAGCACGTCATGATACGATGTGCTAACAACGTTATCTGGAGTCCACAAATCAACGTTGATAGCACGTTGCGCCACAAATCACAACGTTGATTCTACGTAGTGTGTTAGCGGGGATCACCGTCTCGAGTTCAGCAGCCTCTTCTTTTTTGGCTGCACTTTGATAGTTGAAAAAGTTACCCCTATTCGGAATTCACTTTTCCAGTAGGACGAACTTATAGCAACCACGCAGAAATGAAAGATGAAGGCTTGAAGCGACGTCCATTCTTCTAGTTCACAATTAAGTCGCTGATTTCGGGAAGTGACGCCAAGGTAGATTTCGCAACATTTACCACATGTATTTTAAATTACAATTGCATAGACATCAATGAAATGTTCAAGTTTGGTGACGCAAGCTGACACTATACTCTTGTTTACTTATTATTACTTTCGCTTCGCCACAACTGGCTGTCATATTAACAAAAAATCAAAGCCGCGGATAAAACCACACGCAGTCAGCACAGTTTCCAGCGCCAGTGTCAAATTGTGTAAGTTTCGTTCTCTATTTCCCCCTACAAAACACCGACTACATTAGTGAGTCATTCCCTGGTATCAAAACTTCTGATTAGATAGTGGACACACATACGTGAGTCACATGAGTAGAACACTGAACAAATCACCTGCATGTTGCCATATTGCTGTTGCAGATCTCGCTACGATGCTTATCAGCCGTCATGTCAGTGCAACAAAATTTTAGGCGCGTCGTTCGAATGAAATGCACATAATATATTAAAGTAATTTAATTCGCTTAGCTTGAACTGGTGCGCAACTTTAAAATTAAGCATCAGCCTGGCAGATACGTAACCTTGAATCGAAATTCAGGTACAGTAATCGAAAGCCGATTAGCAATTACATTTGCGACGATTGAAAATTCACCTATGCAGAACAGTTATAATTAAAAAAAAAAATTACTGCAGTGTCGCTGCGAGATCTATTTTATATATTGTTAATAAATACATGGAGAAACTAGAACGCCTCGTGGCGTAAGAACATCATTAACGGTGGAGGGGGAGGGCAAGTTCTAACGATGCCATATTTGATGGCCAGCGAACTCTCCGAGTTTTGACATTTTTCACGCCTATGTAAATAGGCTGGACGCCCTCTCCCTCTTTTTGGGTGGACAGTCAAATTTCAAAGCCGTCATTTCTTATGACCCGCTAACTCTAAAGAGTTTTGGCATTTTTCAGATTTAGGTCAACCCACCTGACTCCCTGCAAAAAAAAAAAAACGAACACTGCTCAACTCCTTTTCCGTCTTTTTTTTTTTGAGTGGACAGACAAACAAATACACAGAGAAAACAAATATGCCTAAATGTTCAATGAAAACATTATCACAGATCTGTGCTTTGCTCGCGGGTGATATAAACTACTCCGGTCCTTTGGCAAAATTATCATGTGACGAATTCGTCTCACGAGGCATATGAGCTACTGTATTTCCTTTCGCGTACCAAGTAAGCTACGGGAAATCAATCTCTTTACATAGAAGACTCGTGTCTCTTTTCTGTTGTTAAAAGACTACTGGTCAGTGACGATTCCTACAAAGTAAGATATCCAGAGTTAATAAAATAGTGAGCAGTGTACTTTCACGTGACCAATTCAAAGCCATTAGCGACGTCCTCAGGTTCCTCAGAAGGAAAATGTCGACTCCCCTTCTTGTGTCAATGACGTCACTCACGGTTCTGAAGTGGTCTCAAGAGACTGCGCTCTTATGTTCAGTTTGTCAAAACCACTTACATTGTCTCTTTAATCCGGAATCGCCCTTCAGTTGATGGAATGGAAGCGGGCTTGTATTGCCGGAGACGTGAGTAGGTGGTGGACATTGAAGATGCCGAAGCAGAAGAAGATGTAGACATGTGCCTCTTTTTCAGAAATGATTCGTCTCCACTTACACTTGCGGCCATTTTGCTGGCTGTTAGCACTGCAATAGATGCTCCAAAGCCTCCCGACTGCGTATTGGCTGCCATATTGCTTTACCGTGATTGGATTTTTTTCTCTGTTAGTGCAAAAATTACATCAATTAATTTAAGATATACAACATCGGCACTCATTGCTCTCTAGCTCTCCTTATTTCCTACCAGTGAAGTTGCATATGACCCGTACAAAATAGTTTTTTGTCATTACTTTATGCTCCGCTGCAGATACTATACGTGTCAATCTTCTTGGCATTTCTCAACAAGCTACAAACATGCTAGAATATGCGTAACATTGTTATACTATTCACTCACAAACCTTTGACACGCGAAGTGTATGCTACGATAAATTACGATACCAGACTAAATTATAATAAATCTCGCCGTTGTATTTAGCTTGGTGCTCTGTTGCAAGCTCTGCTGGCTGGAGGTGCCGTAACGTTTCCATAGAAACAGCTTCATCGCGCAACCATTTTCCAAACTAGAAACAAAAACTAAATTGCAATACACGTCTCAGAAATTGTCTTTCAAAACAGTCATTCAATTGTCATTGGAAATTTTATGATAGTATCTGATGTAATACTAATAAATAATTCTTTTTGGTGCTGTATTGTTAAATATAGTATGTATTCACATTCACTGCATTTGACAGCTTTCATATCTATGTATTCACAAGGAAAAAACATGTAAAGTAAGTACTTCTGATAGAATAATATGATAAAAGTATATAACAAAGCATATAAGGTATTCTTTTGCATATATTAAAACTTTAATTATTGCGCAAACGTGTAGTCTGCAGTCACGCACATCATTATGCAGTCAAAGGCACAACATATGATTTTGTATTATTCTAGCAATAAACTTATGGAAAACTCAGCATCAGCTACGGAATAACTATAATCAATTTATTGTATATAAATGTATTGGTGTGTTTACCTTCAAAAGATCATCACCACGGAGATAGGCTAGCGACTTTCAGTGAACACCAAGGTGTGTATTATAAATTGCAGCAACTTCCTCTAGATTGTTAGTACGCTCTCTACGCGTGAAAACGTTACGGTTAGCTTTGTGAAGTAGGCTACATACACGAGTATTCTATTTTAAAGTTCGTCCCGTTGTACATGGCTCTTGACTGGGATAAAGTTAATGAAAATTCGAAACAAAAGGTGAGCAAAAGCGTGGTGTCCTCAATTCTGGTTTGATCGAGTTCTGCGAAGCAGTGTTGTTGAAGTGTGTTTATTTCCGTCTCCGGGTATCTCTATCGTTGACTTACGCCATTTTTCATATTTATATTCAATTTGCCAAATGCACGATTTGATTTACCGTTTAGATTTTAGTTTTGTTGATACTAGGCTAATGAACTTATACATATTTGGTACTAAAATTTGTGTTTCAAACTTTATGTGAATTGGGCAGTTCTGGAAGTCTCTTGTTGCTCCCCATTAGGCTAGCTAACTAGCTATATGACTTAACTAGGCCCTAGTTAGAAATCAGTTGTATAAATGTGTTTACACATGCCAAAGGTTTTATGTGATTGGTCAATAATAATAATAATAATTAGCTTTTATTAAGAACACAATGGGTTCACAGAATTTGCTTACAAGCCACATTTCCGAGGGCGGCAAACTACTCACCAAGATCTTGGCAAGAAGTGCCACACTATGAAATGAGGTTCCACAGGCCGCGGCGCTCTTAGGCGCCCACCCGCATTTCTGAGGGTGGCAAACCTAACCCAACCTTACCTAACCTAATCCAACCTAACCTTTAAGTTGGGTTTGATTAGATTAGTTAGGTTGGGTTTGATTATATTGGGTTAGGTTAGGCAGGGTTAGGTAGGGTCCACATTCTACAGTGTGGCAGAGGAGTCGCCAAACGAGGGTCAAGGGGGCTGGTCGCCGGGGTAATCAGGTCGCCAGTCACCACAAAATTATTTGCCACTAGTCCAAAATATTGTCGCCAGTCGCCGACGACGTGGTCGCCAGTCGCCAAATCTTACAGATACATAAAGCTTATCAATCACAAATAAAAACTATACTTAGCACTACCACTTGAAACTTAACCATTTTTTGGATAATTTACCATGTTCATCACCCAGCAATGAGTCTATAAACTGTCTCACACTCTCATACCTACTTGTTACTTGACTCACAGCTGAGAAAAATTACTACTTGTAAAGATATAATCAGACAGGATGTAGCATTTTTAAAGTCTGCAACAGTTAGTCGCCAAATTGACACATCTGGGTAATGTTTCTTCTCTGCAGTCACCAAAAAGACTTATTTGCGCAAAGCCCCTCTCTTAGAGTCGCCAAAAAGACACAGATGGTCATTTCTAATCTTGAAAAGTCGCCAAATAATTGGCAACAATGCACACTTTCTGAAATATGGGGTAGGGTTAGGTTAGGTAAGGTTGGGTTAGGTTAGATAGGGTTAGGTTAGGTTAGATAGGGTTGGGTTAGATAGGATATAATTGGGTTAGGTTAGGCCGCATTCCCGTGGGCGGGAATCTACTCGCCAAGATCTTGGTGAGAAGTGCCACACTATGAAATGAGGTTCCACAGGTCGCGGCGCTCATAGGCGCCCACCCGCATTCCCGAGGGCGGCAATCTACTCGCCAAGATCTTGGCGAGAAGTGCCACACTATGAAATGAGGTGCCACAGGTCGCGTCGCTCGTAGGCGCTCACCCGGCACCCGCATTCCTGAGGGCGGCAATCTACTCGCCAAAATCTTGGCGAGAAGTGCCACACTATGAAATGAGGAGGTTAGGTAGGGTTGGGTTAGGTTATGTAGAGTTGGGTTAGGTTAGGTAATAGGTAGGGTTGGATTAAGTTATGGTTGATTAATGAAATTCCTATGGGATTGCTAGCAAGCCCATGATGACACAGGCTATTTTCTCCCATAGAAAAACAATAGAAAATTCAAAGTCATATATCTCATAAACTATGCATTTCCGACTGATATATATGGGTATCACTGCACTTCTCTAATAGACTACTATCAATTTCTAGCAGTGAATTAGCTGGGCGCCATATTGGATTTTTGTAAAAATTTA
>LQNS02278070.1:7049822-7069004 GCA_001587735.2 Parhyale hawaiensis
CCTTAGAAGGTTTTATTAGATTTTTGAAAATGGAAGGATGCTTCCGAAACGTCAAAGTTTTATATTAGTTCATGTCGACTTCATCTTAATTTTATAATTTACCAAAGGATAATAATTTTAACTACTTTGTTTTACATGAAAACCCATGTAACTTTTTCTAGTAGACCTAGAGAATAACCAGAGGTACCATTGAATTCTGCGTAAAATTCTTCATAATATAGTTAACAGCTTCAATTATTCTATGGAGTTGATAAAAAACGAATGGCCAATGGTAAAAAAATGAAATTACTACTTTGTTTTACATAAAGACATGTGTAACTTTTTTCCAGGTGACCTAGAGAAAAACAACAGGTACCATTGAATTTTGCGTAAAATTCTGCATAAAAATATCAATTATGCTTGCTATAGAGTCATAACAAAAAAATTGGCCAATGGTAAACAAAAATTTAAAAAATCTACGGGATTCAAACGCCACCGGAAGTGCTATCAAAAATTGGATTACAGTATGGTGAAAATCAACCTTTAAATAATAAATCCTGAAAAATTACTAGTGTATATTCAATAACGAAGTCACGCTGAACGTTTGAACATCACTGGGGGGTTAATGGTATCGCCCCCTTTTCCCTCTGTGAGATCGCCTCTGTGGTGGAAACAAAGACTTAAACTACTCAATATAAGTAACATGGATTTCACCATATCTGGAAAGTAACACTTTGAGAAGAATATAGGTACCTAACTAATATTACTTCCATTTCAATACAGGTTAGGTATCCCGATCGCATCACCCTAATTCGAGGCAATCACGAGTCGCGACAAATCACCCAAGTATACGGCTTTTATGATGAATGTTTACGCAAGTACGGCTCCAGCACCGTCTGGCGGTACTGCACCGAAATTTTTGACTACTTAAGTCTATCTGCTATTATTGATGGCAAGGTGAGTCTTTTGTTTTCTTCAGTCCTTTGGAATGCACTTGTATGTTTTTTTTTTATTCCCATTGAAGCTGTGTGCGGTACACAAAAAAAAATATATAAGCCTTACTAACATGGTAGTAACTTGGTACTGAATTTAATAACAGTCACAGAGTCCAGCTAAGGCCAACATTTGGCCCTTATTAAGAAAGGGATCGAAAGAAATGCATCGCGAAACCTTGTGAAAGCAGAAGAAAGTTTAGTAGTTGATGGTGCGATGAACCACTATAAAACCTTATAGCTACAATGAAATTAACATCATTAACTTGTATGCTAAGGTTCTGTTTTCACTGCGTAATTGCTGTATACGTATTTGTGCGGGTGTGTTTCTTCTAATCTGTTAGTTTTGGAGCATAGAAATAACTCCGCATGTATATATATATAGCTACCTTTTGATTTTGGAATAAAATGAACATGGGTTACCAATCTTTTAACGTACCTTTTCTAACATTCTCATAGTTACTTCATGAAAAAATATGTTCTCTTAAACAATTCGGCAAAGAAATCAGTCAACTTTCAACTAGAACTTGAAATATTTACTCGTGATTTGGAGAAGGCGCGCTTTGACGACGGCGGTTAATCTTAGAACGTAAAGTGCACGGTCATAGAGGAATACCTGTATTATATGAATACATTCCTGCGGAAAGAATTCAGATCAGCTATGAAAGTTTGGGCCTCTGGCACCCGGCGACTGTAACGGACGAACATACCTACATCAATCTGATTGGTGAAAGTGACGCGGGAGAAACAAACAAACTGATGTACTAATATGCGATTGATGTATACGGCGACTGGCAGCAGCCACACCGGAAACTTGAGCTTCGCGGAGGGAGCTTCTGGCTCCCTTTCTATTAAACCTCCTTGTTTCCACGTGACTATGAACATACTATATGTCCCTTCCCGTCCTCTCTTAGAAAAGCATAGTACTAATTTAAGGAGACTTAAACTATCTTATACTACTACTGAAGTGAAAACAGCAATTAATCGTGGAATTTCCACAGGTCTCGCTCGTTCATAAAATTATTTCACTTCTGGTTCCATACGTACGTCCATACCTTCCAGCATTAGGAGAAAATTGAATTTGGAAGAAACTTTGATTTCGGCTGGAAGGAATTTCAGAAGTAGCTGTACTTTTTTCGCTTCTTGAATAAATTTTCAGGCAATTTCGAAGTAAAGACGTGAAGATCATCTCACACGTATCATATCTTAAGACTACAGTTTTTTTTGTGGTCCTGCCCTTTGTAGTGGAGTTGGTGAGGGTTCTGTGGTGCTTGGGGTGTCACTGTGATGAAGTAATAATAATAATAATACTTGGCTCTCTGCCATGGTGGTGCTAACCCTGTGCAAATATTCCAGAACAATCAAGACAAACCGTGCTCTATAAAGAAAGAAACTTACTTTGAAAATTATTATAATAATTATCATGCATTTAAAAGTGGGTGATGAGCAGGGTATGAGTAACTTTTAACCTTGTCATTTTCGAATTATTGTTAAATAATAGTTTATTTAGGCTATATAATTAATTTTTAGTTACCTACTTGATTGTTGAGCATGTTACCAATTGCCCAAAGACATTTGATGTTAATGTGTTGAAAAATTGATTTGAGTGGTTAATAATTTTAAAAATTTAAATAAATGATAGGGGTAAGAATAATTTCGAGCTATTGCATTATTTGCATATGTGCTAATTTTCCTTTGATGAAATTACCATTTGCTTAATCGCTTTTAGAAGGAAATTAACCCATAACCTATATAAACGCGTACTGTCCAGTTTTTGAAGTACCTTATGTTACTAGTGCTTTTTTACTAGAACTAAAGGTTTACTTAGTACATTAATGGGCAATATTACCTAGCGAAAAATTTGCGTTCTCGCAATTACTTGATGCAAAAAATATGTATGAACTTGTTTATGTGTTTGAGAGGAGAGGTAGATACCATAAACCCTTAAACACCACAAAAGCCAGCCTGGAACTTCTTGTGAAACTTTGTGTTGGTATAATTTAGCATCTAATTTGATCAACTCTCACTCAAATCGTGGCATATCGGTTTCAGATATTTTGTGTACACGGAGGCCTCTCCCCCAGCATCCAATCCCTGGACCAGATACGAACCATTGACCGCAAGCTCGAAGTGCCCCACGACGGACCCATGTGTGACCTCCTCTGGTCTGATCCTGAAGGTGAGTTTGCTTACTTTTTAAGGATATGGCGCATTGCCGACGCAGACATTAGCGCCACTGAAGGTGAGTGAGATGCTCCAGCAGTCCGCCTCAGTTGTCAGAAGGTTGAACCGTGCGCAGACGAGCGACATCTTCGCTGATTTCGACCAGACAAAATTGTCGGACCGTCAAGCTTGGTACGACAATTCAATGCACATGTTGCAGGAGAAACGTTCTTACAGTTGCAAAGACCTCGGGTCAAGTTTTTGGAAGTTGCAATAAAAAGAAATTTGATGTATTTAGAAAGTTTATTCACTGTGCACAGTACTGAGCAACTGAATGTTTTGTACTGTCTTGCAGTTTGTAAATAAAATTTTGGGATGAACGTTTCGTGCAGCTATCATCGTTGTACCCCGAAGACAAATGCATTTTGTGCTTTTGACCGTGCAGTTATAATCGCCACCATTTAACGTCAATTTTCAAGAAAAACGGAGGCGTTACATACCACAGTAGTGAACAGATAACAGGAAAATCTGGACCGTAAATTGCTTTGAATTGCTCAAAGGCTACGGAAAACATTGGCCTAGACGCATCCTGGTGAACTCGCTCTTCAGGTAAACCTTTTCGCCGAGTCTGGTGCAGCATTTGTTGGCGAACTGCCACTCTTGGCAATTTTGCTTGTCCTGTGCATTGGGCTTTAGATTACTTAGGTGTTACCTATTTATGGCACTAAAGCTGTACGGTTGTTCTCAATATTTATTCCCGCGTATTCCTCTGACGAGGTATTATTGTGGAGTGTTACACCCCAGCTCGGGATAGTTTTATAATTTTACCAGCCTTGAATAGATATCTGAACGACAAAGGGTCCATTTAAAAATATAAACATTTCTATAATGTATCGGAGCAGCTGTTCTCTGTTCGCCCTGGGTAGCCTTCTGGGCGCTGACTGCAGCCTGTCGTACGTGACGTATCTCGGGTCCTTCGTGTACACGAGGCTATAAAGGGGCTCGGCGAAGCCGGTTCTCTCTCACTCTCTGTCCACCCGGCGTACTGTGCACAGCAGCCACTCTGCTCCTGCTTATGGTTCAATTTTACTGTCTGCGCAACTGTGCTCCTGCCCAGTGGAAACTGCGTGGCGTAGTATCGGTATAGCCTTTTGCAGTTGATGTACGTTTTTCTCCTGAAAGTTTTTATCTACAATTTTTGTCCGTGCTCTTATTTCAGAGTTTCGAAGGTTTTAAATTTGTGAATTAAACTTTAAAATTTTAATTTTGTTTTAATTTGCCAGAAGCTTGGTGACTGGTACTTTGTGCACTAGGTATCATTAAAGCTCCTGCGAGCTGTTGATAATTTTATTTTGATTGACCTTCAGATTCCTCCATTTAGATTAATTCATGAATAACTGATATTGAGGTCATAAATGGTGTATGAAATAAACTTTGAATTTCTTACTGCCTGCAGACGCTCAGGGTTGGGGCGTGTCGCCCAGAGGCGCAGGGTATCTGTTCGGCAGTGACGTGGTGGCGCAGTTCAACGAGACTAACGGGCTCGATATGATATGCCGGGCGCATCAGCTCGTCATGGAGGGATACAAGTGGCACTTCAACCAAACCGTCCTCACAGTGTGGTCGGCTCCTAACTATTGTTACAGGTGGGTGTTGCACTACGAAGTTAGGTGCGTGCTACAGGTGGGTGTTGCACTACGAAGTTAGGTGCGTGCTACAGGTGGGTGTTGCACTACGAAGTTAGGTGCGTGCTACAGGTGGGTGTTGCACTACGAAGTTAGGTGCGTGCTACAGGTGGGTGTTGCACTACGAAGTTAGGTGCGTGCTACAGGTGGGTGTTGCACTACGAACTTAGGTGCGTGCTACAGGTGGGTGTTGCACTACGAAGTTAGGTGCGTCTTTCTGGACGTATTGGGAGGAGTGGGTATGTTAATTCGTTACGTGAATGTAATCTATAGCTTTCATGGGGTAATTTTGTAAACTCAATTTGTGTTGGAATATCTATGGACTTATAGGCCCCGGGGGTTACCCGAATGCCTTGACACATCGTCTGGTTTGTCCGGCCACATTTCCTGTGCATTAACCCTTTTTTCATCAATTAATTTGCCTCTGTCGTAAGAATACTACCTATATGAAGTGGAACATCTTGTATAGTTTGATGAAAGAAACGGTTAAGATTAGTTTGTGAAGCCGATAGGCGCCGTGATAAATTTTCTAGGATCGGCATTAGTTACCAAAATTGCGTTTAGTTATGAATAAAGAAATTAGAACATTGAGAGAGCTTACTGCAGTGTGCTCACACTAACTGTCTCAACTATGGTGAATTATATTAATATTTTGTCATTGAAGCAAATGTTGCTTTTAGTAGCTAGCTATATTCAGGGTAGGCGCGACATGCTCTGCCCGTAGTGACAACAGATTCGTGTTGGTCCCCGACAGAGAAGTTGCGTCTGTGACTGCTAGTAAAAGTCTTCTTCGTGTTGGAAAACGTCGAAAGTTAGTTTGGTAGAACGCATCGTGGCATAAGACAGTCACTCCACCCACGACGGGGGGGGGGGGGCGGCTAAGAGTGCTGAGCGAGCAATTTGATCATTTTTCACATCTATGACAATCCACGTGACTGTTTGCAATCTTGATGATTGCTCAATTCCTTCTGGGAGTTTTGGAAGTTGCTAGGCGAAACGGCATCAAATTTCTACAGACAGACATAGGTATAGAACGAAAACTTGACCTCTCACTTCCTTCACGGGTGACAAACACGTGTATCGCTTCGTTTCGGCTGATGAAAAGGCATCGAGGTATCATTAGTCCTACATTATGCATGGTACAAATTTTAGAATCGCGACGGTTAACTTAAGCGTAGTGGCATCGGATGGCCGAAGTCTAGCTCCGGCCCCTGTTTAGCAAATAGCTACGGCTAACTTTCCACTCCGCAACCTTTGTATTAAATAATCCGTTGTGGCAGGCTACATGCCGTTGTGAGCGAGAGAAACCAAATTTTAAGTTGCTAAGTAGGTCTCTCAGGTACATCGCATGTGCGACCTGGTCAGCCGGTGGCTGTTACGTCACAGCTTTTGCCAGTGCCGGGAGGCAGTCTTTAATCTGCACTTGATCTTGCTGGATGTCGGTTTTCGCTCTCTTCCTATGCCCCATTGCCAGTCATTTTAAACGTTCGTGATTGTTGAAAGTATTACGCAAGATCTTTGTCATAGAATTTGCAGCAAGCCTTTGAATATTTTAACAATTCTTTGTCATCTAAAATAAACTATTTTAGACCAATTTTACCAGTGGAAAGAAAATTTAATAAACTTAAGATTTTACTGAAATATACTTAATTCCTAAATGCAAGGTAACAAAAGACAACAGTAAACTGAAAGCACTCTGAAAAATGAACTAATCTAAAGTAACAAGTAAAAACCCCACGAATATTATCGGGTACTGTTGGCACCTGACAAGCTAGAGTATTAGAACATTTATTTGGTGCCCGGTAACACCGTGAATATTCTCTAAGCCAAATGTTGACTCGAATTTTATACCCAGGTGTGGCAACATCGCCGCCATTTTGGAGCTGGACGAGAACTTGACGCGGGAGTTCACCATCTTCGAAGCTGCCCCTCAGGAGAGCAGGGGCCTCCCGTGCAAGAAACCTAAAGCAGAGTATTTCCTCTAGGTGTCCTAGTATTATTACGCGTAGGGCTACACATTTTCTAGATGCGCTATCTGATGCTTAGGTATTGGTGAAGGTGACACACAGGTATCAAAACAACTCGGTTGCGTCAGAAGGTATTGTTATGTGTAGACCTGCAGTCATGAGGTATCGACGGTGCCTACCTGGTGCATGCATATAGGTGACTTGCCTACACAAACCTAGGAATCTTCCATTGTCAAAATACTTGGCCGTTTCGGAAGTACCTACTTGCGGTATCTAGAACTGGTAAATCAAAGGTGCTTATCAGACACCGTAACCATTTTTGTACTATGAGTTCAGTTTTAATTTTGTCACTGTCTTCTGTAGTATTTAGTGCGAGGGGGACTGAAAAGTTCATAAGCTGGTCCGAATTCTTCTTGGTTATCGAGTGTGGCCCAGTCGTTCCAGATCTCGGCGAGCTTTCTGTCATTACTTCATTGATTTTTATCTGATATTTCCAATAACTTCTTGATTTAGTTTCTGATATTGCCAATATCTTCTTGATTTAGTTTCTGATATTGCCAATATCTTCTTGATTTAGTTTCTGATATCGTCAATAATATCGGTGTTTTTACCGCAACTGTCTGCAGTGAATTTGTTTTTTACTAACTTTTAGCCAAGTGCAGTAACCTTCAGAAAGTAACTTCAACTATTTCATTGGTGGAACGCACGGGGGTTACCTCCCCTATCAAATTAACCTTCCGGCAGGTGAGGCAATTGTATTTGTACTCTTGCCATATAACAGAATTTAAGAGCTTACAGTCTTTGTGATCTTAAACCCCATTTTCTTCAGTTGTGGAAAGTTTATTTCACTTTGCTGCTGCTTACGTTCCTTATGCTTTTTTGTGTCTATTACTGATTGCAATTATTTTTTATGAAGAAGCTTCAAAGTCGTGGGCCGACGTCGACTTATGAATGAACTTTTCAGTCCCACCACGTACTGTAGCTAGGAAGATTCATAAACAACTACCCTCTTGATTAACTTATGTCAAAACACATGGATAAATATTTCATGTAAATCTGTGTTGGGGCATATTTGTACGAGAAACATTAAATGTAACTAGACCAGATAGGTAAAGACAAGATAACTACATGAATAGAAACGAGTGCACGCGTACGTGGCGAAAACGAAGACGTGCATGACGTCACAGCTATGGGGAGCCATAAACCCTCCCACGGCGGGGCAGCTACTGTAGCACGGTCGGCTGCGACCGGCGATGACGTCACTAATGGCTTTGTTTTGTCACTTACGGGCACACCCGTGTCTTTTAAACGTTGAGAAAACAATTTAGTGAGAAGAGTGTTGGTCCAAAACCAACACACATTTCCGTGTACTGGGAAAATTACCTGCTCTATCGTGCAGTACGAAAGCTGCACCGTTTTCCGTCGGTGCGCTGGAAATTATGCTTGTTTTGGACAACAATTTACCCAGTGGACGCCCCAAACTATTGGCCGTTAGCAGCCCTGGGAGCTGCAGTTTTCTAGGCTTGCAATTTTGCAAATCTCGACGAAGCTTAGTTCGTATTGTACAATCAGGCGAAGTGGTCTTTGGTTCGCACTTCTGAGAGCGTTGGTTGTCTGAGGGGGATATAGAGACTCTCGGCTGCTTGTAGGGTGGGGCTTTTGTTTCCCTCCCTGAGTGACGTCACTACTGGCCTCTCTCGGTGGCATTATGGCTGACCCCTTCCTCGCTCGCTGGCACACCTTCCTTTGTGACCTCCCGTTACCAATAAGCAAGGCATGGTCACTGGCGCCTATCTTGACGTCTCTAAGAGAAGGAAACGTCGCGATTTCCATCTTAAAAAATTAGCCTTCTGCGCCTTGGTTATTGGGCCTGAGGTATTCCCGGTCCCCTGTTAAAAGAAGAAAGAAAATTTGGTAGACATAGAACATTGATGCGGCAGTTTCATAATACACCTCATGCCACTGATGAACTGATCGTCTGCTATTGGACTTGTATGTAGTTGAAAATTCCAAAGTTATCATCACTGCTGTATGGATTGAGTGATCTGTAGCGGATTTCTGAAATTCTACAGGAGTACGAAAAAATAACCACTTATTAGGGATTTTTGAATGGGTCGAGTTGTGCAAAGTCGGGCGACAAGTTCCTGCGAAATTTTTTCCCACGTCTCCTCGTTTGCTGTGCCCTTGCTTGGGTTCCTCGTTTGCTGTGCCCTTGCTTGGGTTCCTCGTTTGCTGTGCCCTTGCTTGGGTTCCTCGTTTGCTGTGCCCTTGCTTGGGTTCCTCGTTTGCTGTGCCCGTGCTTGGGTTCCTCGTTTGCCGTGTCCTTCCTTGGGTGTTCCGTCCTTCTGGCCGCCGTGTACTCGGTGGGTGAGGATGTTGAAACTATTCTTCTATATAATCGTATAGCTAACTACTATTACTAACGGTAGGTATCGCAGTTTGGGCGGAGTGACGGCAGTTAGCCTAATCGTGCTGCTGACTCGCTTTTTACTGCCGATGCGTTGTGCATTAAGTGGAGATTCTTGTGATTATAGGGAGCGGTGCGAGTTGCTTTTAATAAATTTATCGGGAGTTTTGCTACTTTTGTTTCTTTGTTCTTAGTAATCGTGATGATTCCTTTTGGTCTTTGTTTATTTGCAAATTCACTGTTGTCATCCTCCTCAGGGGGCATAGGATGGGCCATAGGCCATAAGGTTAGTTTAGGTTCGCCTATCTTATGTTATGGGGAGGAGCGACCCCAGGGGGTTTGTATAGGTTACCCTAGCCAATAGCTAGGCCTTTCGGACGACCCACTTTGCTTCTTTCCCATTCCATACTCTTACTGATTTGACTTTCTTCTGTGCTTACTCTTCTTTCCCGTGTTACTGTTCCCTTGTGCGTTAATCCTGTGTGGGAACACGCTTGTGCATGGGTTCGTTCCCCGTTCCTATAGACATGCTATATAATCGCTTTAGTGTAGAGACAGAGGCCTAAATTATTCAGTTATGTAACCTTTCCTTTGGACGCAGGATTGTGTAACTTGCCGGTGCTCTTGTATCTTTTCATTAATTTCACTACTGTGAAGTTTTTTGAGATCGTTTATTTTCTGGGGAAGGTCCAGTCTAAAAAATATATGTATATTGTGTTGCTGAAACTACCGCACAGTTACCTACAAAATTTGTATAACCTTGGCGTTATAGGATTCTTGAGTTTCGACTACTTGCTTGAGTAGTTTGTCTCGGTGGTCAGCAAGCTGTCGTTTCCCATATTTGGGCACTATAAATTTTTTTTATGTTTAGTACCAGACGAAGTATCAAGATAATGGAGTGCTGCGCTTGCATGCTGTAGTTTCTGTGTTCACCTCCTCGCCAGGCAGATGAATTCTTTCCTTGTTCGGTCCTGGCATTGCTTTGTTCAGCTGCTGACTCGCACAAAAATGGGAACCTTCGAAGGGTCGCAGTTGTTCCATGAGTCTTCCATCTCCACCGTGTGGCTGCCAATGGCTGGGACTCTGCGGCTGCCACTGGCTGGGACCCTGCAGCTGTGGAGGTCTTGAATCATGTGGCTGCCGATGGCTGGTAACCTGCTTTTGCTGATGGCGAGGGCTCTACGGCTGCCGAGGTCTATGGCCCTGCGGCAGCCGATGGCTGGGACCCTACAGCTGTCGAAGTTAGGAACCCCCCGGTTGCCGAGGTCTGAGACCCTGCGCCTGCCAATGACTGTGAACCTGCAGCTGGGATCCCGTAGCAGCCGACCAAATAGGGCTAAGACAATATTGCTACGATAAATATTAAAGGGTACTCACCTAGCCTGAGTAGAACAGCCGTTGAACAACTCTTCTGGTGTCAGTAAAAAGTAGTGGAAACTGGGGATGCACGGGAACATGCGGCTGCTGACGGTCGGGTACGTGCGGCAGCCGATGTCTGGGAACCGTCGGCTCCCGATGGTTTGGGAATTACAGCTGCAGATGGAGTGGGTACGGCACCTGCCGAAATTGTTGTTGTCGTGCCGTATCTAGTCATGTTTGATGCACTTGCAGATGGGTCAAGTACCGCTGCCTGACGAGCAGAAGTTGCATTCTCCATTTGGGAGGAAAAACATCAAATATCTGATAGGGATTGCCTCCAGTCCCCATCTGGTATAAAACTACTCCATTCTTGGACTGGTGAGGAAGAACACGACTACCATTCCCTCCCCAGGGAAGATACACCATTTCCCGCTTGGGTAAGAAAAGCTTCGTTTACAGTAGGATACAGAGCACTGGAAATCTCCAGTGGATGAGGATTCGTTCCAGTGGCCATGGGCCGGGAACATAGCGACTGGATTGGGAGCAGGTGGATGGTCCTTCGGCTGCGTTATGAGTACGAAAAATATAATGTGGATAAGGGCCGGAGGGTGTCGCTGCAGCACCCAAAGTTTCGGTGGAATTTTGATGGGATGGAAGAAACTGAGGAGGATTTGCATGCGCTGGTAGACCGTAGGTTATGGAATTATGTTTTCCCGCAGGGTTTGTCCGGTATATTTGTGGGGGTCAATGAGTAGGTCGTTGCTGTTGCTGCTCTAGCTGACGAGGTCGATGGGGAGGTTGGCCGAGGTTCATTGGGTTGCAGATAAAATTGAGGCACCTGATGTCCGGACATAGAACGCGGGGATGACGCGACGTGAGTCGAGCTTGTGCTCGTGCCCATAATCAGAGGAGGCACGTCCCCGCCTCTCCCTCCATTAGATGAATTTGCATTACTGGGGAAAATGATGACGCCGCAGTCTTGATTCGGAGTCGCCACTTGGGGTGCCAGGTCATCCCTCTGAGTTTGGCTACCATCGACGTTAGACGAAATATTTATTTGTTACATGGAAGACAACAAGCTGTCAGTAGTAGCCTCTACCGCTTTTGCAGCATCGGGACGGATTAGTGATAAATTTCTGCCTTCAGCATTTTCCGCGGAGGCCATTTCTTCTGCAGAAGGCATGGGAGTATTGCCGGCCTCGTTTTATGATGGAGAAGGTTTATTTGTTCTTATGTTGGCCATGATGTTACGCGTAATGCCGAAGCCACACGATGCATTCGCACCTACAACTTGATGCGAGAATGCGCAGCTTGCAGATCGTTCGTGCTACCGATTAAATATGTATCGAAACGACCGGCTAGCTGCGCATTCTTGCATCAAGTTGCGACTTCGTATATGTGGACCTGGCAAAACGGTAAATAATCAGAAACTGATTTACGAAACTCAAAAAGCATCGCCCTGAAGGAATAATGGGCCGCGGTCACCGGACCAGCGCCTGAGTAACCATTAGCGCAATGATAGTTTCGGGAGGTATCAACTGGACTGCACCCTATCTACATGGTGGTGCAAGTTCCAAGTGCGGGATCAGCTTGCACTTAACCCTATCTGCAACAGCCTGTTGTGCTATTTTACGTCAAGGGTTTTTTGTTCTGTTGTATGATGTGAAACGATCCCTTTCTAGCGAAGAGCGCAGTCGGGTACAGTTAGTGTGAATTAAATAAGGATTGAAAGTGGTTCTTGGCTGGCAATTAATCTTCGATTTCGGCGAATTCCCAAGCGTAACGTACAGTTACGTCTCACTCTAGGTTTCTAAAGTACAAATTTCCGCGTAAGCACTCTTTAACTCATTCAAATTTATTTCGGTGCTGTGAAACTGGATGGGAGAAAAACCTGAAATTTATACCAGCTAGGGTGTTTTCGTTTTTAGTTATGTACTAAATTTTTACGGACGACTTGAGAGGAACGTTTTTGTTTTCTTGTTATGCGTACATTTTGTATGACGCCGTAGTGATGAGTGTACTAAGAATATTTTCAAGGGCTCGGAGCCAGAAGCGGTTATGTCCATTTTTGGCGAAATTGAGTTTAACTCACCTACCAAATGGGTGCTTGTGAGGTTATTTTTAGTGTCAAGTGTCTATGCCATTAAAATCTCTTTTTTGATGAAGAGATATGACATAGACACTTGTGACACGAAAAATCTACCTCATAATCACCCACTTGGTGAGTGAAACCTAATTTCGCCAAAAATGGACATAACCACTTCTGGCTTTGAGCCATCGGTTTACTAGGACTGTTTTACGCTGTATATGAACCATTCATTTTAAATTTAACCAAGTTGGTTGTCTTTAGTTTCGGCCTGTTGTACGTAACAGCCATTGCGGGCGTACCTTGGTAGTGTCACTACAGTCTGTAAGAGGGATAACAGTGTAGTGACGTCACCAAAGTAGGCCAGTAGGTGCACCGTCACCCCGCGTGAAAGCATTCGAGTTAAGCTCGCTTTGCTTTGTTACCCGAACGGCTGCTTTGTAAACTCCCAATTTCTGTTTTTTTTTTTTGTAGACAATATCGACCTAGTTTTGAACACTGAAACGTCCAGGTTTTTCCTTGGTTCACGGTGAAACTAGAATGTCCTATTGTATGGAAAGAGTAGTTGGTTGAACGCTTTTTGCAATACGATTTATGTACAAATTTTCTCCTAGAGTAGATAGATTTATATATTTTGTCATGAAATAAATTTTTCTTTGTCAAGAATGCGGCATGCATCCATTCGAATTTTTATATTAAAATTTCATTTACAGAAAGAGCTCAAACAGTCGAGGCTTTCCATTAAAAAGAGATAAGTACATGTATTCAAATTTTTACCCGTGTAGAAAATTGAATGGGCTGTAATGTGAATGAAACAGTTGTCTCCTCAGAGGAGATTATGTATAATGTACTGGAAGAAGTACCACTTGTTTTTTGTTTGAGAAGAGAAGACTAAAGTGCGGTAAATATGTAGTTTTCTTTTTGCTGAAAACTGAAATGCTGAAATAGTGTCAGTAGTCTTGTTTCTTCTAGCAGAAGATGAAAGTGTGATGGGAAAGTATCCTTTGTCTCTTTTTGACCGAAGGCGAACATGATTGTGATGGAAACTGTCCTTTGCCTTTGTCATTTAAGGCGGAACTTTGCATGTTTATATACACCGAGAAAACGTAATTGTGACATTAAGCGTTTGATAGCAATGACATGGTTAAAAGTTTTACGGTAGACTGGAAGAATTAGGGTTTTTTTTAAAATATCTGATATTAGAGTCCTTGCTTGTAAGTAGGCCTATGACAGCCGAGTATTTTTGAAACAATACAGTAGAAAAATACAAGGAGTCTTATTATCCTGTTCTTAGTGCATCATCATGTTATCTTTAGGACATCTCTTCGTTCTCGTACTCTTCCCTGTCTGAATATGTATGGGTCTCACGCACCCAGGAGTAAATCCCAGTGCCTTTTCTGCAGATGTTCCTGCTGACGAGGTTAGTTTTATAAAGTTTGGTAGGTTCTCTATATTTCCCGTTCTGTTCCGCGAGGTGGGCCGCCGATCGAGGTGACCTACCTGTTCTGTGAGGGATCTTTCTCCCCCCGTGCGAAGGGCCAAGGAACGGGCCGTCGACATAGGCATTTATTTTTCTGTCTTCTCATTTCGTTTTTTTGCTTTTAACCCTGTGCCGCATGGCTGAGCCAATTCTTACGGCAGAGCCGTGTAGGGTTAGAGATGCTTGCGCTTTGTTTCCTGTAAAAAAAAAAAATGCGCACCTGACAATTATGAAACTCAGAACACGCGTCTGTGAATTCGCCTTCACTCACGACCTTCCAGTAGACAAGTTGAGACAAAATATTTGGCCTTCGGTACGATGCGGTTTAGAATCGCTGCGGTAGCAGACAGTTTTACTAATTTAATACTCCTATTGATGATTCGTTTTTGTTACTGTCCTTTCTCTTGTGGGTTTGCGGTCCCAGTTGCATTGATCCTTGTGTGGGAATACCTTCATTCATCGGTTTCTCATTTATATGTTCATACCTACTGTATGTCCTTTGTTTCTTGCTTAAGTAGATGGTGCTTTTTGTGGAGATAACCCCTCAGGGGGCAAAGGATGCGGCATAGGGTTGGGATAGTTAAGGATGGGCCATAGGGTTGGGTTAGTTAAGGATGGGCCATAGGGTGGGTTAGTTAGGTTCGACCATCCAATGTTATGGGAAAGAACGTCCCCAGGGGGATTGTATAGGTTAGTTTAGCCATTAGCTAGGCCTTCGGGAGGTCTTTTGTGCCCACTGTGCTTCCTTCCATCTTCATACTCCTACTGATGGTGCTTTGTTCAGTTCTTTCCCTTCTTTCCCGATTTGCTGTTCCCAAGCGCGTTGACTCTTGCGTAGGTTCCACGTTTCTCTTGACATTCATTATGTCCCTTCTTTCTTCCTCTCTTTGGATCAAAGTGTACTGTGCGTAGGGAGGCTTAAACTGGGGGAATACTAATCCTACTACTCCGTGGAATTTTGTAAACAAGACGCCAGTAGCATCTAGGACTTGGTTCTTTCTGTTACATGCGCTCGTTGAGCCTGTAACCTTATGTGACAACGGCAGTTTTCTGAAAGGACCTTGAAATTATTTGACCATGGGACCATTCTATCCAGTAAATAGAGGGGCAAGGTTTGCACAGAATATTCCATTTATATTCGTAAGTTTCCTCAGCTCTTGAGTACCCTGTATCTTGCGCTTCAAATCTCATCAGTGCCTTCATTCTAAATTTGGCGGGGCAGCTGACCATAAATTAATTTTTTCTTTTCAAACACCTGTTCACACGTTAGTCAAATGAACGGGTCTCTTCAGCTCAGAGCGTCCGAATGCGTTGCTGCGTTCGTTTAAATAGGGAAAAAGCGCACAGTTGTTTGAGTTTCAATTCCTTCCAATTTTGAAGAGAAACCCGAACCTTGTAGTGAGACTTTCCAAGCGAACCAACTTGATTACTAACATTTCGATCTTTGTTGCAAGCCACTGTCGCTCTGCCCACATTAATATGTCGTGGCAAGCTTCATGCAGTGGCCAATTTCTTCCCGTCGGAATCAACGAAGATGTTGCTCATCTACGGAGGCCTTTTGACAGGTGCACACTAACGCAAATGTTCCTTTTTCACTCAACTTCTTACCTTGGCGTGTCTACAGCTTACCGCGTTTGAATATGATATTAATGGTTTTGTTCCTTCGTGTGTTACGCTCTTCATCAGTAACAGATAGCAGGAAATTCGATATATAAAGTTCACGTTAAATTTAAAGGTGATACGGGTAATACAACTGAACTATACGTCACATATATATTTCCCTTGCGCAGAGGCAGTGTTAAATATAGCTTTCAAAGCAAAGGAACTGGTGATGGTGATCTATCCATAATTATTTACCCTTACGCCCAGTCAAGTTGATACCTATGACATATCTTTCTTTATAGATTGATACGTCCTGAATCCAAAAATCACAACCATTTTTCGGGGAAATACTTTTTCAGATAGTTGACTCTAAAGTTCTAGTTTTCCGCTATCTAATACTGAAGAAAAAACTTCCAAGGAACCCTACATATTTTTCCAAAAGGGGAAACAGCAGTACCGGTATTGATAATTAGATTTTTTTTTGTGGTAACTAACCTCACCTAACCTAACCTTACCTATCCTTACCCATCCTTACCCAATCTAACTTTACCTAACCTTACCAACCTAACCTAACCTTACCCAATCTAACCTAACCTTAGATACTACCAAAAAACCTACTTTGATTAATTAATATTGCTGATGCCACTTTGGAAAAAAAAGTTGGGTACCTTGGAATGTTCTTCAGTATTAGATAGGAGGAAAATAGAACTTCAAAGTCAAATATCTCGAAAAGTAAACATTTTCTCCTCAAAATGGTTGTGATTTTTGGATTCAGGACGTCTCAATCTTTAAAGAAACATACATTATGTGTATCAACTTGACTGGGCGTAGGAATAAATAATAGCTGGATGAAAAGATGACGATACTTGTTCTTTTGACTAGCGTGTGCCATTGCCATTACGAAGAGAACCTTTACAGTATACATCCTAGTGTTTCATTTAATTTAGTTTATTTCTTGCTAGGCTTCCATCAAGAAAATCACCTTATTAGTAGGTTGGCAGATACGTTTCCATTACTTAATGAATTTCCGTTGTACTTACGGGGCTTATAGCAGGTTTACTGCCCAGTATAAGGCACGTTCGACTGGGCGCCAAAATGAAGCCTTCAAGGCTTCACTTACCCAAAACTTCAAGCAGACGCTCTGACTTTGTCACTTTGAATCGTGTTACAAGTGTTAGAAGAAACGCGATTGCATTGAGCCTACTGAAAACTTCATTTCACGGAGCTAGATTGAGTTTCTGGGGGTCTTATGGGTAGTCGGTTGAGGGTCAAATACAGTACCTAAAACTCAATGTAGCAGATCGAAGCCAGCGCACCTGCGTGAAATTTCGAACTAGTTAAGCTTGGAAGGCTTAATCTTGGCACCCAGTCGGACGCGCCCCAACAGAATGAGAGTGTGAGAACCAGGGAGTAAAAATAACTGGAGAACCAGACTGACATACGAAGAAAAAGAACGCGAGTGAAATGACGTTTTATCGGACCAAGCAGTCGCATGAGCTCGCTGCTCATTTTCCTGCATAGGCCTTTTATTTTTTAGTATTTACATGTTACCTATAAGATTCACCCAGGAAGTGCTAGTACCAGGTTCTAAAAGACAAGCATAGATAGAGTATTTCAATATTGATGATGCAAAAGTTTTATGCACATAATGTTGAGCGTGTGCTGCAGCTGCTTCGTCCGAAAAAACATTTCACGTTCGTTTTTTTTCGTCGGATGTCTGTCTGATTCTCCCGTTATTATTATTCCCTGGTGAGAACAGTGTGCTCTCATGTGACGAAAACGAAGCCACGCGGACGTCACAATCACTCAGAGAAGTCTTCCTTTTCGTGGCGGGCCACCTGTTTTGATTATGTCAAGCTCTGACGTCACACATGACTTTGTTTGGGCCATGTGAGAGTGCACTTTTCTCTTTCCTATGTACATGCTACAGGTTTCCTTTACGTACAGAGCCCCCATTACTTCATTCGGTTATGTTTAAGGATAAATGAAACTTCTGCTACTAATTTTCGATGTAGGAAAGAGTTTCCGCCGCAGCTTCAAGAAAATTTAAAACAGGTTTTCGCTGATTGAAGTTTTTTTCGGTAATGCATGGGATAGTGAATAGATTTCGTACAATAATAATAATACTGACATTAACCTCTGCCGAGCAAGTGATTGTGTACGGTCACTTAATAATGTTATTCCTTCGGGGGCGTATTTCAGCCGCCTGGTAAAGGGCTTAAGGGTTTTCCATGCACATTTACGAGTAGTTTAAATATGTTTCTGTATATACGGTTTTCATCACTTACCAGGAAAAAAATCAGGGCTACTGCATTTGCTCAAAAATGTCATCTGCGTTCGGCAGCGATTGGCAAGTGTATAGCAGTTCGATATTGGCTTCATTTTGTGGCCAAAATTGCCATCGACGGCGCTGGAAATGCTGAATGCTTTCTGCTCAGAGTTCGGCGTTTACAAATTAGTAGTGCTGTTGAAAAGCTCATTGGCAACGAATAGATAGATCTATTGACTTTACATTACGTTTGATAGTATAATAATAGACAGATCTAAAGGCCCATTCGCTAAGCTTTGAATTAGTCTAAACTATGCATAGTTTAAAGCTTAACTTCTGCATCACATACAACTCTATTGTCTTTTGTTTATTTCAGATGTCAGATTTTAATTGTATCTGAAGATGTCCACTGTTGATGGGCGAAATGTATTTATTAAGCATTTTTTCGTTTTTATCCACGAATAGTCTTTAATAAAATCAGTGATGAACACAAACGTATGTTTAGAACTTTGGAGAAGAAAACAAAGTCTTTCGAGGAGTTTCGTGCTGATTTGAAGTACCTGAAGTAATAGACAATAACATGTATTCGCATGAAATGAAGAACTTCGGCGAAAGAAATGACAGTTGAGACATATTGGTTGTAGTGCTGAGACGCTGCGTTACGTATTATATTTAAAAAGTTTTTTCTAGAAAAACTGCCGCTGTAACGATGAAGCAGGCTAGAGATTGGTTTGCGAGCTACGCATGTGGAGGAATTCGAAGCTTCGGAGGGTGATGGCCCCAATACTTCATAGGGGAGGAACTGCATGGGGAGGAAAATATTAATCAGTATAACTACGAAAAGAACATTGTAGTTATTTTAAGAAAAAGAATTAGAATCAAGAAACTCTTTCCAATCGTTATCATCGCAGACCGTAACTTGAAAATGGGTCAAGCAGCATGAAATCAAAGTTCCTTCTCATGTACAGCTGATGTTTACTTAATGAATTGCTAATGCATTCAATAAACACTTGCGTTGCGACACTCTTATTGCAGCAGCTACGGAGTCTATTGAACGTAGTTTGTACGTCTTATGGTGTACCAAACACTTGCTATGTGACCGACTTGGTGAAGGGAGAAGTTAAGTGTACTGTTGTACGGTGGATGGAGAAGTGAAGTGTAAGGCTGTACAGTGGATGGAGAAGTGAAGTGTA
>LQNS02278070.1:7070098-7085554 GCA_001587735.2 Parhyale hawaiensis
GAAGTGAAGTGAAGTGTAAGGCTGTAAAGTGGATGGAGAAGTGAAGTGTATTGCTGTACAGTGGATGGAGAAGTGAAGTGTACAGCTGTACAGTGGATGGAGAAGTGAAGTGTACGGCTGTACAGTGGATGGAGAAGTGAAATATAAGGCTGTACAGTGGATGGAAAAGTGAAGTGTATTGATGTACAGTGGATGGAGAAGTGAAGTGTAAGGCTGTACAGTGGATGGAGAAGTGAAGTGTACAGCTGTACAGTGGATGGAGAAGTGAAGTGAAGTGTAAGGCTGTAAAGTGGATGGAGAAGTGAAGTGTATTGCTGTACATTGGATGGAGAAGTGAAGTTTACAGCTGTACAGTGGATGGAGAAGTGAAGTGTACGGCTGTACAGTGGATGGAGAAGTGAAGTGTAAGGCTGTACAGTGGATGGAGAAGTGAAGTGTACAGCCGTACAGTGGATGGAGAAGTGAAGTGTAAAGCTGTACAGTGGATGGAGAAGTGAGGTGTATTGCTGTACAGTAGATGGAGAAGTGAAGTGTACAGCTGTACAGTGGATGGAGAAGTGAAGTGTAAGGCTGTACAGTGGATGGAGAAGTGAGGTGTATTGCTGTACAGTAGATGGAGAAGTGAAGTGTACAGCTGTACAGTGGATGGAGAAGTGAAGTGTAAGCCTGTACAGTGGATGGAGAAGTGAAGTGTACATCTGTACAGTGGATGGAGAAATGTATCCCATGTAAACGTGTAGGTACTCGCAAGTGGCTAACTTGTAGGTTTCACGTACAACAGAATTCTATGGCTATTTTTCTTTCGGTTATGTTGAGTTACACTCCATGGCAACCGTACATTATATTTTAAAACTGCGTGAGCTTAAATTTCCGTTATACGCTTATTATTATCATGCGCTGAATTGGGCCTGGTTTTCGAATCCCATTCTTTGGTAGTTTTCGATTGATGAACTCACGAACCCAAGGGCTGTCCAGAGTGGCTTCTCCGCAGGGGATGTCGCAGCTAACCGCAGTTCCTGCTGAGAAGGTTAGTTTTATAAAGTTAGACAGGTTCTCTATCTATCTTTCACCATTTCTGCTCCTTGAGATGGATTGTTGATCGAGATAGCTCACCTTGTAGACGAGACACCTCTAGTCTCTCTCGTGTGAAAGGCCATGTAAGGACTCGTCCACTCGAGTGTCTTTTCCTATTCTTTGTGCCTTTTTACTGCCAGTTGTGGTGGACTGAGCCAACTTGTACTATATGGCAGAGGGGAGCCGATATCGAGATAGGATATTCCTAATTGCGCCTCCTGGCCGACTAGCATCACTATGCGGATCGCCTTTTGGCGGAAACGGTGGTTAAACAAATCAAATGATTAATTATCAAATAATAAATCACTTGATGAAAAGCGTCCAATTATGAGACATACACATGATTTCGAATTTACATGTTTGTACTGTAAGTCGTGCAGTATGGTACTGTCATACCTATTGGATAATATTGTATGTTATAGTATTTAGTCAATCAGGTGAAATTGTGTTAAGCCATGCAGATGTCTCATCGGGAAGAAATGATTGCATTTACCCTATTTTATGTTAATAGGCTGTAATATTAGCAGAAAACATAAAGTTATATAGCTCCCCCTGTGAGGATAATCGTTAGCTGGTACTATTGGGGTGCCAGTTCGCATAACTGGTTTGGTCTGCGATAGCACTGAGCCTTGTTCATTAGGTTGTAAATTCATAGCTGTAATATTATTACATTTGCCAAGGAGATTATGTTTTCGTCTTGTTTGTCTGTCTTTCTCTTTGTCTGTCAACAAGATAACTCAAAAAGTGATGAACCGATTTGGACGAAATTTACAGAGATTGTTAGGTATGTTAGGAGGAACAGATGATTAACTTTTGATGAAGATATATCCATCCGTTTGCTTGTTTGTTTGTCTGCTCATTTTTCTCAATACCATAACTCAAAAAGATATGGATGGATTTGTATTAAATTAACATGAGTTGTTAGGTATATAAAAAAGAGTAAATGACCAAATTTTGGTAATGATCCGTTTGTTCGCTCGTTCGTTTTTTACGGTTTTTAATTTTATGCTTGTTAGCACAATAACTAAAAAAAGAATGAATGGATCTTTATGAAATTTATAGGGGTTGTTAGTAATGTTAAAAGACATAGATGATTAAATTTTAGTGCAGATCGGTTTGTTCGTTTGTATGTTTGACTCATGTTTGTCACAACGTTTGTTAGCACTATAACTCAAAAAGTTATGAACAGATCTTCAAGAAAATTGCACAAGCTGTTATTACAATCAAAAGGCACAAATGATTAGATTTTGGAGTTTATAAAAAGAAAATTATGGTTCTAGAGCCGATTTGTATTTTTCACTACCGTTGCCTCGCTTGGCGGAGGTATGCGCTCTCAGAGTGCTCTAATTAAAAAAATGAAAGTACACGTGAATTTTAATGTATGCTGTAATAGAATAATCTAAGAACACCTCCAGCCCGTGGCGAAACATATGGTCAATAAATAAATGAATAAATAAGTGCTCATACTGTGCTGTACAATTGAGGTTAAAAATAGCAATGTCACGGCTAAAATATTTTATCCAATATTATTCACAACGTCCTAATTTCGTTTGCCCTAAATTACCATCGCTGCTTTAATTAGTCTCTGCAGCTGGAGATGATCTAAGCGCCGACGCTTTACTCTATACAAAATACGTACTACGGATGTATGGAAATAGCCTTATGATATAATTATTACACTTATCTATACTCGAGCGAAAGCGAGAATGTCAAGGCATCGCTGCTGCTGTACTCAACTCCCCTGTTGCCAGTTGGCCTGTATCTGCAGCACGAACCAGTGCGTGTGGGTTTCCCAGTGATGGGTGGGGTCAAGTTGCCTTTATCTGTGTGTCCGTGCGGCAATGTCTGTCCGGGCTCAGTGCCTGATACGTTGCGGTCGCGTGAGCTCATTGTACTGCACGCTGCGGGTTTCCGCGAGGACTCTAGCACTGAAAATTTTAACATATGATAAAAAATACACAAATATACCTAACAGTAACTTTGCTGCCGAGCACATGGCTCACCTCCGCACAACCCCTCGTCATCGCTACGGGCGTACTGCCGTCAAGGAGGTAAAACTTAACTATATCTGTTAAAAGTCTTTCATTGCGATCAAGTTAGTTTCAATAGTTGTCAGAGGACACGGTATTTTTCCCGTTTCATCTCTAAGAAAAAAAAAAGTTATTATTCAACAGAATCAAAACATATGTTATGGGAAATACACGTCATATCTATTAGTATAGAGTTATCGACTCAGAGACTTGTTTCATTAAGTCTTCAACAACACTACCTGTACAGTATACAGTCTAGGTGCTGCAGCTGGCTGTGGTTACGTTTGCTATTGGAGTAAATTTGACAGAGTCTTCAGCTGCAGAAAACTACGCTAAAAACACCAAGAAAATTTTTAACAATATTTTTTTTGACAAAACATGAGCTGATGAAAAATTAATATTTATATTTATGTATTCTCTCCTTCCTAATGGGTATTGATGCAAACAGATAATGACAAGAACATTAACTACAAACTTATCATGACACCGTTCAAGTAAACAGGTGTTTCAGGGCAGGAGTCATCGACTACGCAAACCAAATAAACATTATTTTATTGATATAATAGCTCCTTTCTTTTGTCACTCACCTTTCTCCCCCGCGTACTCTATCTGTCCTGCCGTCTCTCACAAAAACAACCGGCATGCATTTGCTCGATACTGCAGACGTGTTCCATAGTAACAAAATCTTCAGACGATCCCTTGCTTTTTCGTCAACAATGTAATGCGGGTGCCATAGATCATGATTATGCCGGCTGTTACGAGCATAAGACGGTTTTTGCGCCATTTTCTCTATCAGTTCACGTGACACAAAACAATTGACGAGTGTACGAGTTGATAACACGAATAACCGATCTTCTTTCCTTGCGATATTAGGAAATGTTGTCAAGCCTTTGCCTTGCTGTTATCTATATATTAATACGCTTGTTCTACCTACGTACCTACCTACCTATCTATGTACCTGCGGTGTGTGTCACGCTCTTCCATCACTAATAGACGGAAGGAAATTAGAGATTCGATGACTCCAGGAAGCTGGGTATCTATGATACGGCCGGGGTCAGCAGTACGGCGCAGCTGGGCGAAATTTTTTTAATGATTATTTTAGCGTGGGAATGTCACAGTTTTTAGTTAGACGGAGCAGCTTCACTGGGAATCAGTAACGTATCCAGGAAAATTTCCGTGGTGGGAGGGTTGAGGAAGTGCTTGACAAAACAAGTTAGGCCCTAAGCAATGCAGTGGGTGGTGGTGGGGAGGAGTTGAGACTGTTTTGGGAGGGAGTGCGTCCTCCCACACTCTCGCCCCATGGCCACGCTACAGCTGGGAATTATTATCAGCCAAAATAACAGGATGGTCTTAATATATCGAGTTCTAGGGCTGTAGAGTAAGTGCGGTATTACCATGCTAAAATATGAATGTTTCACGGATCCGTCTGAGAGGCCTTGCATAGCCGTGAACATTTCACGGGTACAGCTAGTCTAAATATTAATACGCTTGTACCTACCTACCTATGTACCTGCGGTGTGTGTCACGCTTTCGGGAGCTGACGTATCTATGCTACGGCGGGAGTCTTAACCTTTTCTATTGATTTCTGCACAAGTGATAGGTGAATGTTTCACCGGCATATGGTAGTTGAAAAGTTTTTTTTTTCTGACGTATTCTACTATTGAGTTGAAAAAAATGACATCCATGTTTAATATTGTCAGTTTTCCTCATATAATATGTCCTTTTGATTTTTCTTTTTGAAACCACGCTTTTAACGCTGTCAGCGTATGTCGTGCTCAAGGCAGGAACTTCGAAACTTTTGGTCCGTCATTCAATACATGCAACAGAATATTGTCGAGGTTCATTACGCAGGGAATTTGCAGTAGAAGTGTTGGATATATGCTCTATTTTTCTGTATTGTGGACACCGGAGTAACGCACTTTAGATTCTGTGTTTTGAAAGTAGAAGTCTTTTCTCTATTCATTTCAGATTTTAAATTGGGCCAGTTAAGCATCGATACTGTACCTTATATAGAAGAAATTTTAAGACATGGACAATGCCAGACGAGAGGCTGCACGGGAGCGTAAGGGCGGTATTACCATGCTAAAATTGAAGCGTTTCACGGGTCCGTCTGAAGGGCTTGCAAAGCCGTGAATGCCTCACGGGTACAGCTAGTTAAAATGAATCTACGTCAAAGTTAAAAAAGCGGGAAAAGTGCACTAAAAGAACTGCGCTGACTGCTCAATAGCTTTTTCATTGTTTCAACCGAGCTTACATATTATTTGGTTTTGTTTTCTCTGGGCTCAGCACAAAGTGTCCGAATGTTTTGATTCGGTAATAGTTCCATATAGGAAACGTCACCAGTACTGAAAGTATGAAAATTAAAAACTAACTGGACGCATACCTACTGAAAGTGCCAGACAAACCAGCAATAAGCGGCTACGTGCAATGTGGAGATAACTCGCTACTAGCCCTCCCGCTGATCACGCAATGAAGCATTACCTCTGCACAAGATGGGCGGTGTGTGTAGCATCACCTGGTCTTCTTTCGAAGATTTGATACAAGGTAATCGAGGAATAGTATGCTGACACAGATTTTGGGATAAGGCAGCGACTAAGCTGGCGAAGGGATACCACTACCTGTTGAAACTCCGGTCTCGCAGAAGTGTTTTTTATGCAGCAAGCCAAGTATTTATACAGTTCCTTTGTAAGGTAGCAAAATTTGGTTGTGGTGCAACTTTCAACGCATTGCTAACTCGACACTGCATAATAATTCAATTTGTGTTACCATTTAGCTATTACTTAACAACTATTCATTACTTATATATTAGTGGACCACACCACAGACAAAGGAAGACACGTACAGACGCACAACTTCTAAGCTCACCTCACTTCTTCCTCAAGTTCCCTGTGACGTCATCATTAGCTCTTCTCCCACTGAGCTATCAACATCGTACCGTTAACACTTTCATAAAGCGACCATAATATTCGGACTGAGCAGAAGTAGGTCACATGTGCTTCCAAGTTGTAGGTTTGAGTGAAAAATGTACAGCATAATCCTCACATTTTAGAAGATAGAATAACTCAAGATTGTTTAGGTAGTCACTGTTTACTAGAAAATATGAGGGAACAATTAAGCATGCCAATGAATTGTACCCATACTATTACACCTATGGAAGATTGTTTAGTTGTCATTATTAGAAAATTTGATCGGTTTTATAAAAAATTTTAGAAAAATGTACTAATTGCGGACAATGTTTTTGCTGCTTTAGTCGAAAATTTATTAAATATTTCGAACTAGCAACGAATGCTAGAGCTATAATCGGTAAAATTTTAGTTTACTAGAAAATAAAAAAGACACTTTTTTATGTTGTCATATGTTTTTATTGATGTAGAAACCGAATCTGAAGTCCGTTTTATTCGTTCGCCCTAGTTGTTTTTAAGTTATAGGGAAAAAAACTATCCCATTTCTTTCTTATGGGAGAAAATACCCAACGATGGAACAGTGAATTGGACAACCTTTTAAATAGCTTTTTAACCTAACCTACCATCACCTAACCTTACAAGCTAACCTTGGTTAAAATTCACTGCGCCATCGTTGGGTATTTTCTCCCATAGGAAAGCAATGGGATAGGTTTTTTCCCTATAACTTAAAAACTAGGAGCAAGCAAATAAAACGGACTTCATATTCGGTTTCTACATAAAAAATACACATGTATAATGAAAGAAAAAAAGTGTATTTTTTTATACGCCCGTAAAGTAATGCCCCATGATCATATTTAAGAAAAATTTTCGGAGACAAGCTCTATCTTCAGTTCTCTAAAGATATAAAAGTAATTATGTCTAAACTAAGATATCAAAGCATGCAATTGAATTTCTGATCGTGATATCGATTTTAATATTCGTGTTTTATTTTAAATTTCCAACTAAATATTGCCTGATGTATGGCATATTTGTCCAGGCCAAAGTTATATAACAGCCCAATTGAAAAGTTTATGTAAACATTTTATATTAACCGATGATCTTGTCTACAGACAGGGACAGTTTGCCTAGAATTTTCGATGAGAATATAGGTTAAGTTTAAATTGTAACAATATTAAGAAATTAATACGAGTTTTAGGTTTAGCATGCACTTTCACATTTCACTTCATCTTCTGACCTAATATTTCCAGCATCTTCATTCATCGACTTTCTTAAAAATAAGAAATTAGTATCGTGCACCCTATTTGTAAATAAAATCATGAAACTACCGGAAATTTTAGTGAGATTAAACGAATTTGCAAAGTTTGTGCTAACAGTATTGAAAAAAGAAAACTTGTTTGCTGTTGGAGAATTACAGGTTTTTCTTTCTTTTTCACCGCACACACAGCATGCTAATCATATGCATGAGCAAGGTCACTGACATCGAACCCCCCTATGGTGCGGGTGCACGTGCATGTGTCTTTGGAAATATGTTATGTATAAAAGGCTTCCCATAGCTTCTTCACCTCACAAGATTTCCTGAAGTGCATATAGCAGGTGAGTTCTCCTTGCGGTCCGCTTCAGACTATGTTTTTTCTTGTCCCCCGTAGGCCGTACAAAAAGTTCGAACATAGGCACGGACGTGTTTCTGAAAACACAACTGTGTGTCTACCAAGCGTTTGATAAATGTTGACCGTCACGTTACCTGGTCTCTAGATAGCGTCTTTGATGAAATTTTGTAGTCACTTGGAATCCAGACCACGCTGCTCACATTACTTGCAAAGCAGTAACAAACCTTTCGGACAATTTGCGCTACGCACAAGGAAAAAACCCTATAAGCACTGCATGCAGTGTGAACCCAGCTTTAGCCACAATTTGGATTGCTTTCCGAAAACTACTTTTGAAAGTGCACTCCACTGAACAAGATGCCCCAAACTTGATATTTTTGGGATGTTCTTTCCAAGTATTCCGCTATGAGAGTTAACAAGCATGTAACTTGCTCCGGAGCCGGCAGCTCGCAAAATGAATTCCATTGTTGCTCTTTTTGGACACAGCATCCAGATGAGAATAAGTGTATTTTTCTTTCTTAATTTCCTTCAGATACATTTTCTAGGGTATCTGTAGCAAATACGGTAGAAGTCCTCAAACTGGAACTTCCCGAAACTAAGCCAGGCCCTGAAAAGGAAACTTTACGAAACGGAGAAAACCCAAAAACTAAGATCATATAACATGCAGGGCCATTTGTAAAGAATTGTGGCAATTAATAGAAGACTCCATATGGAGCGACTGGCAGAAAAGTATAGTCAACTTTTTATGATAGAATATGCTCTAGTGTAACTCCACAATTTATCATGGAGTTTGCTGACGAGAACGTTTCTTTATCGTAGGGAAAATACATATGCAAGCATTAAACCTTGACATCTGAAATGAGACTCCTCTTGTAATGTAGACAATATTTAACCTACCAAGGAAGTCATGCTTTTGTCGGGTTTGTTTGCCTGTCACCAAGATAGCTCAAAAAGTTACGAAATTTACAGGGATTGTTAGGCATGTAAAGAGTAACAGATAATTAACTTTTGGCAGAGATCCATTCAACCGTTTGTTTGTCTGCTTCTTTTTTCTTAGTGCCTTAGCTCAAAAAGTTATCAACAGATTTTTATGAAATTTACATGAATTGTTAGGTATATCATGGAAACTAAAAGATCAACTTTTTGGGATGATCTTTTTTTTTTGTCTTTGTGTTTGATTTTATGTTTGTTAACTTAAAAAGTAAACAATTGATTTTTACAAAATTCACTCAAATTGTTAGGTATATTACGAAAAATAAATGTTCAAATTTTTGTGATGATCGGCTGATCTGTTTGTGTGTTTGACTAGTGTTTGTCAGCAACATAACTCTAAAAGTTGTGAACGAATCTTCATGAAAATCACAGAAGCTCTTATTACTGTCGAAAAGTACAAATGACCCTCTTTTGCTGCTGATGAAAAGGAAATCATAGTTTCATAATAACTTTGGGATGTTCGTTAACGTTGTCTTGCTTGGCGAAGGTACACGCTCTGAGAGTGCTCTAGTTTTGTTTATGTTTCAGGTGTTCCATTGTTTGTATAAAAGATGTATAAAAGATGATGCTAAACCCTGCGTGTATAGTTTATGCTGGCGTTCATAGGACAGCGTTTTCTTGTGCACCATAAATAATTAAGCAGATATTAATTACAAATTACCGAACATTTATGTTAAATTACAGCAAAGTTTGCTTTCTCTAGTTTTCTTTTATTTCATAATATTTATTGCACGCCGTTTATTGCTAGGGATGCCTAAAGGCATTTGCTGTATATTGTACATTCTTGTATTTGCTTGCGAGTGGCCTTTTATGTGAACCGGGGCCTCGTACCTAGTGTAGCGATGAGTACTGTTTATTATATACTAGAATGCTCGCGCTGCCAAAAATGACAGCGATGCATTTGTGATGACCCGTCGTCATCGTTCATACTTCCGTAACCAACATCTTTTTGGAGAATAGGCTACAAATGCCAACTAAACTTGTCATAGCAGATGAGTGCTCGCTGTCAAATCATATACAGTAGCTGCAGCATGGTATTTAGCGATCGGGACTTCTAAAATTCTTTGAGTTTTCCCTGATTTTTCTTAAATCTCCCTGAGTGTCAGGTTATCCATTTGCCTCTCGAATAATGTGATTACCAATGAGTCATGGGCTGGATGGGGCTGAAAATGTTATAAATCACCCTCACATAATTAGATTTGCTGCAAAATAGACCTAGACAATCGTCCACCTTTCCCCGGCACTGCAGAACAATAATTAATAATCCTCATATGGCTTAGGCTCTGGGGGAACGAAGCATTCATAAAGATAACCCCACAAAATGAACACCATCCACTGCCCTGCAGAAATTTCCCGAGTATTTTGATTCCTGGTCCCTTTTTTTTAGTTTTCCCTCTATTTTCTGGGGTGATTTTTTCCCCTGAGTTTTCCCTCTTCTCCCTGTTTTCCAGACTGTTAGACACCCTGAATTAGTAGCACATAAATGTACAGTATACTGTATATATATACATATATTTACAGTAGTTGGTCCGCGGGATACGAACCTGGGAGACCCCCGGTTCGTCTCCCGCTGATCACCTACCGTACAGTATTTATCTAACTCGAAAAAATGGTAGCAGTGTCGGCTGCCTTCCTGGATATTCCCTGGTGACAGAGGGACTATATATTGATCTGTGAAATACAGTATAAATATTTGCGTATGTCATGCAAGTGTCACCAAAAATGCCAGGGCTTCAGCAATGATCCGAATCTTTGGAAACCGTCAAAGGGGTTAACCTAGATCTGAATAATGCCAAAATTGTTGACTGAGCACTCTTAGCCCACCTTCCCCTCTCCCATCGCAGATAATAGTCTTACACGTTTAGTTATTATTACATGGGTCCCCACTATAGTATACATAGCTCCCTGTAGCAATTTTCAAAGAAGGCATTCCCGACGAGAATTCAAATTTTGTTCAGCATTTTCTAATGCCGGGCCCACACGATGGTCAATTGTACAAGTTTCCCTAGTTTTGCGTTCGAAAGCGTCGTTGTGCACGTCGTTTCAACGGCACAAGAGCTTAACGTTTTCCTTGTTCTAATTCCCTCAAAGCTTGAAATGCTGTCCAAGATTTTACTGATGGCACTTTGCGAGCTAACTGACTTGACAGCCAATTAACGTTTTAGTATTATTTTCATTATGCACACAGCTGTATTTATGAGGGTTCACCAAAATATACGGATGATAAGTATCTAAGGAACTCGTTCATTTGACTATAATGCGAACCCTTCTTAAATGGCTTTTCTAATGAAAGCTTTTGGTTGAAATTGGACGATTAAAAGAACCCACTAAAAATTTTCGGGCTTGAAACGGTTAACAGTTTTTTTTAGGTATCAGCCGATAACAGTTTTTTTTAAATGAAGTAGAATATTGAATTCTTTGAATAAAGTTTATTTGCATAAACAATAAAACATAATAAAATTTAAAGTAGCAAACTAACATATTCAATACAAGTAATTTAATATAATGTTGCTCACATTCACTTTCTACCAGTGCTCAATTGTGTATCTGTTTTGTAAATTATTTTCCTTTCCGCACCCATCATAGCTAATTCCGTTGCTTTAGCCTGAATTTGAATTTCCTTCTTCGCGAAAACTTAAAAGAATGTATACGTTAAATAATTTTTGTTTTCAGATCATTCCGGCAAAATGCGCCAGTTTTTCATCTTAGTAGCAACGTTGGTGATTTTCACTCATGAAGGTAAGTGTGTTACAGAAAATGTGTGAGCGGATAACGAGAAATAGATGAAGCTATAGACGGGCGGCACAGGTCATACGACTGATACGAGATAGTAGATACATATAAAAACCTTACTAAAGACAAGACTCAAATACTGAATAGAAGTTGACTAACCTTAAAATTTAACATTTGGGGAATTTAATTCCCGTCATCAGAAATTATAAAATACAAAGGATGCCTTAAAATATTTTAGTTTAGATGAACTAAGTTCGGACACGTGTTAGGGAGGGGGGGGGGGCTAAAAGGCGAATGACCATAGTGCGCCATATGGGTCTTAATATACCGGTAAGCGTCGGATGGTATGGGAAGTGGAGGGAAACGAGCAAGTACAGTCGGAGGAAAAAGCGTCAGTCATGGGTCGTGACGAGTGCTACGGCTGTAATCATTATATTGAGGCTAGGTTTTGTTTGATGGATATATAGTCATTCTAGAGGTGTTAGTTCTATTGGATTAGAATAAGCTATGATACAACAGTCTTTCCTCCTAACTGGATGGTTGTTTTATTCTGCATGAAGAAGGGGAGTTGAATGTGTAGGTTTTGCAAGTGTAAACCTGTTCTGCTTGATATACCTAGACGTTGGTCAACGCGGGCTTTGAAATTTTGTCCAGTGCTTCGATGTACAGAGCTGAGCAGCTCTTGTAAGAAAATTCATACATAACACTGTATAGAAGATTTGTGGGAGGCTTATCTTTGAATTTAAAATAGGACCCTATGGTAAATGTGCTTTTGTAAGAGAACCTGAAGTTTATGTGCGGGTAGGCCTCGGAGAGGAAAGTTTTCAGGGAGTTTATTTTGGGCTTGCTGTAGTATGGAACGGAGTGGAAAGTGTCTAATTTACTAACAGTAGGCTTAGTTATACCGGGATTGAATAGTTTATCAAGAAATAGTTTGCAGTAGTGATCTAGAAGGTGATGTGGGTAGTCGTTATTTTTGAAAAAGGCTCGGAGGTAATCTATTTCATATACTTTCACGTACAGTAAGAACATCTTGTGCGTAAAATGATTCGCCACATTACTAGTTGTAAATTTTCTTTGACTGAAAGGAAAACACAGACGGATTTTCAGGGCAGAGTATGGTAAAGTGGTTCAAACAGTCTAATATATATATATGCAGCTTCATTTGAATTAAGAATGTATCCGCGTGAAATCACAGCAGCTGCCGGAGTAAAAATTTGACAAATTTAGCCACAGCGCTTGAAAATTTTTAATTGAGCGCAGTGGTTTGCTAGAACTTTATATGCATGATGGAAGTCCTGTAACTTTACTAGCGTAAAAGAAGTACGGAATATTTACCCAGCGGGCTACTCATAGAGCAGAACATAAGGTATGCTTGGCGGCCCTTTCCTACGAAATTTATCGGGCAAAGTGATAAGACTTCGATGAAGTTTTTTCTAATGAATACAATGGAATCAGATATTAAATATTAAATAAAGATTCTTGGTGACGCAGAAAATGCATCTATCAGCAGAAAAACGCACATTCACCTGCATTGGCTATTGGTGTAAGGTAAAATTAATTCTATTAAGATTACGTCTTCTAACCTTTAATGGTTGTCTTTCACCAATACCAATTCATATGAATTTGCATTTTTTGCTGCTAAACACATTCCTTGCATCCCTGTATGTATTGTACAGGAACACTTTGTTTCTTCTTGTTAAAGGACTTTATACTGATTTAATCAGCAATGGTGGCGCCATAGAATTTGCATTGGGGCTGGAGGAGAGCTGGAGTAAAATGTGGGGGTCTACACAAAATATACAAACATGTATGATGGCTAAATGGTGACAATATTGAGGATTGAGGAGGGCTTAGCTAATTATTTGAGGACTCAAACCTCCCATACCTCCCCCTCTTGGCGCCGCCACTACCAATTAGTTACAATTTTATTTAAGTTCAGTTTATATCAGCCGCTGACCTATTTGGTTTTTTAAGTGGACCGTCAACTAGCGTGAGATCATCGGTCTACCTTGAACTCTTTGGCAATATTCTTATTTAACTTTTTGTCTGCAGGCACGGAGGCAAAGATACAAAACGCGAAAAGGTTCATGATGGTCGGGAGCAAAAGGAGTCTGTCGCAACAGCAAATAAGGCAAATGGTACTGTATCATTTAACCACTACGCTCTTTTAGATTAAAATTCACTTCAATAAAAACTATAACAATTCATGTTTCTCATTCGTACTACAGACCCACGCAAGTTCTTATGCTTGCCCTATTCAGTGGTCCTTACTTTCGTTACTCTATAGTTATCATTTTGCCTAAGATCTGACGGCTGCACTATTTCCCTTCCGTGCATTGCGGTCTTTTGCAATAGTTTTATCCAATTTTATTAGAAAACTGGAAAATTTTTCTGGCATGTAGACTTCGGGTAGAGATACATAAATAATGTATATGATAGGTATATACCGGGTCCTTTGCAATTGTGGCAACAAACGTTTTATGAAATGTCTGAATAGAAAAGTGGCAAAATTAAAAAAAATATTAAATGGACATATGGCTCAAAGACACTTGAACAATAATCCACAGTACTTATTCAATACTAGTGGCCTGTGCCGTCATTATAAATGACGGCAAAAAATTAACACTTCACCAAAACCCCCGCCGTCTTTTGGGCTTCCTCATTTTTCCCCTATCTAATACTGAAGAAAAAGATTCCAAGGTACCCAACATTTTTTTTCGCCTTTTGAAATCTGAATTTTCTCCTATCTTATTAGTTCTATTTTTCCTATCTTATTCCCATAGAGCGTGACAGGAAAGATATTAATATATAAAAACACGACATGAATTATTATATAGTACTGATGGCTTCTTTGTAATTGACAGACTTCAGTCTCTTCTGTAAGGCTTCGCATGAGGCACGAAGCAGTTTTAGCGGAAGCAAAGCCAATTCTTCACTCAGCTTATACTTCAGGATGTCAAGCGAGTCATGTTTAGTTCTGCAGGCCTTACTCTCCAACACTGACGACAGATAAAAGTCTAGCAGCTTCAAATCCGGGCTCCTCGAGGGCCATTCTTCTTTGTTGAGAACGCTGGACTGTGCGCCTGAACCCAGCCTTTAGTCATTTTGGTGCCATAAGATGGAGCAGAGTCTTGTTCAGTGGTCCAAGGTGCGCCACTGAAGAGACCACGTGTCTATAGGGAAGCAGCTCTGCTTACAATATGCCAGAAATGTAGCTCTGGCTGATATATTTGACTCCTGAAGGAACAAAAATGATAGTAGAGCTTTCAGTAGCAGTGACTGCAGCCCAGACCATTGCAGACAGTGGATTCTGGCGTCGTGCCCCTCGTCTGCCTTCCACTGATCTATTGCTACCCTAACTCTATCATTCTGATGACTTAGAGTTTACTCGGCGTATTTTTTCATCAGTGGAAACCATATTGGGCAGCCATGCCACCTTCTATGAGGTTTCTAGGATGTGTCGAGTTTTATCAAATCTCGTATCTTCTCTACTTTTTATAAGGATATGCCTTGAGCTCTTTTTTTTTTGTAGGAGTCGACGCAGTGAACTCTGACCAAGACCTGCTTCTGTGGATGATTTTTATTACAGAAGGCTCAGACTTCTTCCTAATTGTGTTCGCACTTTTTTTCCTAGCATTAATGAATTCATGTTTTACACATTTCCTTAATTTCGAAACTGTTTCACGTCGAATATGCTGTTGTTTTGTAAAATGCGAATTACTATCTGTCTCTTTACAAAACGGCACGATTGTGTTTCCATCACAACCATTGGTTTAGTTATTTTAGTTTTGATACATTTGTTTCTTCTGAAATGCAAAATAGACATGGTTAGGTTCAAACTGAAGTAAAAACCAATGACTTGGCTTGACAATAAACACTTTTTACATCATCTCAAAATTGTGTTGCTGTAATTACGGCGGACGCTGCATATGTGTACTACTATATAGAATACACTAAGGCAAAGAGTTTAATATTAATAAACAGTTGACGGAATTAAAATTTAACGTTTCGAGATGAAAAATCCCATCCTCAGAAAAAAAAATTCTAGGTTACGATCAATATATAAAAATTTCTTTATTGTAGCTCAGTAAGGGGAGCGGAGGTGTTGTTGGGGTA
>LQNS02278070.1:7092631-7136741 GCA_001587735.2 Parhyale hawaiensis
GAGAGGAGCACCAGAGCCTCCAACCTGGGCTAATTTCCGCCTATCTATTTCGTTAAGAGCGTGACACCAAACATATAAATATATAAACACACGAAGGTTATTCTTAGTATTAGATTAGATTTTATGATTACCTTGGCAAGATGGAAGGCCGAAACTTCAAGACCCGCCAGTTATCATTGAGCACACATACACTGTAGTCAGGATACGGAAAGAAATGGTTCATTCTAAAACTGCATACTAGTGGGAAAGCTCGCCCATATTTTTCATTTTTTCAAACTATTAATCCAAAGATTGGTTTGTGCAATTCTAGAATTTGATGACTACGATTTTTTGATTCTACAATAACTAAAGTGCCCAGTCGTCAAAAATTAAGGCATTATATATATGATAAACCTTTTGGTTGTTCTTTCGAGTGTATGGTTATTGCTGCAAATACTGCATCATACCTGCAAGCTTGATCGTCTATTAAAGGTACCTTTTTATTTATTCAGGAAAACTCCAGAGCGATGCCCACTTAAGATCGACTCCGCTTGATTTTCCATGCGCAACTGAAATCCCTAATTTTAAATAAAGGGGGGGGGGGGCTAAAAGTAAGGTACCTCTTTCAAAAATTATAATATTAAAACTAAAAATGGTACAGCGGCTTATGTTTTTTGCAAATGAAAGAGGAGATCTTAAAGTATTATATTAGAATTTAGAATAATGCAACATATTTAAGAATCGCAAACAATATCCTTTAAATGACCTCCATTATTGGCCAAGCAATCGCTAGCTCTTGCAACGGTGCTGTTCATTACTTTCTCTAACGTCGCTGCTAAATGTTATTGATTTCCAGTCCTGGCTGATGGTTCTTTTCAGCTGCTGCAAGGCTTCAAGCATATCAATGTAGATTCTTGCCTTCAAGTATCCCCAGAGAAAGAAATCAGGAGCGCTTAAATCTGGAGATCGGGGTGGCCACAATATTTCGCCAAAACGAGAAATTAATCTGTTTGGGAAAATTATCTTCAACATTTGAATTGTTGCTTCTGCTGTATGCGCTGTAGCTCCATCTTGTTGGAAAAATGTATATTCTGTGTTGCTGTCTTCAACTTCAGGTAACAAATATTCTGGAATCATCTGTCTATAGCGGTCTCCATTAACACAAATTGCATCACCGTTAGCATTAAGAAAATATATATAAATGGAAAAAATCTTGCCGGAGGAATATAGTGGCTTTTATGAATTCCTCGTGTATTCACATCTCTGCATAGTTCTGCTGAATTATGAAGAATATTTTATCCTTAGCTTCGTTGATTATACTCTCCATTTGCACATCATGTACTCACAGCAAATAAAGCTTTGGGGTGGGAAGAAAATAAAAATCAGGATCCATGACCCCCCTGAGAGTTACTCATGAGTTGTCATTGCTTGGATATAGAAACTATCAAAACTTTAGGAAGTGCATTCAGTATAGAAACTTCTTTAGTTTTCTATCGTCTGCAACCTGGTTACTTCTCGGATATCTTTTGTTGGTATAGATGAGGGTGGACATTTTCACACATTTAGCATTATGTGTTTGAGAGCACGCAACGCTGTCGTGTGTCCGTGGACTAATACTTGTGGTTCCACGGACGAATACTTGTGGGTCCGTGGACGAATACTTGTGGTTCCGCGGACGAATGCTTGTGAGTCCGGGGACGAACACATGTGGCTCCGCGGACGAATACTTGTGGGTCCGGGGACGAATACTTGTGGGTCCGTGGACGAATACTTGTGGCTCCGCGGATGAATACTTGTGGGTCCGTGGACGAATACTTAGTGACTCTACCAAAGGTAGCGGATTGAGGGTAGTGTACTGGACTCCCTACCATTCGTGGTCCATACTACAGACATGCAATCAGCACCCCTCTAAGATTATCTGTATTGAAAAGATGTATCCCAATAATAATGCATAGCTATTAGCCGGATCCTGTGGAAATTCCGCTCAAGAAAAGCACTATGCATCAGTGATAACTCTGACCCGTATGATCTTTCTTAATTTTATCCTGTCTTATACTGAAAGAACCTACGTAAATTCAACAGAATAAAAACATTGTTACTCACTTATAATCACAGTTCATTTACGGAAGATAGTTGTGTCAAATTGGAGTGGATGCGCTTCGCTCCTAAATTTCCAGGTTTGTGACGTCAAAATTACGTCTCGCCACTTTGGAAATATCAAAGATTCCTCGCTGCAACAGTGGCGTGACGCAATTATGACGTCACAAACCTGAAAATTTAGGGGCGCAGGGCATGCACTCAAATTTGACACAACTATTTTCTGTAAATGAACTGTGCTTATAATCCCCCCGACCCGTATCATGCATACGAAGCGCGAAAATTACGTAGCGCGAAAATATGTTCCAAGCCAAACCGCCAATCTTCTGCCTATGACCAAGGAGCTTCAATGGGAGGAGTACGCGCAAGCCTTCCTTGGCGAGTAAACACATGGCTTTGTCACGTGACTCAAGCTGGCGTTTGGAGATCTTAAACTGGCTGAAATGGCAGTGGTTAGCACATATAGTTCAGGAAGATACAGACAGGCAGTTCTTCAATATTTTTGCAAGACAACCGTGTCTGAAGATTTATATCCCACTGCTCACCCTGCTACTTTCATCATAAGCTGGTATACAGGATACAAGTTTCCTTTACATAGTTCCATCCGCCCGGAAATTCGTCGATGATTAATGGCAGCAAAAATTTGAGCTCAGGACTCATTCTTAAGTGAGGCAATGCCTCACGTAGGCAATGCCGCTCTCCGATTGGATAAGCCACTCAGCCAGTTTAAGGGAAAAGTTTACTCGCAACGCTCCCGTAGGATAAATAGATAGGGTGCACTCCTCTCTATTAGAACCTCCTTGCCTATGACCCGAGAGCAGTTCCAGCTTGAAAGAGTGCCTACTTTGTCCTCTTCTATCCCGAGGTGGTATCCAATATACCGTCATTTTTTCCCTATCTAATAGTGAAAGCATAACGGCCGTACTAACTAACTAAGGAAGAAAGGTAGGAAGGAACATAGGAGGAACAATCAGAATTGAAATATAATATTACTAGCTGAAAAAATTCACGGTTTACCAACTTTATTTCAAGTGTTTAGAAAATTTCCTGGTACCGGTATGCTTGTTATTGAATTTTAATGTAATTAGTTGCACATCTAACTTTAACGCGTTTATCAGTGCAAATCGGTAGTTTTCCTCCCAGTTGGTAGTTGTCCTCCTGGGGTAGTTAACTTCCCAGGTGTAGTTGTCCTCCTGGTAGTTGTTCTTCCAGTGAGTAGTTGTCTTTCCAAGGGGTAGTTAACCTCCTATGGGGATAGTTGTCCTCCTATGTAGATATCGGTCCTCTATGAGACCCTTGGATATTCTACTGTTGGTAAATATTTTCACTTACCATAGTTTAACCTGATATAGTGCTTCTAAGGCCGGGGCTCCACAGGAAGCAACAAGCGACGCGATGCGATGTTTACGGGAGTCGTGTTGCAGCAATGCGCGGGTGTCGCGAGGCATCGCAGTTGCGGCGGTGAGGACAGCAGACTGCTGTACCCTCCGTTACATTTTGTCGTGCAAATCATTTGTCGCGTTGCACATCGCTTGTCTCGCCGGTGGGGCCACAGCCTTACTTAAACCAACCCGTCTGAGCTTATGTCCGTAAATTGCTGCTGTCATTCGTTACGTAGTCCGACTACATTACGTCGTCCGTCTACATTACATCTCGCCTAACCTTTTCCAGTATTTTTATTTTACCACTATATTTAATCACGAATTTATTGTGTCAGCAAAAAATTCGCACTTGTGTCTTGATGAAGACAGAAATATGACGGTACTTGTTCTCCATAGTATTTGCTCATCTTTCTTTCTCACAGTTTATAGGTAATTTAGCCCATCCTAATCCTACGCATTTCATTTTTTGTCGGCGTATTCGAGTTTTCTCAGTATTTCTGGACCCGTGGATACTGATCAATAGCCCATAATATTTCTACTTTGTTAATACCATAGCTATATAATAACAGAAAGCAGCTTCGGTTAATGCCTTTACTCGCGGCAGGGTAATTTTCTGTTCTCATGCCAGCTGTTATTCAGAGAACGCACTGTTGTGGCGGAATTCCCACGGTGGCAGTAAACAATGATGCAGATTCTAACACGCTGACACAGAACAGCTCAGGTGCATAAAAATCATTATTAGACATACCTTGCCCTGTTGCATCCGATTGATGATCCCCGCCGGATCATAGATACGTCTTTTTGATAATGCTGCCTGATTCACATTATTTTAAACATTTTACCGACTTCTTCTAAGCTCTTTGACCGATGACAACTGCTGAGCTTTGAAACTATTCGCTCTAATTCCGTCTATCTATTATTGAAGAGCGTAACACACGAAGGAACAACGCTATTTATATCATAGATTGGATTGGAAATCCCATTCTTGCTCATATTTTCATCTATTCAGTATGAAAATAGCGAAATCTTATTATTTTCTTTTATGCAGGGCGAAGGCCGCGTACAAATGTCCGAGTGTCTCTCCCGTGGGGGACTGTGCACATCTCGAGGTAACTGTCCAAGAGAATACCTGAGTAACCTACACAAATTCTGCGGTGACCAAGAAAACACAATCTGCTGTCTGACCCGTCCATCCAGCGACCCCATTACCCAGACCAAAGCTTGCACAGATGCAGGGAATTTCTGCACCTGGAGAGAGAACTGCCCTGCGTCGAGAAGTAGTGGAGATTCAAGCCTTTGCGACGGTTCCGAAACCGTCTGTTGTCAACGTGAAGATTCCTCTGCCACTGTGTCCGAAAGAGGTCTGTCGGAGGAAACAATACGGCAAATGGTAAGTCACATCATTACAGTGAAGTCTTTTATGTACTGTAATGTTTTTACTAGCTTGTCACCAATACAAAGAGATAGTTTCATCCCAATACACACTTTAAAAATTGTTGAACGATTCCACTCCCGATGCTGTAGTCTTACTCGGGTAAATAAATACAAGGCCCTGAAACAAAGGCAATAGCAAATTGAAAAAAAAAAAAAAAAATGCAAGCCATGCGTCACTAAATTCAACAAGCATAGATTTGTCTGGTTATGCAACTTCTGTGAGAACTACTTCGGTCATAAATGCTGGGAAGAGACTGGTGTATCGTTTCTGGTACCTTGTCATGGTGCTTCTATTACCAGGATTACAATAAGAGCTATAAGTGAAGTGATTCATTATATTTACCCTGATTTTGTGCAGAATAAGCAAAATCTAACTATATTCTTTCCTGCAGGGTGAAGGTCGCGTTCAGATGTCCGAGTGTCTCTCCCGCGGTGGAATGTGCACATCGCGCGGTAACTGTCCTAGAGAGTACCTGAGTGACCTGCACGGTTTCTGCGGCGACCAAGAAAACACAATCTGCTGCTTGACCCGTCCTTCCAGCGATTCCATTGCTCAGACCAAAGCTTGCACAGATTCAGGGAATTTTTGTACTTGGAAAGAGAACTGTCCTGCCTCTCAGCGGAGTGCCGATGCCAGCGCTTGCGATAATTCTGAAACAGTGTGTTGTCAACCCCAAGATGCCGTATACAAAAGGTCATCTCTGAAGAGATCCCAGGAAGTCCAACCGATCTCTTGTCCCTCATATGGAGGCGTTTGCATGTCTGCAAATTCTTGCCCTCGAGATAACCAAATTGGTACGTCTGACTTATGTGGAGGTGATTCCTCGGCAGTTTGTTGTGATCAGCCGGGGCCGCGGAGCGCAGGTCGAGTTCCTACATTGCAATCCTGTAGGGCCAAGGGAGGCACTTGCAAGAAAAAAGGAGATTGCGGAATCCCTATTGCCTCTTCAAACTTTTGTGGTGACTCAGAGTACTATGAGTGCTGTGACTTGCCCCGTCGCGGAGCCCCCGCTGCCTACCCTCCATCGTGCTTCGACCTGGGTGGGAGGTGCGTTCAGCAAGGTACCTGCCCTGTGGCAGATACTCTTGCGTCTCCGGATGCCTGCGGTGATTCCATCAACTATGACTGCTGCAAGGCGTCCGACGTGAGACCAGTACCTGGTAATGAAATTAGTGATAACCTCAGCAAGCGACGGGTGACAGACGAGAGCAACTCTAACCGTGGAGAGATCGAGGAAGGTTTTTATGAGTGCATGGAGGCGGGTGGACGGTGCGTGGAGTGGCAGCACTGCCCATCTGCCCCAATTACATCATCATTCACTTTCTGCGGCGGCAGGGACAGTATTGTCTGTTGCAACTTGCCCTAATGAAGCGATGGATGGTGATTAGACCAACTGCGTTGTTCGATGAAGGAAGTCCAAGTTTTGACTGAACTGTCGCTAGCGTGGGAAGAGTTTCGTAGTGCGACAGATACGGTTAAAATCATGGACAAAGCACGCACATGGACTTCTATCCGTTACTAGTAATTTGATTACAATAATGATAGATGCATTGTGTATTTGGATTTTTAATAGCTAAGGATGAGAGTCATAGGTCGTAAGTTAAATAAGATATGGCAAGGTCGATCATTAGATCAAATCTGCAAATTTATTTTTTTCATGCAGAATAACCTTAAATGTGATTTTTCAATTGATTTAATCAAAAGTTGTCCTACAGCTCACCTGTAAATTTAACACTTCTACCGGTTGATAATAACCTTAGCCTTGTTTTAAGAGCGGGTTCGCTTCGTTAACAAAATTAATATTTCGAAACTTGACTTGTGCGGGACTTCTGACAGGAGCTTTCTTTGGCTTTGTCACTTTGAATCGCATTGCGAGTGTTAGAAGCAATCCGATTATATTGAGCCGGCTGAAAATTCAATTTTGAGGAGCAAGTTTGAGTTTTTGAAAGTGTCAGGGGCACCGACGGAGGGTCAGCACATGAAACTCAAACTACCGGGACGCTGCCAGCGCGCCTGCCTGAGGTTCCAGACAAGTCAGGTCCCGAGCCCTCGGCTTTGCGTCCCAATCAAACGCACCTTTATTCCAAGTCATGCGAACCCGCTGGAAAGTCTTCTTACTTGCAAGTTGAAGCACAATAGTAACATGAATAATTGGAACAAAGTATTGGGCTTGCGCATAGCAGTAGGCTTGCGTGCTCGACTGTAGCACTGAAACTCACGGGATAGGTACCATGCCAGGTGCGTTCTTTGTGCTGCTTGGTCGGCAGTTACTGCGTATGCATAGCTGCCGTGGGGGCACTTACCTTGCTCACAAATGGGGAGACTAGGGGCCGAAAGTCATTGAACCTTTCGTAGATGGCGCTATAGTTCTTTATGACCCGTCGTCGACTGCAGCCGTACTTACTCCTCTCAGGCAAGTTGGCGTATAGCCGCAGCACGAACCAGTGCGTGTGGGTTTTCCAGTGGAGGATGCGGTCAAATTGATTTTACCTTCACCTTTTGCGCACAGCTTATACTTTGCTTGACGCACCAATCAAAATGCCGAGTAGGTACTTAATTGCTGATGATTGGCTGACTCTATGAGGAGGTAGGAAAAGCAAAGCCCAGGCCTCTGCCTGAAGTCCATGACAAGTCAATCTTAGTGAGTTTAGATTAGCTCGGCCTTGTGGTGGCAGTCGATGGCACGCTCAGGGCTCGTTCGAATGGCTCCCCAAAGTCGATCTGAGCCAATGCCACTCGCTTGAAACCTCAGACAAGAGCGTTGGTTTCGCCACTTTTACGGAGCATTATTGAGATTTTGTCCGTCTCATGAGGAAGTGATTCAAGGTTAATGCCTAAAATTCGATTTAGCGAGGCAAAGCCAAGAGGCGTGTCTGAGGTTTCGGAAAAGTAAGGATTGACTTTCCTTGATTTCGAAGACGCGATCGAAGGAGTCCTCATTCTCAAACTTTCAGAGAAGAAATTCAAGTAGAAAAGACTTTTAGTTAATCATATTGTACTTGATACCCTTATATTACGCTTGTGTTTTTTATTATGCTTTCTCCACGCTTGATTCACGCTAGTGAAAATTATTGCAGCTCTTTAAAGGAACTGCAGTGAGAGTGGATATATTCTAGCAAAATGGCACGTTTGACGCGGTATTCTGTACCTCGGCGACCACTTTCACATTTTGTTGTTGCACGCGGTATTTTTTTTTCTTCTCAAAGTGGTCTCTGGCATTACTGAAAACTTGTATTTACTCTTGGAATGGCATTGTTTGTTATTGTATTTTGTTTTAAAAATACATAAAATGCAGAAAATAAAAGCACTGCCTTTGGTTTGATTACAGCCTGATGTTGTTATACATATGTTTACGCTATAGGCCTACCCGTCTACAGTTTTACTAACCGCATTACCCGCCACATGGACACGTCACCAGCAGAGCTGGGCGGTTGCGGCCCCTTGTGTCTTATCCCCAGGAGTAAAGAAGGCCACAGCTCCGGATTTTCTAAGGCCGTTTTGCTCTTATGACGACGACGCAACTACAGCTCCTCACGTGTCAGCCTTCCTGAGTTACCATATATCCGCATTTCTCTTCGTTGTCAGATGTTCCACACCTCACAGGGCTCTACACTGCCGACACGGTTGCATAAGGTTGAAAACAAAAGTACTGTCGTTTTCGAAATTTGTCTTTGTAAAATAATTTACCAGTAATTTTTAAATATATTATTGGTAATGTTAATTTAGATTTCTGCATTGTCAATGAGTTTCTCGAACGTTCACTAGCTTGTTAAGCATATTTCAAGGTTCAAAACTTCGAAGATCAACAGAGCAGGACTTTCCTTGGGTGTAGTCTTTGCTTTTTAACTACAGCTGTGGACTTTGATTTCGTTCTAACCACTATCTTTTCCTATAGTATTTTATGCAAAGAATCGATAACTTGGAGATAATTCATCTTACTGTTATGGACGTACATACAGTGCGTACACGAAAAAGTACTTGGCGCATGCTATTTAGGCATTCATATTGGCCAGTGGAGTACGTTTGGTACTCGAGCCTGAAGGAAGTGTGAGAAGGGAGAGACCGGGGAGCAGGACCTCCAGGAACCAAGTGTGCCCATTTTAGCTTGAATATGTGAAGTGTGATTGAATTTCTCCGGTCTTTAGATATCAAGAGAGGCAAACAACCTATGCCGGCCATTCCCTCAGTTCGTTTCCTCGTCTCTCTGCATAGATTATTCTGCGTAAAGCCCGGTGCCCACGTAACAACTTTCGTTGCCGCTAGCAGCCTGGAGGCAACTCAACTAATCCGTTTACGTAGCCGCGGCACGGCTTCAGCTTGCGCAAAATTTAACTGTGTAAAAAATGATCAAAAATCTTACTAGCTACTGCAATTTTTACGCCAGAGCGAGCAGCAATGGCGAACATCTAACTATCGCTCTTAATTATGAGTAGTCCAAAAGATTGATGTTTTAGATATTAGTGCACGATGTTTATACGAGTCGTGCAGGCTGAAGTCACCGCCACGTCTCACTACGCAGTTGCATTAGTTGAGTTGCCTCTAGGTTGCAAGCGGCAAGTCGGCAACGAAACTTCGTTGTCACGTGGGTACCGGCCGTAAGACATCTCCTGCCGATGCCACACGCTGTCCAAAAGAACGGGTATCCGAGTTTTGCGTGCGAAATCGACGTCTAAAATCCTGCACACTATCACTTTTGCGCAAAATTCTGCGATCATGTAGCACGTTTGCGCTCGATACACTGGTCAAACGCACGAAATTCTGTGAACAAACCGCCACCAGCAGGAAGCAAAGAGTTACTGCCGACCGTGCCGAGCCAGCCAACTCGGCCCAACTGCCTTAGATAGCGGTTAACATTTTCAGCGCATATTCTCCTTCTTTTATTCAGTGTTATTTATTTATATCGTATTGCGTTTAGATTATACTCTTTGCTTTCTGGCCACCAGAGACATCTATCGGAGGGTAGGGCGTTATGTCGTGTGTTAGCGGGGATGTGAAGAGCATATTATACAAAATTTAAATTAATATCTTCCCTCCTTAAGCATGCGGCGGCCTTTCACAAATTGGCACAAAATGGCTACCAAGGGAATTAAAATGGCTATGGCTTCTTTATTTGCGGAACGATTTGATCGCTTATGAGGTCTACGGATGCGTTTATGGGGTCCCGCATAAAAATTCAGCTTCTTCCTAAAATTCACAGTTTCGGAAATTTAGTCCCATATTTATGTAGTACGCAGACTAACGCAGTAAGCCGCATCCATAGACCTCATAAACGATGAAATCGTTTCACAACTGTAGAAGCCATAGCCATTTTAATTCCTCTGTTAGCTGTTTTAATGTCACATGACGGCCATTTTGTGACATGGTTGCCACAGCCCTGATGGCTAAATCTGTGGTGGCCAAATATCCTAATCGCTTCATAATATGTCGTTCTACACAAGCGTGCCAAATTTGGTGTTTTTCTCTCCAAATGCACAGAAGGTTAGCTATGCGGCCTCACTATAACTGTGCATAAAGAAAGATATTTGACATCGTGAGATTGGCACTCGCAGTAGTGCAATAACTGCTGCAATGACGGATCAGAACTGAGCAAATTTTTGGACAGCTTAATACATATTGGGCAAGCTGGCATTGACATAGTCAGAAGCGTTGGAAGAAGCGTTCCCGTGTTACGACTCTCGTATACAGTCGGCTTCTAAGGTTTAATTTACTGGTGCGGTTAAATCAAGCCCACTTAGCTTGCCTTGCATGTCAGCAGCTTGAGACAGATACATCGGTTTCACCAGTTTGAATCGCGCTGTAAGTGATATCAGCAGCCCCACTACGTTGAATCATCTGAAAACTCTATTACTGAGTAGGATTTAGTTTTCGAAAGTCTCAGGGGTAGCCGATCTATGGTTAACACGGGTCTTGTTTGAAAACGGGCCAGCACTCTTGTTTGAAAACTGGCCAGCACTCTATTTTTGTATTTGGTGCCGTATCAAAGATACTGTTTAAATTGGTTATGTATATAAGGTTAGGTTAGGTTAGGTTATGGTTATGTACATAACCTAACCTAACCGTATCTTTGATACGGCACCAAATACAAAAATAGAGTGCTGGCCAGTTTTCAAACAAGAGTGCTGGCCCGCTTTCAAACAAGACCCGTTAACACCTGAAACTCAGTGCAGTTGTGCGAAGCCAACGGACCTGACTAAATTTACTGGCACTTCAGTCGAATGGGTTTGGTTTAACCAGACCATGGACCACACTGTCCACTTGAATGAGGTTGATTGTTACTAGATTAAACTTCGATAAAATCTTTTCCGGGCAACAGAACGAGCTCAAGCGAAAAGTTCTCGGTTCTCGGTGATGCAAGAAATGGGATTATCAGCAAGGAACACAAATTCCCAGCTACATACCAACTGCGGACGCCGATAATTCAAACTTGGGACAGCAAAATGTCCTAATATTGGCTAAAATAAATGTTGCAATTTCCCGTTGGCCAGTGCTCACGCATGCACGCGTGTTTCTTTCCAATAAATATATTCCTTCTATCTCTAAAAAATATTTTCTTTTGCTTCAAGTCGGCACGTTGAATGGAACAAATTTTAACTAGTATTTATCAATTTACCCTCAGCTTCACTTGCGAGGAGTGGCCAGTCAAGGTACCGTGTGGTCTATGATCTAGCATTTGTTTCTCAGCCATATTCAACTTACGTCTATGCATATCAGGTGGTGTTATTGTGTTCTACTGTTCTCCTATATAATAATATTATTCTATTGTCCTCCTATATAAAAATTGTTCTATTGTACGCCTAAATAAGAAAATTGTTCTAGTGTAGTCCTATAGCTATAAGAAAGTTATTCTACTGTCTTCCTATATAAAAGAAAATTATTCTATTGAACGAGTTTCCTCATCTACGCGTTCAATTGCGTTGTTGCCTCCATTTAAATAGTACAAACTTATAAAGAGATTTGAGTTTCAATTCTCTCCAAGCCTGGAAACATGACTGAAACATTTTATTAACGGCACTTGCTGAGCAAACCGACTTGAGGGCCAACATTTTAACACATAGCTGTTTTGGTAAACTCAAGGCTGTGTTTACGAGGGTACAACAAACACTCGGACGATTAGCTGAGGAAACACTTTATTTTGACTATCGAGCGTTATTGCCTTCAACATATAGCAATAACTATGAGCTGTAGGAGAATTGAGGAAACTGTGTAGACAGCATAGAAATGCTGATTCATCATCAAACTCTTTCTTCTCATTCACCAGCAGCTTCAGGGCAAGAACAATGATGAAATACAGTAAACTTTTGGATCAATTATCAATTCTATGCCCATCATACCAATGAACAATGGTATTATTTTACAAGTGCTCCAAACTCACTTTCAGTATTTTTGTTGGCATATTTATGTAGGTAAAAGAAGGCATTTTCATAAATAATATTTTCGTCGGAAATGCATAGTTTTCGAGGTATTTGACTTTGAAGTTCCCATTGTTTTCCCGCTCAGTATTATGGATTTTTTACTTTTTTTTTGCTAGATAAGGTTACGTAAGGTTAAGTTAGGTAAGGTTAGGTTAGGTTAGGTAAGGTAAGGTAAGGTAAGGTTAGGTGAGGTTAGGTAAGGTTAGGTTAGGTGAGGTTAGGTTATGGGAAGGTTAGGTTAGGTAAGGTTAGGGAAGGTTAGGTTAGGTAAAGTTAGGATAGATAAGGTTAGGTTAGCTTAGGTTCCTATGGGGTCACCATGTATTTTCTCCCATAGGAAAACAATATATCTCGAAAACTGTATTTCCGACAAAAACGTTATTGATGAAAAAAGTCTTAAAATGCCTTCTTTTACCTAAATATGTCAACAAAAACACGAAAAATGCACTTGAAAATTTTTACCCGAACAATGGGTTAGCTAGTTCCAATGTGAGATATAGTATGTGGCACTAAATCTGTTGGACGACACCCATGCGGCCCAGTAGCCTACCTTCGCCTGGATGGTCGTGTTGGTGTATCACATCCTCGACCAGAGGGGTTCTCAAGTCCAAATGACGAAGCAGAAATACTTGTCAGAGGAATATCATGACGAAGCAGAATACTCGCAAAGGAAACCTGACAAGTCTCCCGTCTGTCAGTGGAAATAAGCTGCACGAGGTGATGCCAGGGTTTTCCTAAGCCCCTTCGGACTTTGTCACACTATTGTCCCCCCAAACAACATGGAAGGGGGGGGGGTTGGCCCGCCCCGTATCTAATAAAAATATAAGATACTTTCCTCGCTTCCTTCCCGCAAACCTATCATGGTTGTATTTTATATATTTTTTATAGTACGATATTTGTCTAATATAATATGTTTATTACGTTTATGTGATAGTTTAGGTTAGTTTAGTGTTGCATGTTAAGAGTAGCTATGTTCCCCTCGTAAACCCCCCAGGGGGTTAGATAATACTATAGTGGATTTTTAGGTTAGGTTATGTTAGGTTAGGTTATGTTAGGTTAGGTTATGTTAGGTTATGTTATGTTAGGTTAGGTTATGCTAAGTTAGGTTAGGTTAGGTTATGTTAGGTTAGGTTGTGTTAGGTTAGGTTATGTTAGGTTAGGTTTGGTTAGGTTATGGTAGGTTAGGTTATGTTAGGTTAGGTTACGTTAGGTTAGGTTATGTTACTCTGACATGCACTGAGACTTCACCCCGAGTGCGGACACACAACACACTGTCTCCGATACGGCACGGCTTTCCCTTGGCTACAGCGGACTGTAAACTGCACCGTCAGAGATAAACATGCTGAGCCATAAAATAACTCTTAGATCCTGACTCTCCGCTCCAAGGACGAGATTTATCAATGCAGATCCAAGCTAATACAGCCACTCCCTTATTTTACCTCACTGTTACACCTTGTAAGTTCATTCACGAAGCTTGGGCGCTCCTTGGTGTATGAGAGCCCAAGTAGGATGCAACGAACCCTTTCGTTGGCCGGGCACACAGCGTCTTGTGCATATCATGTTACTGTTACAATTACAAGCGTGGGGTTCACAGATCGAGCTTTTCTCTGAATGTAGAGATGTTGCGAGTTACGAGACAGTAAGTCTTACAATGTTGTAACGTCATTAAAATGGGGTCTATGCTTACTAACGGAAAACATCGTAACACATACAAACTTGCCTCTCGCAAATTGTGTCGCAATCATTCTCTGAAAAGCAGAACCGACGGTTGCGACGCGAGTTACAGTGTCGCAGATATAAAAACTTAAAAACATCTATTACAAATAAAGGGAACACACTGAGAAAAGTGCAGTGTCAAAACCAGCACGCATTCCCGTGCACTGACGGGAAATGCCTGTCCTGCTGTGCACCTGTAACACGAAAATTTTAGGTTTCATGCTGTTCTAGCACGTAAAGGCACAGGCATTTTACTATCAGTACACACGAAAGTGAGCTGGTACGATACCAATTCCTCAATGCACATAAACTATATAAATGAACAACGATTAAACTCCGTAATTAAGTAAACACGCATGCTTACTTCTATCTCAGTAAACGAATTAGAATAAGTACAGAATTTAGTTATTGTTGAGCTTACATAGCTCATCGATTGGTGTCGATCTCATAAGAGCATTTTTAATTACAATTACCATTTTTCAGGCTGCGGTAACCCAAATGGGTTTTGATTGCGACATGCCTCTGGAGTGCGTGACTCCCTTGGCCTGAAAACGATAACAATTGATGCATATAAATAATAATAATTTGTTCAGAATTCTTTTTTAGAGCTGGCAGTATCATTATATCAGCCTCAAGACATCATCATGAGCTAACTGATTTTACTCTCACTTTATATAATTTTACTACTAACGAAATTAATACTAAATGTTAATGATTTACTGATATATAATAAGCTCAAAAAAAATTATTATTTGTCGATTTTAAAGGCAGCTGGAATAAAAATAAACAAGGTAACATCAACTTGACCTCCCTCCTTACTGGGAAACCCGCACGGACTGGTTCGTGCTGCTGATAATAATTGGCCAACTGACTCGAGAGGAATGTATGGCTGCAATCGATCACAGACCGTCAAGAATTATGGCTCCATAGACGGACATTATTATGCTCCGACCCGTGCTATCCTACCCTTCTTATTTCTGGAAAAGGTGAGTGCCCCCACTGTAGGTGTGCATACCCATCAACTGCTGACTCAGCGCATCAAGCGCTGCAAAGTTTTCCTGCCTGGCTTAACATTGAACCCGCAATGTCCGGTGCCAAGGGTTCTGCACGCTAGGCTGCTGCTGCTACTAGGCTGCTTTTATGATGTGTACCGATGTTTTTCGCAAAGGAATATTGGAAAATTCTATCAAGCCCTCTGCACACAAATGTCCTTGGTCTTGTGTTTTCACTTCATAGCATTTGAATGTTCTTTCAGGTTATATCTAAGCAACTAAAATTGTGCATAGCATTTTGAATTTTTTTTTCAGTCAAACTTTTTGAAAATACATTAGTGACACTACGCCAGCTGCTTTAATGGCTAGGATTTTTATAAACGTTTGGCAAAAATACAATTGTATCGCTTGGACGCAATGAAATATTCGAACGTTGTGATATGGAAGTGCAGGACAAAAAAACTATCGTCGGCAGCGGGCTTCATGCATATTCACACTACAGTGCCTTGGTAACAGTACGCAGTACAAGTTTTCGAACGCTTTGTTGTGTCCTAGTAAAAAAATTACGTTTCGACCGAAAGGTTAGTTGATATGTTAGCCAGTTAGGGGTTACCCGGCTGTTTGCAAACATTTTCTATCCCCGCCCGGGGGCGGCCCGACTTGTTTGCAATGGTCATTAATTTCCGGTATGTAGCGAGGTTTGGGGTCGAATTGAAAGTGGGCGGGACCATGGAAACAGAAATTGAAGGGAAATTAGAGCCGGGACAAAAAAAAATGTGCATAATATGATCGGATAACCCCTACTTTGGCCATTATATCAATTGACATTAAGGAAACATCACCAGAGAAGTGTTGGCTATCTTTTTCAACTAGAAGCAACTCAGAACTTCTCTGCTGTTTCCACGAAAGTAACTGAACATTCAAATGCCTTGCACTAATTTCGATTAACAGACTATCGTGTGAATCTGGCTTAAAAGAAGTATGAAAAAGTGTACTATGTAGTGACACTTGCTTGGCAAAATGGCTTAATGGCTAACATTTTAATACCTTTTTGTAAGCACTCAGTTGTTCAAAAGTAGACTCAGTATAACATTCAGACGATTAGCTTGGAGAACTCGTTCATTTAACTATCATGTGTATACCCTGCTTTAGTTTACTTAAAATTTTCTACACACCATTTAATAAATACGGTGGGTTTAAACATCCACTTTAGAATGTGGATCACAAATATCTCGTAAGGCATGAGAGTAGTGGGTAAGGCGACGAGATATCACCTCGTGACCTTTGACATCTGGACCCCACCTGCTTCCGGTTTCCCAGACCCCGCCCACTTTCGGTTCGCCCCCCCCCCCTAACCCCCGCTACACCGGAAGTGCATTGGCCGTTCTAAACCGGAAGGTCAAGGTCACGCGCAAGGTCGCGAGGGTGAAAGGTCACGAGGTAGTATCTCGTCGCCTTACCCACTACTCATGAGGTGTCCACATTTTATGACATTCAAGCATATTCTGTGAAAATCACGAACTTTAAAACACATCACGGTCTTGGTGTAGATATTAGCTAAAGTGTCCGGTCGCTAAAATGACGACACCTAGTTACGGTAAGTATTGCCAAATTACAAGACGTGTGCATCGGTAGGAAAAACTGTATTTTACAGATAAGATGCCTTTCATTTCCCAAGCCCAAGTGGCTGGCAAGAAGCACCTTTAACTCGAGTATTTTCAAGGAACTTATTTGCTGTTAATTTCGATCAGCCAGACGGAGAGACCAACCAGCTAAACAAGCAATAAACAAACAAACTGTGTAAAAATATATAGCTAGTGGATATTTTGACATTATGAGCCCTTTATTATTGCAAAGGTATCATATTTTTTTCATTTCTGTAGGATGGGCCATAAGTCACTTTATTATTTTAAAATATTGTACGCAAAAACTATGATAAACGATACAAATTTCTAAACATGAATGCCTTTTATATATGTAGTCACCTTAATCATACTTCCGAAAAACTCCCAGTAGCTATATTCTTCTTTCGTTTGCAGTTAACTAGATACTTGTATCTTTTACAATTAATTATTATTATACGTGGTACATTTTTAAAATAGTAAAGTGACTCTTGGCTCACCCTGTAGTTTTCCGTACTGTACTTGTTAGCTCCTCACAAGGAAAAATAATCGTGTATGGTGATTTCTCTTATCTGCTTGGGCTGTTTATGGAGGCGGTGAGATGCGGGTTCCTTGTATCAAGACTGTGCCTGTGATAACCTGTACGCGACACTTCTTGCCTTATTATTGTCATACTGGTTTACGTGACTACATGTAGACACAATTAGCAAGTGCAACAACTGTCAACACTGATAGTGCATATATCTCTTCAGTGCCGTGACAGCTGTTTCTCACCTACGTGTGGGATTTTCTGTGGACGCTTATACACATGATAAAATATTTCCCATATAGATATCCTATGCTACAGTTAATAATACCCAGGATGCTGGTGGCTGTTTTTCCAGCTTGCCTGTTTTCTGGTTTGATTTTTAATTACTTGATTTTTTTTTTGTCTTGCTTGCGTTCGTGACTTGACGCTCATTTGCTTACTTGCTGCTTTCTTGCTTGTTTTTTTCTTGTTTTCTTGCTCGCATTATTAAAGACTTGCTTGAATTTTGCTGGTTTGCCTATTTGTTTGAAGGGTTGGTTTCTCTCCCTGTCCCAATGTGAAGCATTAGTCGTACGGATCTTTTTTTACTGCGAGGCGGGGAACCGTCGCCTTAACAAAGTTGGGAAGTCTCAGCACGACTGCAGTGCCTGCGGGCACGAGCATAAACACAAAAATTGTTTATCCTTCCAATTAAATGGTGATATATTTTCACTTCTTTCAGCGCACAATGTGCAAATTGAATAGAAGATCTAAAAAGAAAAAGATAGTCTTGTCGACGAACTATTTCTAGAATATTATCCCACGAAAAACAGTATATGAAATAGGGAATCATTGAAGCAATCATTTTATGCCGTAATTAATAACAGCATGAGTCACCAGTAATAATTAAAGAGCATTTGCCTTTATTGTTAAGTGTGACCTGCCTCTGCAGTTATTACTTACTTCATTATCATTTTAAAGTATTCCTATAGACATTGATAGACGCAAAGTACTACCGGTTAGTCTATATGGGCACCTGATTACCTCGGCCAAGGAGGTTATATTTTGTCGAGTTTGTCTGTCTCTTTGTCTGTTATACTGTTTGTCTGTCACCAAGATAACTCAAAAAGTTATGGACGAATTTTGATAAAAATTTCCAGGGTTTATTTGGTATGTTGGAAAGAACAGATGATAAACTTTTGGTGAAGATCCGTCCATCTTTTTGCGAGTTTGTCGGCCTTATCTTTCTTAATGATATAACTCAAAAAGTTATGGACGGATTTTTATCAAACCTATGTGATATGTTAGGAATATCTCGAAGAGTAAATGACCAATTCTTTTGTAATGATCTGCTTGTTCGTTCGTTAGTTTGTCACTGTTTTTAATTTTGTACTTGTTAGCACAATAACTCAAAAAATAAAAATGGATTTTTATGAAATTTAGAGGAGTTGTTAGTAATGTTAAAATGCATAAATGATTGAACTTTAGTGATGATAGATTGATCCGTTTGAGAGTTTGACTAATTTTTGTCAGAATGTTTGTTAGCAGCATAACTCAAAAAATTATGAACGGATCTTCAAGAAAATTACTGACGCTCCGGCTTGGCCATCTTCGTTTTTGTGGATGAGCCTATGCTGAGATCACACTATGCAATTGCATGCACAACTTATGAGCGGCCGTTCAGCTCGCACCTCGTTCTACTTGATTACTTTTCTCAGGTATCTTTGTTACGTATTTCACTGTGTATCGGGGCGAAGTGTAAAACGAACGTACTCTCGTAAGTTGAGCGTACGATTGTTCATTGTGCAACTCCGGCATAACGTGCTAATTTTAGTTTTATTTCACGCACAAGTTTTAAACTTGCCTACTGCGCTGATTGTGTTATTTGCTAGAACATATAACTGAAGCCCGGATTTCTAGTCCTAAAGAAGTGGTCAAAATAGCACTTAAAAAAGTCGTTATTGGAGGTATCATAGCAAAATAGTTGTTATTTCTAGCGAAATAGTTCTTATTAGTGGCAAAATAGCACGTAGAACTTTGCAAGTTTTGGCTAAAACTCAGCAGTTTTCTTTCATTTGTAGCTATGAAAAAACTGATAGAAAGTTAATCGGAATTCATCATTTTTTCTCACTCAACCTTTGCGCATAATGCATGAACAGGAAGTTATATAGCTGTGGTCTTTCTTTAGAGTGATCAGTTTTGTAGTATGTGTAAGAATGAAATAAAACAACTTTATTTACATTTAACTACTAATGTCACCTAACGTAACCCTAGGTTACCTCACGTCAGGGTCAGGTCAGGGTTACGTCAGGTTAGGTCAGGTTATTCACTAAAAGAATTCTCCTGCCCCTGCAAAAGCTCGGTGGAGCTCATATTCTGAATACCACTCAAATAAAAATACTAACAGTACTGAAGCCTTGAATCCTATAGGAGACTCCAGAATATAGAATGCTGTATTATAATAGTAACCCGACTAGATGCTCGCTTCCTAGATAAATCCAGCACTAGACTGTTGTAGGAGCTTACCAAATAATTTAGTGTTCTACATGAAGTGGAAAATAATTCATACTGCCATTTTGTCTTATAAATACAGTGCTTCTACAGATAACATGAACTGATTGCATAATGCATAGTTGTCCTACTTTCATGATTGTAAAATGTCAAGATAATGCTGCTATTATCCCTGTACATCATCTCGTTACAATAGACTGTGGGAGAAGGGGCACATCAGGAGCCTTCTCTCTGAAGAGTTCGCATGTACTTGGAGCCTTCAGGAATATTTTCTTACTGTTTGATATTAGTTTGTCAGCGTCCTGAAAGTGCGTCCGTACTTTTTCTGCAATTCTATGCAAGCCGTGTGCGAGGCAAGTAAGGAGCAGCATATTGGGGTACAGAAATTGTAGAGAAGCAGCGATTTTCTGAATTTGTGCTGCAGCGTCTGTCACCAGCAACAATATGTTGATATACTGAATGGATTCTGGCCAAAGAAGCGATTAAGGTAACGCAATGAACTGCGTTATTGTTGTACTGTTAGTGCGTTCTAATCGAGTGGAATTGAACAAAAACATGTCAGATTCTTTGTTTAATTCAGTGTGCCTATTATTGCTGTCGAAATCTGTCCTCCCGTCGTATCAGTACATTCGTCCACTGCCAGCACTTGTAACAGCGTTAGGTTCAAGCTAAAGTAACGTTTAAAGCACAGTTTTGGTTTTCTGAATTTAAGAAGGTTACAACATTAAAAAGCAGTACAATTTCCACTTGAATTTTACAATTCCGACTTGAATTTTACAATTCTAACATAAAATTATAGAAACAGCCTTATGCATGACTTCATCTTATCAGGTGATACTTTATAACCCAAGGATCGCCGCTGTTTAAAAATGCGTACCATACTATTACTATAATTTCCGCTGCCCATATTTTCCCTCACCTTTTGTCTGCTGTACCTGTGAGCTTCTTAAAAAAAAGAGATTCGTGGACGGTACACAAGAGCTATAGCATATTCAGGTGCGCATGGGAACTGTGAGATGCGGGTGCTATAGATCAAGATTGTGCCTGCAGTGATCTGCAACCAGCACTTTTCACGACATTTTCTTCTTAGTTTACGTGACTAGGACCAATTAGCAAGTGCGGTATCTGACAACACGTATTGTACATCTCTCTCTCTCTCTTGTAAGTTGCGGCAGCTGCTTCCCTTCAGCATGTGTGAATTTTTTTTTTAGAATATATACAATACACGTTACATATAATTTTCACCCGCGAATGAAGTGCAAGAGGTGATAAGGTTTTCGTTGAAGATGCACGTGTGTTTCTATATTTGTATACATATATTTGTCTCTCCACCCAACAAGTGGTCGAAGGAGTTGAGCAGTGCTCCTAATTTTTTGCAAGGAGGTTGGTGGGTTGCCCTCGATGTGACCCATGCCTAAAAACTAGGATTAGCTTGCCATAAAAAATGACGGTGATGAAATTTGCTCATCGTCCAAAAAAGGTAGAAGGAGTTGAGCTATGTCCATAATTTTTACAGAGAGTCTTGTAGACTCTCCTCGATGTGATCCACGCCAAAAAACTAGGATTAGGTTGCCATAAAAAATGACGGCGTTGAAATTTGCTCTCACCGCTGGTGATGGTCTTACGCCACGAGGAGTTCTAGTTTACAGAGAGTCTGGTGGGTTCACCTAGATGTGGCCTATGAAAAAAAAAGTAGAATTAGTTGGCCATAAAAAATGACGGCGATGAATTTTGTTTTCTGCCGCCCCCCTTCCCCCCAAAAAAGGCAGAAGGAGTTGAGTCATAGTAATAATTTTTTTTTAGGCAGTCATGTGGGTTGTCTGAGATGTGAAAAATGGCAAAATTTTTGAGTTAGCTGGCCATTAAAAATGACGGCGTTGAATTTGTAACTCCACCCAGAAAGAGGCAGAAGGAGTTGAGCCATGTTCATGATTTTTTTCATAGGGAATCAGGTGCGTTGACTTAGATGCGAATGCCAAAAAAACTAGTCTTAGCTGGCCATCAAAAATGACGGCGATGAATTTTGTTTTCTGTCCACCCAAAGAGAGGCAGAAGGAGTGGGGCAATGTTCATGTAATGAAATTAGTTTACCATCAAAAATGACGGCGATGAATGTTGTCTGTCCACCCCAAAACAGGCAGAAGAAGCTGAGTCATAACAAGTTTTTTTCAGACAGTCAGATGAGTTGACTGAGATGTGAAAAATGCAAAAGCTCTAGAGTATGCTAGCCATAAAAACTGACAGCGTTGAAATTGCCCCTACAGCGGGTGATGGTCTTACGCCACGAGGCGTTCTAGCTTAACATATAGGCATCCTACTGTACATATGTAATGATACACAGGCTGTGACACACACTGAGAAATATTTCGATGCACGTAGGTGCTTCACAGAGAAGCATCAGGATGCACGTATTTGTTTCATTGCGTAGTTTGGTCTGTCATCGAAGCAGACAGAAAAGCACATTTCAGTCAGAAAAACACATTTCTCAAAAAACAAAGCGAACAAAAGCGTTGTATTTTTTACACGTGAGCAGCAAGACGCGGTTACCTACTAAGAAACAGATCGTTACTGTTTTTCACAGTTTCGTCTCTTCAGGTGCATCAGTTTTAACAGTTTTTGATGCATCTTGGTGCTTCATCGGCTTTGTCACAAAGCCGAAACATATACTGTAAGTGCATTAATTCATGCCAAATACATCATAAGACCCTATATGTTTCGTCATGATGTACTTTGTTTTTACGATGCACTTGCGTGTTTCGGTTTTGGGACAAAAATGCAAGTAATTTTGATGCATCTAAGTGCATAAAATTTCTCTCAGTGCAGGTTGGGTGCATCGTTGGGTGTTTGCTTGCTTACTTTTTTCTTTGCTTGTTTTCTTGTTTGCCTGCTTGATTACTTGCTTGATACGTTCTTCGCTCTCTTCGTCCCGTTCTGCAGTGTCGGATGTAAAAGGCCTCTGCTGAACGGCAACTGAACCGTTGCCGTGCATCCCGAATTGTCGAAAGCCAAGTACTGAAAGCGCCGGAAGTACCTCTAGGTGGTGGCAAAAATACTAAACTGAATTTCTAACCAACTGTATTGTTTGTCCGAGCTCATGATTCGCAAACTGAGTAAATTAGATTGGATTAGGTTGCTCGCAGTAGACGGACCAGTTTATTCAGGCCCAGTCCCGACGAGCATTTTGAGCTGACGCCCCGGCCCTCTATGAGCTATTACCGTTATGTCAGAAGATGTACGAGTAGATCTGAGGATGAAGAAAGGATTAGAAGGAAAAAAGAAGAAAAATGTTAAAAACTATGTCAAGCATAGGAAATGCTCGTGAAAGTGTAATTAATTGCATCAGATTATCGGGGATTCACGGACGTTCACGTATGTAGTTGGGTATGATCAGTAATGGTTTTATGTGACTATTGAAGCTTTAGCCATTAAAAGTTTAGGACTCTTAGAGGAGGAGCAGTTCGTAGCTGTGGAGGATATTGCTCCCAATGTTCGTCAAGGCGGTTTTCAAAAATTTGATTACCTTTTTACTTAGGAGGGGAGTCCATTCCAAAATGTTCACTATGAAGTACGGAAATACTGTTGACTCAGAGTAGTTCTTTGATCTTTACCTTTAACTTTTAAGTTTTTGGCCGTTGTTGTGGAAGCGATCATCGACTTCTCCGTCATAAAGTCCCATTGTAGGAGCGTCATTAAAGTCATTCCAGTACTTGAATGCTTCTATTAGTGGTCTCCTAAGTCGTTTTAGGTCGAGAGATATGGTATGAGTGTGACAATCTGTAGGAGACACTTGTACGGCATATCTTGCAGCTGAGAGGTAAGTTTTGTTGCTCTGCGTTTGATTCTTTCCTTTTAGTGATATCGTTGCACAAATGGGGCGACCAGAATAGAACAGAAAATTCTAAATGCAGTTGCACTGGCGCTTTGTAGAAAAGAATGATCAAATCCTTCGATTTGTGTTTAAAATTCATGGCAAAGAATCCCAGTAATCTGCTTGCTATTTTTACACTCTTTTCGGCTTGCTGACTGTGTTGTAAGCTGTTTGTGATAATCATTCTCACGTCACTTTATTTGGAGACCACTACTAATTCTATCTCATTCATTTTCAGTCAGGCTAAGACGTTCTTTGTTGCGCATTACCGAACATTTATCAACGTAGAAATTCATCTGCCACGCTGCGGGCCATTCCATGAGGCGGTAAAAATCCGTTCATCTCTTTGTTTGTTTGTCTGCTTATTCTTTTTTCAGTACCATAACTCAAATCGTTATGGACGGATTTTCAGAAAATTTACATGAGGTGATAGGTGCATTACAAAGAGTAAATGACCGAATATTTGTTTGTTTGTCGCTGCGTTTGATTTCATGGTTGTTAGCACAATAACTCAAAAAGTTATGTAGGGATTGCTATGAAATTTACAGGACTTAGTAGTAGTGCTAACAGACATGTGTTATTTAATTCTAGTGATTTTCGATTGGTCCGTTTGTGTGCATGACTTATGTTTGTGAGCAGGAGGACTCAAAAAGTTATGAACGGATCTTTAAAAAAATTACAGAAACTATTAATACTAACGACAAGCACAAATGATTAGATTTTTATGTGTATGCAAAGAAAATTGTGGCTGCAGAAAAAAATTGAACTTTCCGTTTCCGTTGCCTTGCTTGGCAGAGGTATGAGCTCTCAGAGTGCTCTGTACTTTATTTATTTTTAGGGAAAAGATTCACAAATTGTTCTGTAGATTGACACTAGTGGACAGTTACTTTACTCATTATTAAAAATATTATATAATTAGCATAACTGTACACAAACATTTTGGTTTAGCACTTCTACTGTAGATACGCTAAAAAATAAAGATATTTAGAATGAGAATAGACGTATTAGAACTAAAACTGATTCGATGATGGCTGTATTCCAAACACTCAGAGCGTTGTGGTCTGCTTATTACCCATCTCCTTACCTCGTGTATGCGCGACACTTGTAACTGATAAGTATATAAGGTCAATAACACCGAATCCCTTATATGGAGCAGCCTGCCAGGTGTATTTTTGGCAGTCTGAGTGTATAAAATGAAGGTGTCATGTCTCTCTCCATCACTCCGCGGCTGATGATCTACCACCTCAGTACACGTCGGAAGTAAGTCCTTTTTGTCTTACGTGCTCTAAAATAACACGACATGGTATGAAGAGAGTTTATGTTATTCATACCAGGCTGTGTGTCATTTTGCTACAAGACTTCGTTTGTTCTATTGTGTCCCTATACGAAATATTCATATACAGCTTGGTGCAGAAAGGGTTGAAACACTAAATAGTATTAATGAGAAATAGCTGTCCAAAACAAGCATGCCTTCCCATGCAACGACGAGATTTAATTGCCTTGCCGTGCAACACGAAAGCTGCAGTTTTTGTGCTGCACGAACACGTATACGCAGGTACTTTCCATCGGTGCACGGTGAGCCGTGCTGGCGTTGGAACAACACTTTTCTCAGTGCATGCCCAATAAGTATGCTTGCTCTTTTATGTTCACCACTTATTGTTTATTAGAAATTAACCTGATCAGTGTCGTGATCTATAGCGTTCTAAAATTAGAAATCCGGTTAAGCTTGAACGAAAAGTCTCGTATTATTGTAGTGCTAGTAAGTTGTAACTAATTATCCTGGGCCCAGATACATCGAGCTTTATATACAGTACTGTACATATTCAAGCTTGTAAACTTCCACTTGTAGTATATCTCACAGTTACAACTTGTAAATTCATTTACAAAGCCTCAGTACCTCGGAGCTCAAGAAAAAGTTCCTTGTATCTTTACAAGACCTACATACCAGCTATAGATACTTGCAATTTCTCTGATACTGCACCAACTGTAAAGGTGAATATATCTTGAACTAGAGCACTCTGAGAGCGCATACCTCCGCCAAGAAACACAACAGCTATGAAAAATTAACATTGGTTCTGAGACAATGATTTTCTCTGTATCAACACCAAAATCTAATCATTTGTGCCCTTCGATTGTGTTAAGAGCTCTAGTAATTTTTTTGAAGATCCTTTCATAGCTGTTTGAGTTATGCTGCTAACAAGCATTATGACAAACATGAGTCAAACACACAAACGAACGAACTGATCCGCACCAAAATTTGATCACTTATGCCTTTTAAAATTACTTACACCTCCTATGAATTTCATGAAGATCCGTTGATTATTTTTTGAGTTATTGAGGTGAGTTCATTACACACATCTGCTCTTGCGGCTGCATATCCCCCAGCAGGGTTTTGGGCTTCCAATGCCCTCCTCTCTGTGCCAAGGAGTCTCTGCTCCCCAGATCTTTCCGATCTACTCTCTCCCAGCTACACTCTGGCCACTGCTCGGCCTTGGCGGATTATATGTTCCGAGCGGGACGGATCGATGATCCCACCTGTTAACTCTGCGGACTAGGCAAACATTCTGTTCGTTACTTCTTCTCGTGTCCTAGTCACTCCCTGATCTTTCGGTGAGCAGTCTCTGGCTGGACCCGCTTGGGACTGCACGGTTCCTCGCTTCTCTTCCTCTCTTCGACTTTCTCCTCCCTCCCTCAGCCCAGGCCCCCTCTGGAACCTCCTCCCCAAGTTGGCATCGATGGACCCTAACGATGGAAACGAACAACAATAACTAAGCACTGTGTGTCTGCGCAGCCGCTAATTCCTCTTGTGATATTTTTTCCCCAGAAATCGCATTCTCAAGCAATTACTACTTCAAATGTAAACAATGTTAGGAAACCAGAGGTATGTTGTAATCACAACCCAGTTAGGTTACCGTAACCTGAAATATGGTCACCGCAACCGGTATCAAGATTGTGAAAACGCCATCTATCGATGAGCGGTGTAAGCTTAACAATAATGAATACCAGTGTTTATATTATTTTTAACAAGCTTGAGGCAAACAATTTACTCACTCTAAGGTTACGGTGCTTACCCTTTGCTTGTTTGAAGAATCTTAGGACTTATTCATAATAATTTATTAGCAATTTATGTTTTTAACGGCGACTTGTGTCGCCATAACCCGTGTCGCAATCGAGGCGTATGAATATACGCTAACTGAACAAGCGCTACTGGAAGTAGCGCAACTGGAACTAGCGCTGACCGGATTAAGAGCTAAGGATCCTTTATAGCTAATCTTTCAACAAAACTGCCATTTCGTCAAACGAGCGCTGTCTGTAATAAACGCTAACTAGAATGAGCGCTTCGCAATTGCCGTGGCCGTTCTTTGGGGTTATGAATGTGACAAACTTTGCGAGAGGCGGTGCCACACGTGTACCACCGGTAGCCCAAAAATAAAGATTACAACACGCCTCTGCAGGACTTGCCCTCACGCAAGTTAATTCCCTAGCAACATTTGGGGCCGCCGCAGCGCCGCCCAGAAGCTGAATTGGGGTTTTAGCTTCTGCAGCGACCCTAACTGTTCGCCGAGTTGCAACGCTTTAACAATATCGTGAACATGCTGTTTATTACAGCAGCTATTGTAACTGCTACGGGATTGTAAAGGACAATAACATACATCTGGCATCGCAAGGCCGGCCAATGACATGCTTCTCGGTTCCAATGTACAAATCTGAAGCCTAGTATAGCGTGGGCACACTATCGCAAAAATTGCTCAGTCACTCAGTCACTTCGGCCGTTAAGTTGCCTCGACCTCTTCTATTGGCGCATGAATGTCACGCTAAAACTATGCGTCATTGCAACTTTAAACAAACTCCGAAGTAGGAGGTAGTCTCAAAGCTTGACCGTTGTAGCTTGTTATAACGTACACATTGCAAGAAACAAGAAACGACTCATACATTAAGTATTCCTTTTAGTGGCCAAGCAATGTCCAAGCCGAAGCCTTGTGCGTTGCAACGTAATCGGAGCGAGAGTTGCGTGGCAATGCAACTTTTGCGTACGTGTGCGCTCGCCTTTATATCTCTCCCTGGGACACATCGTGGCGCCCCGCCATGGTGTCGTCTCACTGCAGGCGCACAAGCATATCCCTCATTTTTCTGTTCGTCTGTGTCTAAAATGTAATGGAACATGGGTAATTAGGTTTCTTAAATTCTTCTATATTTAAAGTAGCTCATGCTAGGGACAACTTATTCCATATGTTGTATTTTACAAGTGAAAATCATTACAGGGGCCGGCAAAGTGTGTTGATTAAATTTTGATAGAAAAATAATTCTTAGATTTTTCTCACAATTTTATAATTCAAAATATTTAATAAAACAATACTACAGTTTATTAATTACGTAAAAACATTTGTTTAAATCAGTAAGCAGTTATTACTCAATGCATTTTCTTTAATATCGTCTTAGGAGGACAGATTGTTTTATTTCAAACGGAGATGCTGGGAATTTAGGCGCATACACTGCTGTTTTAGGCCGGGTTCGATTGGGCAGCAAAATTAAGTCTTTGAGGCTTGACTTGTTTGAAACTTCAGGCAGGTGCCCTAGCACTGACTCTTAATGAGTTACTTGTACCACTTCCATGAACTTTGTCTTACTCCTGACAATAGAAATTTGATTCACTTAAGTATAATTAGGCTGTTTCTCTACCACTGCAACACGATTCAAAGTGACAAAGCTGAAGTGCCTGTCTGCATTTTGCAGCAAGTCAAATCCAGTGAGCTTGACTTGAATCGACTTAGCCAAAGATTGGCATTGAATAGATATCGTTGATAGAGTTCAAACTGCACTCACTGTTACGCTTCAAGTTTTCAATTGGAGGTATATAAAGGATATTGTCAGCATCTACAGTTGCCTCATAGCTCTTGTAAAAATACGAGCATTTCTTCCGTGAGTTACATAGTGTATAAACTTCGTAAATGAACTTACTAGTTGCAACTGTAAGGTTCAATGTGTACGAAACTTAACGAGCTTGTATCTACTCGCAGCTTGATACACCTACAATGGGATCTGGACTCTGGTCTGAGTTGCGCTCTACTGACTATTAAAAAAAAAAGAACTTTCTACCACAAATCCCGTGCTACCGCATTGTTTTAGAGGCTAGTTCACACGCTAGCCAAAAGAACGAGTTTGCTCAGCTAATCGTCCGATCGCTTTGTTGAGCCCTCGTAAACACAGCTTTGAGTTTACCAAAGAAGGTGTAAAAATGTTAGCCTTCAGTTCAGTTTGTTGAGCATTGCCGTTAGTTGAGTTTCCGACATATCGGCAGACTTGGAGGGAAACATAACTTAAAATTATTAGCGCATGCTATTTAAATGGACACACAAACGCATTAGGACGCGGAAATGACATAGTAGCTCGTTCTTTTGACTAGAGTGTGTACCAGCCATTAAGCTTTTACCATCTGAACTTGGTCTAGCTATGTTGAGATCTATTGATTTATAAAAAAACATATCATTTCCACGAAAACTCTCTGTTACCATTTATCTTATAAAAACGTCTATACGTTGTGGTCCATTGATTTCTGAAACAAACAATAATAATTGGACTTTCCTCGAGAATTTTAGTGGCATTAATTGTGCTCCTTGAAACGAATTATCCTAGCGTAAGTCGTGTTTTATTAATGACTATAAAAATGAAAGTTCCACCAGAAATTTCGTGCTACACCTATCCTGCTTTCGCTTAACTGTTACTTACTACTGCAATAGTTATCATTGCTTGTTTGTCTCAGGAATATTTAACTTTCATCTACAGTATTTTTATTCCAGTTAATATTTCAAGATAATTGACGAGCTGAAATATTCTTTCATGACGATAGAGAAAGGTCCTGTCTAAGTTGCTTTTGATCTTAGAGTCACAGCAAAAGATATGTTATTCTAATTCCCACAAAAAAGCTCGTATATACGGTATATATATATATATATATATATATATATATATATATATATATATATATATATATATATATATATATATATATATNCACAAAAAAGCTCGTATATACGGTATATATATATATATATATATATATATATATATATATATATATATATATATATATATATATATATATATTAGTGGGGAAATTGAATACCGACTGGAAGCAGTCGAATCAGATGAAAAATAAACAAAATTAGCTTGCTCAAAGATTCACCATTTGGCCAAGTAGGAACTGATTAGCACTTTTTCAAGTAAGTGACCATAATGGTTAATTCTAAAATGCAATTCCTGCAAGCACGTTCTGCGTCCGGCCTGTAAGGAAATAAGTCAAAATCATTATAGCTTCGGTCATTAATGTTGACTTTGCAATTTTGGACAAAGTTTTGGACATTGAACCCAAACCCTATTGCCTTTCAGACGGTTAAAAACGCAAGTCTGCACTGTAAAATGAGGCATTTAGTTATACCAAGCGTAAGTGTATTGCGAATAACATTTTACGGCCTCATCTAATTTGGTGAAACCAACGCACCGGCCGAAAAATATATATCCGTAAAAATAATTTATTAATAAAGTCCGTACTGGCACTTTACTAGCAAAAGGTTTCAACAATAAATTTTAGTTTGTCAGCTGCACATATTGAACGTTCTGTTCACATTCTTCTCCTATCGCTTACATAATAGTTTCGCTTCGAAAAAACCCAGCTTCAACAACAGAAAAGTTCATCCTTTGAAACAAGCGATGCCTGAAAATCACTATCAGCTTGATGCGTTTGATGCTACCACGAGTACTGAAATAGGTTACCCTCACGCTATAGATAACGCCCCGAAAATTTGCTCTGCGAGTGTTTTTATATTATTAATAAATTAATTTAAAATTGTACTTTTTCAGCTCTTTTCGCCGAAATGCATCCCAGCGTTGTTATGGTTGCCAGCTTGGCCATTCTCGCATTTGCTGGTAAGTTTAACGCCGAGATAACATGTACGCAATCGTAGGCTTTATTTGTGAGCGGCCATTCAGCTCCCTATAGTCGTTCAACTTCAGTACTTCAATTGCATTCTGTGTCATAGCTAACAACTTCACACTCTCGACAGTACATGTGTATGTGAGTTCCACGTTCACTCGTTGCTCAGTTGTATGTGGTGTAAGGCTGGCATCACTTTTTAATATTTCCCATGAAGTTAGACTGTAAAATAAGACGCCATTTTTAAATAAAGCACTCTGAGGGTGCATACCTCCACCAAGCTAGGCAATGTTAACGAAAATTTCAAATTGGTTCCAAAACAATGATTTCTTACTTATGAAAACAAAAATTAGGTAAACTGTGCCTTTTGACAGTAATAACAAGTTCTGTAATTTTCTTGAAAATCCCTTCGCAATTTTTTTAGTTATGTTTTGACAGACATTAGTCTACACACATACGGACTAACCGATCCTAATAAAAGTTGATCATTTGTGTCCTTTCACATATCTGACAATTCATGCACATTTGATAAAAATCTTTTGACAACTTTTTCAGTTATATTGCTAACACACTGTGAGAAAAACAAATAAGTGAACCAACAAATCATTACAGAAATTTGGTCATTTCATAATTTTTTTAATTCTAGTACCAAGAAACTTAAGAGGCAGACAAACAAACAAGCAAACGGTTTAACGGATCATTACTAAAATTCAATCATCTGTTACTCTTTTACTTCTAACATACTAACAACCCCTGTAAATTTCGTAAAGATCCGTTCATAACTTTTAAGTTTGTTTGATGACAGACAAACAAACAAAATGTACAAAAACGTGACCTCCTTAGCTGAAGAAAACAAGGTCAGAGCGACGACGATTGAAATAAAAGACATGGCTACTAAAATTTAATTTATTTGGATCTGGACGTTTCGACCCGTATAGTCGTTATCAACAATCTAAAATAATAGAAATAAATACTTGTCGCTGGATAAAGAAAATAAAGAAAATTATTTTCGTAGTATTATTTTTCAAGAAATGGTTATCCACTGCCTTCAGTTCATGATTTTGTAAAGAAACTTTCATACAGCAATACCGTACTCTCCCGGAACTGTGGTGCCGACTACAGAGAGGAAGAAGAAGATGCTGTTTCTTCAGCCCTCCCTAAGTCGCAAAAACTGAAGACCGATTTATTACTCCTCATAAATAAGTAATTATGTGCATTGATTTTCGAATCGTTTTAGTAAACAACTTTAAGCTTGGTACAATCTTTACATTTAAAGATAAGATACCTGCTCTCTATGGCTTACCGATACTGTTGCTCATTGTGTGGGTCTGCGTAGGTTGGTTCTTCCATGCATGCGCCTAGGGTTGATGCTGGCGAAGACGAGCCATATCTTCGCTGATTTCTGCAGAACAAAACTGTCAGATCGTCAAGCTTAGCACATTTCAATACACACATAACGGCGAAATGTCTTAAGGTAACATTATTTAAAGCTATATAATAGAGAAGTGGAAAATAATAACTTTAGAAAATGGATTACTCGTTTCTCCGCCGATTTTTTATTCCCCAAAACATAAAACTCAGCGCCTGAGTGTTTTGTACGATCTTGAGGCTTGCAAACGATAGTTAGACAAGTACGTTTCTGCTGGCAACCATCGTTGTTACGTTTGACATCGCAGATGGAATCATAGCCATTCAAAGTGATATAAAAAAAGTGCAAGCGTTGCTTACCGTAGTAGTAATAGATAAAAAGGGAAAATGGACTGCGTGTTACTTTGAATTGGTTGAACGCGACGAAGAAGACTGGCCAAGACCCATCCTGCTGACTTCACTCTTCGGGCAACTTTTTTTGCCGAGTCTGGTAGATCATTTGTTAGTAACTTGGCGAAGTGCCCTTTCCCGTAATTTTTGTTTCTCTTCTGCATTGGATTTTAGAGTTTTCATCTATAAGGAACTGGCAACTCTTTGACTAAATTATTCAGCAATACGCATGCATGCAGAATATTTCTAGACTCTTATTTTTCTAAAAAAACATTTCGATCATTGGAGTCGCTTTCCATAAACAAGGTGAGACCAAACCTTAACGAAATGCAGTCGTCGTACACCTTGAAGATGGCCCTCCATTCGACAAGCTTCGTTTTGTTGGTAATGTGAACAGTAACAGCGTTTGTACAACCAGCGCATCACCTTTTCCATTTATTTTAAATCGTTGATGATGACGACCTACCTATGTACGGTATAGGGTCGAAACGTACAAATTTAGACCGAATTTTGACAGACATGTCTGTCAGATCAACAGTCTTCGCTCTGACTGTTAATTTTAATATTGTTCATGAGAAAATATAACTTGGTCTGAAACGAACAATCTGCTGCATGAACTTATCTTTAAATTACCGATTATTCGGAGTAACCGACATAAGCTAAAATACAATTTAACGTAAGTGAATGTTGAAAAAATACTTTATATGTTCAACACGCAGTATTTTTCAAACGTAAAGGACAGTGAAATAATGTATAAATTATAGGAAAAACGAGCAGAAAATACATACTCGTCGTTTCTATGGTGCCTGATCCTTTGTATTACGGTATGTATGAATAACAGTAAATCGATATTTCCGAAAAAGACACTATACCTTTGCTGAACTAAGTATGTGTTGTTTGTCTGTCTGTTTTTTGTCAGCAACTTAACGCAAAAAAAGGTGAATTAAGGCTCGTCTTGGAATTTACAGGAACGGTTACGCACGTAATGAGGAAAAGAATTCAATAGGAGAAAAAAGTTCTGTGATGATCTGTCAGTACGTTTGTCTGTCTGTCTGCCCTTCTATTTTTTAGCCTTGAGTTTCTCGGAAGAGGTATACGCTCTCGGAGTACTGCCTTAGTCCCACGTGCTTTTTAATGTGCTCTACTCTGAATTACCGAGAGTGGCGAGCTCGTTTTATGAAATAGGCCGAAACTTCCTCAAGAAGTGAAACCCTTCACTGAGGGAAAAGCCACACGATTTAGCGCTTAGTCTAATATATATAGACATATATATATATATATATATATATTTGTGCTTATTCCAGGTGTGGAGGCAAGAATCCGCAGCGATACAGGACTTCCCTTACAGAATATTCTGGCAGATAACGGTCGCAAACGGTCCGCTGAGAAGAGAGCCCGGGTAGGTCAACCGACAACCTGCTCTTCAAACGGCGGAAGGTGTCAGCCCGCAAGCTCCTGCCCCCAAGAAAACCAAATCGGCCCTTTTGACCTGTGCGGAGACAATCCCGCCGTCGCTTGCTGCAAAGAATCTGACGGCGCCATGTCCAATCGCGTCCCTCAGTTGCAGTCCTGCCGGAACCTAGGTGGCTTCTGCGCCAAGAAGGGTGATTGTGGAAGCATTGTAGCTCCTGCAGACGCATGCGGTGATGCAGACTACTATGACTGCTGTGAATTACCTAGCCGAGGGTCTCATGTCGTCCAGATTCAGTCGTGTTTCGCCCTGGGAGGAATGTGCGTCCAAAAAGGTACATGCCCGATGGCGGATGCCCTCGCGTCTCCAGATTCTTGTGGCGATTCCAACAACTATGACTGCTGCAAGGCGACCGACGTAGGATCAGGCTGCAGTAATAATAACCTCAGCAAGCGACGGGTGACAGACGAGAGTAACTCGAACCGTGGAGAGATCGAGGAAGGTTACCATGCGTGCATGGTGGCTGGCGGTCGGTGCGTGGAGCAGCAGCACTGCTCATCATTTGCCCAAATTAGATCACCATCCACTTTCTGCGGTGGCAGGGACAGCATAGTCTGTTGCGACTTTGCTAAATTACATGCTGAATCAAGGTTGTCGCTTTAATTGAATAAAATTCCGTTGTAGATCGTACCACCAAAGCCGGATGCCCTCATAGGATTGTCGTAGGTCAACTCAGAAGAACCGTGGCTGCGACTTCAAGCTTGTGAACACTGCGCTAAAAGTCTTAAAATTGCAATTTTTGTGAATTTAAACTCACTCATAATTGTGAGGGACAATCCAAACTTCAACATTTAGCCTTGCTGAGTTATGAAAATTGCTGTGGCAGCTTATATTTAAACAATGCGTAAGCTGAAGCCATGTCCGCTGCAACATATTTGAGTTGGCGCTACGCTGATAGCCCTGACGACAGTCATATTTGCGCAGCCGGCTTTGAAAACAATTTTTTTAAACATATTGTGTTCTTAATTCTTTTACAGTTTATGAGAAACTCTTAAATCTTTGAAGATCTTGATACTGCCCAGTTCCATGCATATTTATTCATGTAATATAGCGGCTACTGGCCCTAGGTAAACACAATATAGTTACAATATAATTATACGAAAAAGGGAAACACAAACAGAGTAATTGAAGAAACTAACAATGGTAAAATGTTTCATGCGCACTGCCTACTAGAAACAATTAAGGGTATTCTAGTTCTCTCTAGCAGAAGTTGAAAATTTTGCACTTTAATGATAGGAGAGTAATGCCAGCAGGAAAAGTTCTGTTGCCATTGGCGCTCCATGACATCACGCCTGTCTTAAAGCTATTTTCGCCGGGTATGCGTTTTGCACGCGTCTTTTATGTTACGGAAGTGAATTTTTCACATTTAATAGGAACTATGGAAAGAGTGGATTACAATATCGTCGCAAGCCTGCACACACACACACACACACACACTACAATGCCTTCCATTGGCTCACCGAAGTCGATAGCCGAGTCCATATAAGGCTTGACTTGTACGGAACTTCAAGCGGGTGCGTTAGCTTTGTCGGGTTGAATTTGATGCGTACCCGTGAGACTTCTGGACTCATTTTTACTTCATAAAATGGTGTTTCGTATACCCCCTCAATCTAACTTGGGTAACTTTTCACACCTGCGACAAGATTCAAAGTGACGAAGCCAACACTCCTGTCTGAAGGTGTCCGGTGTAGCCAAGGCCTGTGGGCTTGACAACGCAGTACCAATCGATGATACCGTCAAAGTCGAACTAAAGCAAGCTCACTATACGCTTGACTTAACCGGAACTTCGGAGAGAAACGCTGGTTTCACCACTTTTAATTAAGCGTGCTGCAGTCATCAGAAACAGCCCGATTACGATTGAGGCGGGTTGAAATTCAACTTAATGAGAGCAAAACTGAGTTTATTGAAGTCTCAGGGGTAAAGTTCTATATTTAACGCTTTAAACATGACTCAACAAGTCACAGATAGAAGAGCTCAGAAAAAATTAAGCCGTTAGGGCTTAATTTCGGCAGCCACTCGATGCGGCCATAGTACCCACAGAATTACAGCATACTGTAGCATCTATTGAAACTTTTACAGCACGCATTTCTACCCTGCACGCCATAGTGGCCCGGTATGCATGGCATTATTGCACTTGTGTTTCTTTGTTGAGTGGCATTTAATTCTTCGTTACGGTTTTCTTTTACAAATATAGTTAAGTGAAGCACTGCATGTGGTTTTTATATATCCCTCATTTATACATAATACTAGAGTGTAAGGATTTCTATATACTTATTCCAATTTTAAATTCCAACTCAATTTAAAACTTAGTCCTGAAATTCGGACTAGAGCCTTGGCTTCGCTTGTTGAAACGGATTTCAGGCATTAATCCTTAATTGGTTAAGCTTGAGACTGCCGATAACTCAATCTTGCTTTGTAAAATGAAGTCTAAATCAGTCGCCACTGTAAATGTATCAGTTCTCATAGGCCTATACGCGAAGCCAAAAGTGCATTGGGAATATGGCGGCGACTACACAGACAAAATAAATCCTGAAGCGCCAAAGGTCGCTCGTTTTAATGGTGTCACTTCCGTCTTCGTTGAACGATCTTCAACTTGATTTTTGAGTTAAAAAAATAGGAGGAATTACTTTTGCAACGGCCCTTGTATTCAGTATGAATACTTCAGGATGCTGTGCCCTTAATATGTCGGAATTAATAAGCATGAATTTGAGAAACATATGGGTTCATTACCTCTGCCAAGGAGGTTATGTTTTCGTCTAGTATATATATATGTCTGTCACTAAGATAGCTCAAAAAGTTCAGGACGGATGTTAACGAAATTTACAGGGTTTGTTAGGTATGTTAAGAGAAAATGATGATTAACTTTTGGTGAAGATCCGTCCATCCGTTTGACTCATATTTTTAGTGCCATAACTCAAAAAGATATAGGAGGATTTCTTTGATATTTACATGAGTTGTTAAGTATATTACGAAGAGTGAATGACCAAATTTTTGTGTTCGCTTGTTAGAAGCTGTGTTTAATTTTGTACTTGTTAACGCAATAACTCAAAACGTTAAAAATGGATCTTTATGAAATTTACAGGAGCAGTTAGTTATGTAGAAAGACATAAATGATTGAATTTTGGTGCAGATTTGTGGGTCTGTTCTCAGAATGTTTGGTACTAGCATATCTCAAAAAGTTATGAATGGATCTTTAAGAAAATTCCTAAAACTGTTAATATTATTAAAAGGCACAAATGATTGTATTTTGGTGTTGATAAAAAGAAAATCCCAGTTTCAGAACCATCTTAAATTTTTCGTTACCGTTGCCTAGATTGATGGAGGTATATGCGCTCTCAGAGTGCTTTAGTTATTATTATTTTCATTTGTGTGCAATATATACACATTGCTGAACATAATTTATCATCGCATGAGCACACAATCAATATATATATATATAGATATATGTGAAGCATCCTGAACACCGACCAGCATTGGCCTCAAGGCCAGAATATATGTTGGCTGATACTGTTAGCGCAGTTATGATAAAAAATCATGACAATGGTAAAATCTGTGCAGTTACTCTAAATGAATGTAGTGTGTATAGTCTCCATTAGGAATAGGGAACTGTTTCACTAACATTGAGGAAAGAAATATGATGTACACCGCTTCGTTTTCTAACTTAGAGTTCTCCCGAAACTAATTCAATTGACTTACCTGTCTCTCATTTTCGCAGTTCCGCTGCACCGCCAAGTGCAACGTTCTATAGACCGTAGATTGTTTAACATGGTACTTAATATAACTTATTTAGTCTGTGCACTAACGTGACGACACATTTCAATGCACATCCATGACAGATTATTTTTTTAGAGTGTCACACCTTCAATATCTGCAACAGACCATAGGTGCAGAAGTTTAGTCACCATAACAATGCAATTTGCTATCCCCTGTGATTCCTGTGATTCGGGTGGTTTAAAATATGATAGGCATTACTTTTGGAACGACCCTTACTATGCGTGGCTACAGTGGTGTAAACAGTTTTTTGGGCACATCGAAATAATGGGTGATGGAAAAAAACGTGCTATTCCACACATACAGAAATATTACAGTACAATTAAAAAATGAATTATATCTCACTCGTTCGATGTTATATGAGTAATAATTCTTAGGGTTCCCTGCGCTGTGTATAAGGATGGCATGACGGCAAGAGGTGGATCTTCGCATATCTTGGTATTGATTCTGATGCTGCTGTAGCAGATAAATGATAAAATTGGTTACTGATTTTGGTTCCTTTTTTTCATGACATGTACCCTTCTCTTTAACCTTCTTTCCACTTTAAATCATACTAAAAAGTGCGTGTTCGAATGTTTATTGTAATTGGCGACTTGGGCGGGGGGCGTCCGTATCACACCTGGCCGTCAAGGGGGCGCTAGTCCATAAAAGTTTCGGAACCACAGCTCTAAAACTGCCCCAGTTTGTAGCTCTAATTTCCGTCTATCTATTATTGAAGAGCGTAACACAAGAAGGAACAAAGCTATTAATACAAACAAACAAAATCAAATATTTCTCATATGGCTGCTGGGTCGTACATGTTTAGAACACAGCATTTTGAGGTGTCCATGCTTAAGATTAACATAAGAATAACACTTAATACTAGCATATCAGAGAAGTAGCATTTGTTGCGCAGTGTTCCACTTAATGCATTTTACAGAAAATAGAGAAAAATTGTAGTTGCCAGTCATAATGGTAAAACACTTACACCTGAATAATCAAAGAACAAAATCATATATGACGTTTGGGGGTCCCAATGGATTACAAAATAAAGCGAAAAATTATTGCCTTTCCCATGTAGTTTTAAGAACATAATTGGTGATACACACTGAACTTCGAAATCTAATATATTCTACTCCTTAATTTTCTTATTATTCTGGCATCTCTAAAACGAAAAATAGTAAACAATTGAAATGTGGATTGTACTAACGTTTTTTGTCTATCTGCGACAAAAATGGAGAAAATTTTACGCTAAAACTAGACATGCTACGGTTTAGAATGCGATGTGTGTTTTCCAAGGTGCGATAGTTTATATCCATTATAATCTGATACGCCTCAAGAAGTTTAGACATGAAATAAAATAAAATGGACGTATTATAGTTTGAACTAGGGCAATCTAAGAAGGAAAGAGAGAAATAACAGTCATAGCAGGGGTAAACTGTGTTAACCGTTCGAAACTAAAGTGACAAGATGGCTAAGTTTTGGACAGATGCATCTATATATTTTTATCCTACATTGATGAGGAGGAATCATTTTTTTTTACCGAAAAACGATATGTTACAGTTTGAATTATGGTGCGTGATACACGGTGTAAGTAAAAAAGGAAATATATATATATAGATAAATGTCTTATATTTGTTATAGGAATAGAGCAATCTTGAAATAAAATAGAATAAATGAATTATATCACAGTGAAAAATACGTTGCACGTTTCCAATTTAATTCATTATCTAACTGTGATTCCCCTATTTGTGATAGACGAGAATATATTGGTGGAAAACAGCTTATGGGGGCATTAGAAAAGTAGAGTAATCAAATATCACGTTAGAAGATATGAATTAACTGAGATGTTTGCTGTGCTTGAGAGAGTGTCAGCCACGCCTACCGTAAGAATTTTAGCAATGAAGCAGAGCAAAAGTGAATAATTTTACTACATGGATGCAGTACCCAACATATTAGGAGACCGCAGCACCATGCGTATTTTATTTTTAGTCTCAAAGCTAACATGAGTGTTTTCATCTTTATTCTTAAAGCTAACACATGGGACAGAATTCTCTTGACGCCAGATTTTGTTTGTTTTAATATTATGATAAAAAAGGGAAAATGTAAAACTAAAACTAGACATTCTAAACAGCATAAAGTGCAACAAGATTTGCTAACATGAGTGTTTTTATCTTTCTAGTTCAAGCTAACACAAGACGCAGAATTTGCCAGACGCCAAATTTTGTTTAACGTTCTCATTTTATGATAAAAATAGGGACAATGCAAAACTAAAACTAGACATAGTAAACAGTGTAAAGTATAACCAGATTTGCTAGATTTTGTAAAATGTTTTCATTCTATTTCTGATTACACGATTCGATTATTTTACACCTGTGTAGACGGTCTCTTCCATGGTCCTCCGAAAGGGAGAAGGTAGAATCCTAGTGGTATAGGTCGACCACCTCAATCACCGGCCCACCTTCCACAATGGAGGGGGGGAAGGAGTACTGAGAGCCTATCTAATTTGAGAAAAAAATTAATCTCGCCAGCAGGAACTACGGTAAGCTACAACATCTCCTACGGTTAAGGCACTTGGGACCCTTGGGTCCGTGAGGCCCAAACAATATTTTGGAAGGGAAGGGTTATTTATCGTTTTGCTAATATAAATAAGTTTTATCCCCAGCACATTTTCGGCCCTTTTGGTTCAATTATAAAAACTAGTACTCAGCAACTCCATAGGAGGAGAATGAAAATAGCGTTTTGGGGGAAAATCGTTATGAGTGCGGGATTATTCCTATGATGTAGATCAGTGCCTCCTTTTGTGTTTTCGTGTCTTCCTTGCACACGGAAGAAAAAACACTATCAAAACTGGAAAAGTGAAAAGCGTACTGATTGAATTCGTGTTGAAATAAGCGTTATATTTATGAGGGAATGGAATTGGCGATGTAGGCCTATGCGGTTGCACTTAACTGTTGGTTTTCTCCGTTTGGCGGGTGCGTCATGTCGGACGGGTGGTGCTGATGTTGGCCAATTGGGTCGATGAGGATTAAGCCCTCGGCGTTGGACTTCAATTCCAGTACGTTTCCTTTCCGGTTGCGATTGAGTCCAGGTTTCGAAGAGCGAAAAGACTCGCTGATTCCTGATTGGAACTGCAGGAAAGATGCTGATTCCCGGACTGTAACTGCCCAGATAAGGCTGTGTGGGTATCTTGCTGTAATGCATGCCGTGACCCCATGGCGCGTTTCCATTTCATCTTTTGCTTTACTTTATCAAACGCCTCAAACTCTGACTTTTTGTGTGTGACATTCTAAAGAGCAGAAACATTCCAGGGCGGCACTTGGCTTACATATTATATGCGTGGGTTCAAGAGAAAAGTATGCTACGTTCTAAATTTACGATGTTCACGAGTACGTAAGGAGAGCATCCTAGAGAAAAAGGCGATTAATCGCTACACTACATATTAAATCGTACTGTCTACATTCACACCGCTAAAGATACGATTCACATAATTCACAAACGACACATGAGCAAACAGAAAAACTTGGAACTACACGTGTAATGCACAATTGCATAAACACGCCGCCAGGGGTTGGAGTAGGGACGTGCGCTCGTAAATACGGTGGGGCTTTGACTAGCGTACCGAAAGCAGCGTGGGGACCACAGTACACAGTACACCTTCTCTGTACCTGTGTAGCTGGCCAGTAATGAGCGGGAGATTAAGAAAACAACCTACGATGGCCTGAGGTCCCACACTCAGACTCAGATACTTCGACTTGTCGATGTGATGTAAGTTTGCAACATGCGGTCAGGACTAAGTTTCTTTTTCGCCCTATTGGGTGTCCCCAGGAAGCAAAGAATGCAACGGGAGGACTCAATAGGACTGAAATAAAACATAGCTGTGACCGCACGTAGCAAATTTACATCACATCGGCGAGTCGAAGTGTTTTAGGTGTGGGACCTCAGACCTTCGTATATGGTTTTCTTTGCTTCCTGGGTGTCCCGTTTCATTCTTTGCTTCCTGGTTGGCGCGTAATATTCTGATGAGAAGATTACTCTGGGGGTGGCATTGGCACCACAATTGTCCGGTAGATTATAATTTGGTGCGTGATGCCACTGAGCCTTGGAGATTGGGTTGCAAATTTATAGTTGTACTATTATTAAGAAAGAACGTACATGTTTGTATTGTGATATAAACTTTAATGGTATTAATCTATGATAACCTCCCGTCCGTGGAGAATAACGAATACATGATAGGTATATTGTAAGCGGCAGCGTACATATATGGAATTGTGTGGAGGTACAACTTCTTTGTTGGTGTGCACCTGCTATAAGGTTGCTTCAATAATATTTAATTTTCATGGAGTGTCCAAGCAGGTCCAATATTTCCAGACAATAATAAAAAATCGCGGAAAATTCGTATAATTTTCCGCTAACATGGTGTAATTATACTTAGGAAAAATATCCTTACCTGCTGCTTAAAATGAACTTTTTGAATTAGATCGGACTACTAATATAAAATTTTACAATGAAACCCAATCAAAGTAAATACTCATGACGCAAATAGATGGAAACGATAGAAGGTAGGACGAGGTAAAATCTACCACGTTAATAGTAATTGGCATCTGTTTCCATGGCAAAGGGTGGGAATGATTAAAAATTGTAATGGCTCAATATTTGAGTTCAATATTTTACAGCATGCAGTGAACAGTGAACTCTAGCGATCAAATACAACAACTTGTTTCAGTTTCCTTGATTTTTAAAGAATTTTATCTTAAGCATTATAACTGCATTAAGAATAAAAAGAAGATATATATTCATTATAGAGTATACTCTGTTTTTGAACGCTGATTTAGATTTTATGGTGCATTTGCATTTTAAGTTTCCTAGCGGCAAAAGTTAAGCTTAATAAGACTGTATCATGATCAAGTCTAAAAGTGTAGCTTACGTCGGCGTGTTGCCGAACGTCAATATGTTGATGTACAATGCCATTCAACAGTAGCGGACTGATCACGTTGATGAGTGGTTGTATGTTGGTATGCCGGTAACACCATGAGAAATTTGTGATCGAATTCGCAAGTTTTACACTGTGTCCCATGTTTTCGAACGAACCCGTACGACCGTCCATTAGATGACGTGGCTATTAGTGGAAATCCTCATTTAATACTTGAATATTATCGAAGAACTGATTGTTTACAGTAGTGCACCAAAATATCTGCGTTGCTTGTGTTGTCGTCTGCTGAAACGTGCAGCGTTACTTTAAATTTACAACTGCATACCACAAGTTACATTACCGAATAACAAAATGGGTAACATATACACGGTTGGCCCTAATGAGGCCCTCGTTGTGTCTGGTAAGTAATATTCACTTGTATTAATATATTTTCAACCTTTCCCGTCAATGTCATTCAAGACTTTCAAGTAGGCTAGCCTATCAGCTTACAATTGTAGCACATATGATCAGATCATCTGAAAAAACTATACCTAGCCGAACTTAGTGATACCGCTTTAATCCTGCAGCTGTTTGGTGTTGCACTTTGTGCCACTGTTGTTTATGGGGGGAGATCCTTCACCATGGTGTTTGCCTCCTAATGTTGCTGTGAAGTGTGAACAGGTCGACAATCAATTGGGCTAGGCCACAGAACTTTCATAAGTGACTGGGGAGCCATCGAGTCAAAGGTGAAGTAGCGTGAGGCTGTTAAGTTAGAGGTTAGGAGTTGAAGTTGAAGAGAGGGTCAGTACAGGATCCCCATTTCCGAGGGCGGCAAACCACTTGGCGAGAAGTGCTACACTATGATATGAGGTTCCACAGGTCGCGGCGCTCATAGGTGCCCACCCGCATTTCCGAGGGCGGCAAACCACTCGCCAAGATCTTGGCGAGAAGTGCCACACTATGAAATGAGGTTCCACAGGTCGCGGCGCTCATAGGCGCCCACCTGCATTTACGAGGGCGGCAAACCACTCGCCAAGATCTTGGCGAGAAGTGCCACGCTATGAAATGAGGTACAGGATAAGGTTAGATGAGACCAGAATCGGTTGAGAGCAAAGGGTGCCTTGTGTGGCCGAAGCGTGCGGTGCAGCAGTGGCAGCTGTATTGTTTTTTTTGGTTGCATAGTGCTCTCTACCCACCACTGACCTCTAAAAGCGCAACACCTGACCACGACCCCATAGCATTTGGTCTGTCTGTGCATGTTCTTTATTGTATATTGTGTCACTATGCATGGTGCATAAGGTACCAGCTGTCTGTGCATGTTGTGCATCGTGTATTACGTCAGTATGCACGGCGCATAAGGTACCAGCTGTCTGTGCATGTTGTTCCTGTACGTATCACGTATAGTAACTATAGGGTAAGACGGGGTGATTTCGCCTCGGGGTGAATTTGCCGGGGGGTGAATTTGCCGGGGGGTGTTTTTTTTTCATTATAGAGCCTATATCTCAAAATGAAACAGACATACAGGAAATCTGGAAGTGTCCAGTGGTAGAGGAGTTACTAAGGACCAAATTGGTCTATTTAAGATGCATTTCATTGCTATAGGGAGGGGGAGGAACAGTAATTAATAAGAGTGACAATTTTAAATTTTTTAGGTGTACCTACTTTTTCATGTTTAGGTAATGTCTCATTATTCCCACAGATTATTAACTCAAGTAGTTTTTTGGTTAAGCTAGAGGTAGTTGATTGCATCATCTAGATGGGTCAAA
>LQNS02278070.1:7145193-7164873 GCA_001587735.2 Parhyale hawaiensis
CAACTCCCGGAGGAGGAGTTCTTAAGTTGCGGAGGATGTCTCTCCCAATATACGTCAAGACGATTTTTAAACGCGTTGACTGACTCCGCACTAACAACATCGGAGGGGAGTCTATTCCAAATGCTGACTATGAAATACGGAGCAGTTTCGATAAATTAACAAATTTATAAGTTGAACTCATTACTTGAAAATTTCAGTGTTTAGTTTACAATATGAATCTCAGTAATTACCAGGTTAGGCTACTGAAACTCGCGTTCGCATTCAATTACTCCTCTTCCAGTTTCATATTAACTCTATAGTCTTCATCGATTCTGCTACCATGCTGCTATGCTCTGACGATCCTTGGTCCCGATTTTTAAGGGCTAAGCGCTGAGTATTTTTTAGTGGGTACAGTTTAATTTGGACTGTGCGGACGAATACGCACCCTAACATAAGTCCTAGCTTCGGCTTCCTTATGGCAGCGATCCTGCTACTACCGTAGTTTATGGATATAATTTGAAAAATGCACAACTTATTTCAATGCCTTTTCATATTGTAGGTGCACCGTTGCTGGCGCCGAATACACGTTCCAAACGTTGATATTATTGATGTATTACTATTAGCTATAGGCATAATTATAATCATTCCACGAAAACTGGGAACCGACGGACCCCGTGCCTATCACGGAACACTCGAACACTCGTTGGTGACCACTCTAAAACTGCCTACATTCCAAGCTTGAGCCCAAATCCTAAGTCTTCATGTATGTTTTTCAATAGCTCACTGGCTCAAGACGATTGTCTTTACAGCAAATACCCTTTGACTTCTTTACCTTTGCTTTATGTCATCATTCGGTAGGTATTGGTTAGGCGTATTTTCTCGTCAACGTGGACTTCTTTCTCACGTAAGGTACGGTTCTGGTCTACACAGGACCATAAATCTCATTGACACGACTAATTAGCTATTGGAGAGCCTCGTATTCGTTGATTTCTAGTTTTCTTAGGTCCGCGCTTGCCAAACCGCAGGCCCCCCCACACTCGCTGAGTAACCCACTGTATCTATGCCAAACTGAACAAGTATCTATGCAAATACTGAATCAGTATCTAAGCCTAAACTTCCTCTTCTAAAACCATATTCAATCAAATGAAAGTGTTACCCGAAAAAGCTCTTTATATTCCCTTATATTGTTACTTAATTAGTCTCTTTAGTTTTGATTTTGTCATATCCTAACATCTTCGCGTATATTAGTTAGCTACGTTTGACTTTATCATTATCCAAACAGTATCTAAGTCGGAGGTTTCGGCGGTAGGTAGGTACTGAGTGGTTCACGCGTTTGTTCAAAGAGTAGCCTAGTAGTCAGGGAAAATGGACCTATTTCATATATGTGGAATTGGCCGCAGAGTTTTTTTTGTTGTCCGAGGCGACGGAGTCGGACACTTGCTGGACACACAACTCTACCGTAACCTCTTTCTGACTGCCTGCAGCGGCTATAAATACATTCAGTGCGGTAACACAGTCGTTTCGATAAGCCTCCTCTGCTGCGTTACCGTCCAGTTAGGGAGCCGTAGGGACGTAAATTGATGTGCTGCTCTCGCGTATTGTGCCTCGAGTGCACTTCAAATATCGACCTTATGGCAGCCCCTGAGGCATTTTATGTCGGCATTGCATGCTGTCAGTTAAATTATTGGCCCTATGATTGCGTGCTGACTCTCCATCCCCCCCCCCACTGCCGCCGCACTCCCTCTTCTTCACCTTACCCATCCTTATAACTGCATCCATCCCAACTCCCCCCTGCCAGACTTCGCTGCGCCTACCGGTCGTCTTCAGGGCCCTAAAATATTTTTATGTTCTCTTTGCTCGAATTTTCTCACTCGTCTTACTTCTCTGTCCTATCAAAAGTTGGCACCCAAGCAACTTCCTCGTCCAGGGAGTTTTTTCTTTACCCACCTGACCGTCTTTCCGGCAACTCGATACAATTAGGTACCACCCACCGTACGTACCAGCCATGTAAAATATTGCATTTCCAGGTATACCTATTAGTGAAAAGTGAAGTTCAGTTTGTCATTTTAGTTATGACAAAATAAACTTCCTCCGATTAATGAGACATCGAAAATCGTTTTTGACGAATTCACTTTCACAAATGGTAAATTGAATTTCAGGTGCCCTTCTAGGCTGAGCTTCAAGTAGAAATGTGTCGATAAGTGAGGTTAGGTATTTATACTACCTGAACGGAACATAATCTAATGTAGGTATGCTCTACTCTTTAACTAACCTAACGCATCCCCCTCAGAGGAGAATAGGATGGGCCAGAGATAGTTAGGATAGTTACGTTTACCCGTCCTCTGTTATGGAAAGTAGCGTCCCGAGCGAGTCCTCATAGGGTACCTGTGACTTAGCTAATTTTTCGGGCCATCTTTCCTCCGTTCTCACTGGGCTTCCTTCCATTTTTAAATATTTTGTGATGATACTCTGTTCCGTTTTTCTGTGTGCCAGGATCGAGCGACGAGCCTGACGAGTGATTTTTGTGGCATCCGGCGTGCTGAGTTGGCAATTGCTTGGTATGCGAAGCTGGGAGGGGGCACCTGCCTGACCAGGAATGGGAGAGTAAGGGGGCTCGGGTCGTTGAACCCACCGTTTCGGTGCCATAGTTCTTCGCGACTCGTGGTCGGTTGCAGCTGTACTTACTCTTGGGTTTCCAGTGTTGGGTACAGTAAAAGTTGACTTTACCTTTACCGACTTGCTGTTCCCATTTGCGTTGATGCTGTGTGGCTTCCTTGATTTCCTTGGCGTAATAAATGTCTTGCTCTCGCACAACAACCAATTTGTGCTGGATTAGGTATGAAGGCTTAAACGAATTTACATAATAATAATAACCTTATATATATATGTTGAGTTACCTTACCTAAGGCCTTTTAGTATAACTGCCGGGACTGAATATCATTTGTGACGAACCAGCCCGGAAATTGCTTGGTCGCGTACTCGCCCTGTCTACCGTATAGATACTCCCTTCTCTTTCTGGCAGAAATAAAGAGACAACGTTTCGCTAAATATCACTTGGGGGCTCCCAGGCGCTATCCGTCTGATTCTTTCCGTCTGGGCAGAGGCGCTGCAAGGAATACTGATGTTATCAGTCATGGACTTCATGTCTTCGACGCTCTTGTATTCTTTCGACTCGCATTTATGCTCTGCTAAATTTTGTAGCCGACTTTATTTTGTTGGATATCTTCTATACCTATATAGGTACTGTAGGGTAACATGTCTAGTACCCGTCCACCATGCTAGTAGCCGTCCACTTGGCTTTAAAAACGTCCCCTGTGAAAACTAGCAGTACTAGAGAGCCGTACATAGTCTTGAACTGTAGGGTACCACGTAGCCTACAGTTTAAGCCTATGTACAGCTTTCTAGCACTGCTAGTTTTCGCACAGGAAGTTTTTAAAGCCAAGTGGATGGCTATTAGCATGGTGGACGGGTACTAGACATGTTACCCTATTATGAGGGGTTGCGTCCCATGCAAGGAGACACAATGGGTTACCTTGTCCTTCGGGGCATTTTCAGTTTCTAGCTCACCATACTTGATTTCATGCACCTCCTCATTCTCTTTACTGCTACTGTTCCTCTTCTTTCTCAGTTTTCTGCTTCCATGCGTGGGTTTCTCCTTTTGCTGGACGTAGGCCTACTTCATGTCCCATTCTTCCGAGAAATTGCTCTGATTTTGTTGAGAAATACCGTAGAGTCGGAGTAAGTGCCACATTTTTGGGCCAAGGAGTCGGACACTGGTTTGACCCATGGGTCTACGTCGGACTTAATTGGTTCATCCAGCTCCGTACCTCGTCCTGATAGATCTAAGACTGAGATTGTAGTAAGGATATTAGCTAATTCGAGGTACCTATATTCAAAAAGTTAAAGAATTACTGGAAATATTTAATCCAAATTTAAATTTTCTTGCGTTCATGCTAACGTTTTGCTCTGACAAGAGTAGTGCTCTTCACTGCGGATTCATTCTACCTATTTCGACGTAAATTTGATGCACTTGGATAGGTGAGTGAGCCGTTAGCTATTCATTAAAGTGCCACCATGAAGCTTTTGGTACCAATAGCCTATAGCTGGAAGTTCGTGACTATGAAATTATTCTGCTTCTGAGCTTTGCTGTTTGTGTGGTGAGTGGCAATGGGTATAGGAAAAAAGCCCCAGTAGGAAAACGCCCGATAGGAAAAATCTTCCTTAGGAAAAATGCCCCTGTAGGAAAAAAACCCCGGTAGGAAAATGCCCCGATAGGAAAAATCCCCTTTAAGAAAAATGCCTCGGTAGGAAAAAAGCCCCGGTAGGAAAAAAGCCCCGGTAGGAAAAAAGCCCCGGTAGGGAAAAAAGCCCCGGTAGGAAAAAAAGCCCCGGTAGCAAAATGCCCCGATAGCAAAAATGCCCCGATAGGAAAAATGCCCCGGTAGGAAAAATGCCCCGGTAGGAAAAATGCCCCGGTAGGAAAAAAAGCCCCGGTAGGAAAAAAAAGCCCCGGTAGGAAAAAAAGCCCCGGTAGGAAAAAAAGCCCCGGTAGGAAAAAAAAGCCCCGGTAGGAAAAAAAAGCCCCGGTAGGAAAAATGCCCCGGTAGGAAAAAATGCTCCGGTAGGAAAAATGCTCCGGTAGGAAAAATGCTCCGGTAGGAAAAATGCCCCAGTAGGAAAAAAAGCCCCGGTAGGAAAAAAAGCCCCGGTAAGATAAAAAGCCCCGGTAGGAAAAAAAGCCCCGGTAGGAAAAAAAGCCCCGGTAGGAAAAAAAGCCCCGGTAGGAAAAAAAAGCCCCGGTAGGAAAAAAAGCCCCGGTAGGAAAAAAAAGCCCCGGTAGGAAAAAAAGCCCCGGTAGGAAAAAAAGCCCCGGTAGGACAAAAAGCCCCGGTAGGACAAAAAGCCCCGGTAGGACAAAAAGCCCCGATAGGAAAAAAAAGCCCCGATAGGAAAAAAAAAGCCCCGATAGGAAAAAAGCCCCTGTAGGAAAAAAAGCCCCGGTAGGAAAAATGCTCCGGTAGGAATAATGCCTCGGCAGGAAAAATGCACCGGTAGGAAAAATGCCCCGGTAGGAAAAAGCCCCGCTAATCTCATAACGTACATTTTTTGCCCATACTTGGAAGAGAGTTTTATTAAAATAAATTATACTCTTATTGTATTTATCTACCCTAACCTAAAGGAACTAACCCCTAACCTAGTCCAGCTTTTGTAATTGAACGCAGCCTAATCTAACCACACTAACTAAACCCAACCTATTCTAACATAGTACATTAGTTACCTAGCTACCGTACCTACTTCTAACCTAACTTACGAGTTCGTAACTTTTTTCACCTAACCCGACCTAACCTTACGTAGCCTCAGCTAACTAGACCTTAACTTTTTTTTAAACAGTGATTAATAAGTAAGAGAAAAACAGGCCTCGCCCACCTAACATTTTCTAATGGTTTGAAGCCTTGAGTAATTGTCTAACATTTCGTACGTAAGCAATTTTTACCTGATAGGCCCGGTAAGCTATGAGTGCAACGGGAGGACTCAATGGGACTAAACTCAAATTTAGCCGTGACCGCACCTAACCCGCCGACTAACGTCACATCGACGAGTCGAAGTACATGTATGAGGGGTCGGACCTCCCGCCTTCATAGTTTGGGTTCGTAATCCTAACCAAAAATGTTTTCAGTGTTACCTATATTCATAACGCGAGAGAAACCATGAGAATATATAGCTACTGTTCAAACTTTCTGTACTTGACAGTCTAACGGTACTGTGTTTTGTGCATGGCTGCAACTCAAGTAGCTGGCCAGTCAGGAGCGGGAGATTGAATTAGGCCTAGGTCATGCAAATAGGGCGATAGTTTAAATAAGTTTTGTGAAGAGCCCTGTAACTAAATACGAAGTGTAAATGAGGCTTCACTGCAAAGAAGATGAATCAGGGGGCCCACACCGGCCTAGATTTTGCCTCTAGTGCTGTGAAAGTTCCCACCAGCATCCACTGCATGTTTTATTGATAATAATTGTTTCTTGTTCAATTAATGTATATTATCTTCTTTTATTTATTTGTTCTTGGGGTGAAATTTACACTTAGGGACTATTTTTCAGGCGAAATTGATGAGAGTACCTACTCAAAGGCTGCTCAGCCGGCGCGTTCGTTGATGTTTAATGTGATTAATGACGTCACTTTTTGATCCTAGTTGCCCGTTAGTTCTCCCGTTACGCTCTTAGATTCTTGGATAGGGATATCCCGAGGTACCCAAATTTGCACTTAGAACAAGTTCAAAATGTAGCTAAATATTGGGCTCGTATATATAGGTATAACCTAACTCAACCTCGCAGTCCTCACTAACCCAAACTAACCTTACCTAACCTGAGCTGATCTTACCTAGCCTGATCTCACCTAACCTGACCTCACCTAACCTGACCTCACCTAACCTGACCTCACCTAACCTGACCTAACCTTACATGATCTCGCCAAAACTATACCTACTTTCTTAACCTTACCTAGCCCAACTTTACCTTACCTAAGCTCACCTAGCTAAAGCTAACTTCACCTTAGGCTACGTTACCTATTTCAGGGGTTCTTGCAACCCACGTTCGTACGTGCAAATATTGGGCCAAAATTAGCTTAGCATAATATATTTCAGTTCACTTGAAAAAAATATGCTGTATTCAAATAAACGAATAGAGCTCTCAAATAGGCCTATAGCTGCAAGAGAAAGCGGGGCTTTTTTCCTACTGGGGCTTTTTTCCAGTTACCGTACCTGGTGTCAATTGCGTCGCGATCGGGTGAAGTGGAAACGAATTCTTGACCTTTGTTGTGACAGCGAATTTGAGACTGATGAATGATTCTTTGTACTTTGATGTTAATAACAGATGAGGGCCGCCATCTCACCGTTGCCGCCATTTGTTAATGACCTGGATTGTGCCATGTATTGCAGTTGGAGGCAGACTATCACATCAGCCAGCATGTGCCGTTATTGGTTCAGTAATGAAGCTCCGAGAGAAATTTTCTGAGAACTTTTTGAATTCCCTTCGTATAATCTATACTATAATAAGAGAGCTGTCTGTCATTCCGTCCGTCCGTCTGTCCGAAGCTTTATTTTCCCCTATCTAATACTGAAGAAAACATTCCAAGGCTCCTAATTTTTTTTTGCTAAACCGTATCCAGGATACGAGCCCGGGAATTCCCGCGGCTGTGGTCACGGGCCTTTGTGAACTTGGTTGCTTCTGTGCACTTAATTGGTGAACTTCGTGGATTTTGTGGACATGGGGAAATTTGCATTATTGTGAACTTTTTCGATAGCATGGTAAGATATTTTGAAATACATACTTTCATGACTTAGTCAACAGAAGGGTTGCGTTTGGTGCACTAATGGTAATAATTATAGCGTATTTAAAAGTTACGGGACGATCGTAATTCTCTCTTATCTACAAAATAAGCCGACGTTGTAAATATTTTTGGACCTCCCAGCTCGCTACCCTCCACGTTTGGACATGGGAACAAAGTTCAATGCTCCAGATCTCTGAACGAATCTCAATGCGATATTACAAAGTTTGCACTGACACACACACATACCTACACAGACTTGGTAAAAACTATACATCCTTGCGGTGCTCCGAAGGCCGTAAATATATAGGAAGGTATATAGTGTCCACGGTTTGCTGGAATTACCACGAGGTCAACTATGAGTGAAATGTTTGCCATATCTGGCGCGCATAGGCTATCGCTAGTCCCAATATGACGTGCATGATGTAGCTATGGCGCACATTGTGTGGTTCAAACTGCTTCATGCGCCGGAAGTGGTACGCGCGCAAAAAAATAATAATAAAGTAAACACGCATTCTTTCGTTAGCGTGATCCATGTGTTGCGTAGCGTCGCTGTATTTTTTGTTACCCGAACCGATGGTCTTGGTAAATGCAAATTTATGCTATTAAAGCGGACTCTCAGGAATACCCGGAGCCAGAGAAGCAAGAGTTCGAGGAGTCGGAGTCGGACATTATTATCTTTGGCTGCGTAGTCTTGCTAAGATCACTGTAAGTACAGCTTCTGCAGTAAGGCGTTCACTGTATGGGTTGAGGAGTTTGCCCAGTGACGTAGACAAGACGCAATTGTTTGTAGTAGAGCACGCAGAAGGAGCTGTCTGCTGCATGAAAGAGCGTTGTTTATCAAGTTATATTCGCCCGGGTAATGAGGCCCTTAGCTGTATTCGCCCATTCCGTCACTCCTTCCCTCCTCCCTTTCCGTCACTTCTTCCCTCCTCCCTTTCCGTCACTTCTTCCCTCCTCCCTTTCCGTCACTTCTTCCCTCCTCCCTTTCCGTCACTTCTTCCCTCCTCCCTTTCCGTCACTTCTTCCCTCCTCCCTTTCCCTCACTTCTTCCCTCCTCCCTTTCCGTCACTTCTTCCCTCCTCCCTTTCCACCACTTCTTCCATCCTCCCTTTCCGTCACTTCTTCCCTCCTCCCTTTCCGTCACTTCGCACTTCGCCGTTTCTGCGTTCTCCGCCGGAGATACTGCGGCCGCATATCGACCGTCTCCCCGCCTCTCTCATGTGACGTCCCTGGCGCCGAATGACGTAACGACCCCGCTCCCCTGAGGGGCAGGGCGCTCCCCGCGATATTGGGTGCTGCCTTGGTTGCACTAGAGGCTCATTTTCATCTATGTGTCGCCCGGCGCTGGTCACTCATAGTAGAGAGTAGTTTTCTATTTCTAGAGTGGACTCGTATTGATGACATTGGGGCGTATTCGACTGGTTGACGCACATAATTCCGTTCACTGCGTGATTTCGATCTGGCCTTTGCTGCAACACTATTTGAATGATCTCGTATATTATACACTACGCAGGGAAGGGTTAAGACTCCCCGGCTTGAATCGCTTGCGTAACAACGGCCAGAAACGCAAGCATAAAGATCGAAGAACTGCTCTGAATAGCAGTTTTTCTCGTACCGTACCTCATAGTGAACATTTGGAATAGACTACCGTACCCTCCGCAGTTGTTGGTGCAGGGTCAATCAATGCATTTAAAAATCATCTCGACAAAAATTGGGAGCAACATCCTCAATAGTTACGAACTCCTTCTCCAAGAGTACCAAACTCCTAACCGCCAAAGCTTCTCCATCATCTTCATCCATATTTCATGCTATGACGAACTTATGAGGTCTCCAAGCTTCCCGGATCTGCAGCACGTAGCCTAATTGTGTTTGCGCGATCTACTGCTTACCTGACATTATTATATATTTTTCTTCTTCTCTATTTTTTTCTTCCCCAGAAGTCTCCATGATTCTGAACTAATAGTGATAGCGCATAGAGGGCCGGAGCGCAAGTCCCGGCTGCTCTCTGGGAATGGACCTGTTGGTCCGTCTATTACCAGCTAGGTATCTATTCTATTCTCAACTTGTCCGAAACTTTAAGTGCACTTTTTTCGACCAGTTGAATAGAATCTCAGGCGCTGACTTTTAATTGGTTACCCCTGAGGCGCCCAAAATCTCGATCTTTTTGTTCGTAGGATTTGGTGGAGGCTGCTAATGTAATCGAGTTGATTCTAACTTTGCAACACAAATAAAAGTGGCGGAGCCAACACTCCTGTGTCAGGGCCTCAAAGACCTCATTTTGCCAATCCATGTAAAGCGTTTTTAGTCTTCCTCCTGAACCGCAAAGCGGCACATCCTATGTTATGGGGAGTTCGGTCCCAGGAGGTGTCCATTGGCAGCTTTAGCTAGGCTTTCTGGACGTTTCTTTCCTTCCCACTGTTCTTCCTTCATTTTAATGCTCCCACTGATGATGCTTCGTTCTATTCTTCGTCTTTCTCGACTTGATTTTCCCGTGCCATTCGCGTTGATCCTTTGTGTGAAGACCCTGGTGCTTGGGTCCCTCGTTTCTATCGACATAGCCTGCAGTACCGTCCAAAACTAAGGGATAAATTTTCAAAAACGGTATAACTTTTTTCTAACCATGCCAGCTACTTCCTTCTTTTGCACACTATTAGTCAGTAATATGTTGATTATTGTGTTAAAATTTTGAGACTTGCATGAAGGATAATAAAAAAGTTATGAAGGAAAAGCTTGTCTCTTTAAATTTATAACTTCCCAAACTAAGGGACAGAAAAGAAAAAAATAGTTAATTTCTTATCCAGTCCGAATTTCTTTATTTACATCGAAGACGAAGTTTAACACTGCCATTTGTGAACATTGCTGTTCGTTACATGATGGTACCATATCAGTAAGTTGATTATATCCTGCGACAAGATATCATCAAGTTGCACAAGAGTAATTTCACTATTAGAAAAATTTCTGAGAAGGTAAACCGTTCGAAAAGTGTTGTGAAAGGATAGTGAAGTCGTACGATGAAACCGGCTGCATTGGTGCCCCTAAAAAAGCCGGCAGGCTCAGTAAAACGTCAGTTAGAGAGGACAGAGTCATCCCGCGTACGTCATTGAAGGATGGTTTTAAGTCCTCAGCTGCGATAAGTCGGGAAATGAATGACACAAAATGTATGAACGTCTCTCGTCAGACCGTTTCTCGGTGTCTTCAAGAAATAGGGTTATTTGCAAGACGCCCACAGTCGAGACCGGTTGTGAGTGCCAAGAACAAGAAAGTCATTAGAGTTGGCTAACAAGCATGTTAACTGGTCCCATGAAAATTGGGCTAGAGTGTTTTTCAGTGATGAAAGCAAGTTGTTTCTTAATGACGGTAAGAACTAACACTTGTTTGGTAATGACGGTAAGAACTTTGTTAGAAGACGTGAAGGTGAGAAATTTAGTGTAAAGCCCTCAGGGGCATATTGTGGCGGGCCCTTTCCCTGCCACAATATGTTTGGGCATCACGCACCCAAGGTTCCCGAGTGCCTTCTCCGCAGGGGATGTAGCATCTGGCGCAGTTCCTGCTGACGAGGTTAGTTTTGTTAAGTTAGGTAGGTTCTCTATTTCCTTTTCTGTTCCGAGAGGTGGGCTGTCGATCGAGATAGCATACCTAGTCCGCGGGACTTCTCTCATCTCTCTTGTGTGGAAGGCCGTGAAAAAGGCCAACCACTCGAGTGTCTTCTACTATGCTGTGCGCCTTGTTTCCTGCCCGTAGTAGGCCACGCGACAAATTATGTGTTATTTAAATACTACACATTCATCTCTGTTGGAACGCCTGAGTTGCGGCTACGGAGGTTAAACAAAGTTTATAACTAAGTGTAAAGTGTACTAAGAAGATTGCGAAGTTTGGCGGCGGGAGCGTGATGGTTTTCGGTATGTTCTCTAGTCAAGGGCATCGCCTCTCGTTCGTTTGCAAACCCCATGTGAATGCTCAGTTGTATTAAAATCTGTTGGAAGGTATTGTCGTGCCTAATATTGTAAACTCAGGTGTCCCAAGCCCTATCTTCATGCAATACAATGCCCCATGCCACAAGGCAAAGGTAGTCATGAGTTACTTTGAGCAGCAAGATCTCGAAGTTATGGATTGGCCACCTCAAGTTCTGACCTAAATCCAATCGAAAATCTTTGGAAAACACTTGGGGTGAAAGTTGTAGCAAGAAACCCTATCAATACGGAAGATTTTTCGAGGAAACTTCAAGAGGAATGGGCGAAATTTACTGTTGAAGATTGTCGAGTCTGAATTCGGTCATGTAGTCTATGATGTGGAGCTGTAATCGAAAGCAAGGGACTATTTACCAAATATTGATTGTTCACCACCATTTTGCTCAATATTTCTAGCAAAAGTTAAATGCATTTTTTTCTTGTTTGTCCCTTAGTTTTGGACGTTATAAATTTTTAGAGATAAGCTTGTCATTCATAACTCTTTTATTATCCTTCATACATGTCTCAAATTTTAACACAATAATCAATATCTTACTGGCTAATAGTATGCAGAAGAAGAAGGACTTGGCATAATTAGAAAAAAGTTATGCCGTTTTGAAAATTTGTCCCTTAGTTTTGGACGGTAGGTACTGTACGGTACATCATCCTATGTCCCTTACCGTACCTTTCTTCTATTCAAACACCTTGCTTTGGCTACGGAAGCTTAAACTTATTTCAATGACAGTAGTATGTAATCCATTTTAAAGTTTCTCTATCCCGCTTTGGGAATGTTCCCCAAAATTTTCGTTTTGATTCTTTGTTCGATGCCTTCTCCTTGTTGCCTGATTTTCCGCCTAGGAAGAATTTTCTGTGCTTGTTCGATCTCGATTCCGCTTTGCGACGACAGCGTTTCTGTTGACGCTCCGTTGCTGCCTAACGCGCTTGATTGAGCTAAATTGCTGCTATCAACCGCCGCGATGGAACTCCCAATGTGTCTGCTGGCGCTCCGTGGAGTTGGGCTAAGCGCGCCTCCAAATCTGGAACAGCTGGGGAACGCGCTGCGTAACTTGTGTTTCAGTTCGTAGGGTATGATATTCGCATTGAGGTCTGGAGCAGTCGGGCCATGCTCTGCAACTTGTGCTACGTTTCGCGATGTTTATATGTCCCCCAGGTCATACAGTACGATCTCATTCTTATCGAGATCTGGAGCGGTAGGGTCAATCTAGACAGTTTGTGTTGCATTCCAGGACGGATGTTCATAGGTCTCCAGGCCGTATAGAATATCGTAGTCATATCCTTGTCGAGATCTGGAACATACTGGCTATTCTCTTTAATTGTAGAGCCACCGCTGGCTGGGATCATGGGTTCCCAGCTCGTAGAGTAGTAGGTATGGGCTAGATCTGGAGCACTGATGACACTGTCACCAGCACTGTAGTCACGTCTGGATCTCCAGGTCGTGAAGTAGGTAGGCCCTATGCCCCATTTCATCGAAATCTGATCAGTGGCGACTGACCCATTAACTTACGAGCCATTTAGCTACTAAAAGTTTTCAAACGCGGCGTTTGGTGTCTGATCTATGTAGGTAGGAGCCTTACATGGTAGCTATAGACTTCATTGTCCTATGACTGATAGTCTAAATATTTGCTGAAAGATTAGCTTTCAGCTAATAGGTCCTATCACCGAAGGTTCTCTTCTAAGCCCAACAAACACGGCTGGGTTATTGGATCACTGGAGACACGCCCTCCTGCGTCCGGCGTCACGCGACGCAGTGGACGCAGTTTCCTCTTGCTCTGCTTCTTTGTTTGTGCCAGCGTCGGTATAGGAGTCGGACGATTTGGGAGTCAGAGCCGGAATTGGACGCTCACTTGCCCTAGCAGTCAGTTGGTGACCTTAAAAACGGGCATATTTGGTTCATAAGAAATAGCGTCGGATATTTTGGAGTATACCTATATAAGGAGTCGGAAACTAGCTGACCTAGGAGCAGGAGTCGGACCAGATCCTTCTGGCTCCATAGCCCTGGTTTGTAGTCTACCTCTGTACTGTTGGTTGAGCATTGTTGTGCTGGGGAATTTCTAGTACGATTTTTAATTTCACTAGATAGTGTACCTCACGGATTTTTGTCTTTGAAAAACTAGCACATAGACCGCACCATGCACTGCTACTGTACTCTGTGACTGGCGTCATCATAGTTTGGTGCCGTATTTCGAAAGCATCGTTACTTAGAAAACCTTATCTATTGTTGGTTCCCATATCTGGGACTGATGTTAGATCACATGTTAAATATATATTTAGGTTCTGCGTATGAGTGAGTCCTAAAGGAATGCTTGCCCTTGCCGTGCTCAAACAGAATGTTCAGCCGCCCAGATTCTGTTTTATGGTTTTAGATTCTTGGGCGGCAAAATGATCTCTTAAGGTTAGCCTAGTTACTAAGTTTTAGTTATCGTATCGTGCCATTAAAAAGTCCGCTAGGTACTTCTAGAGAAAAAGATGACAGTAAAATAAACGTTCCGTGACTGCTTCTCATATTCCATAATTATTTCTTCGGAATTTTCACGTATCTTACGATGCGCAAATCCTTGAATTTTACGTGGGAAATATTTCCTAATTTCCCGCAAAAAATATACGGCTCTATCGTATGGTAACCGCTGGAAGCTTTGCCACTTAGCTAACTGAAAAATTTGCGGAAAGTTCCCTGAAATAACTCTAGAACACCCGCATATTTTTGCTAGTTTGGGCTCGTTTTATTGGCTGTCAAAGTCGATCTAGGCAAAGCCCACTAGTTCGAATAATAAGAAACGTATCAAGTACCTACCTATCTTGGCTTTCCCCGTTGAGTCGAATTTTAAGAAGTAGATAACCTCGCACGTCTGTCTTTCGTGCCCACTTTGCTTCCTTCCGATTTCATACTCCTTCTAGTACTACTTTCGTCTGTTCTTCCTCTTCTTTTCCGACTTGCTGTTCCCATGCGCGTCGATCCTGTGTGGCAACACCTTCGTGCATGGTTCCGCGTGACTATCGACATACTATATGTCCGTTTTCCTCTCTTAGGAAAGCTTAGTACGTACTTATTTAGGGAGGCTTAAACTATCGTATAGTTACTACTGCTAACCTCGCATGAGGTGGTACTCTTGAGACGGCCGGAAACTGAATCATGCTCAGTATCCAACCATCTCAAGCGCACTTGGTTTGCTTTTAACACCTGCAATTGGATTCGAAGCGGCAAAACCAACGGTTTTTGCTGAGGTTTTGGACAAGTGGGCTGGGCTCAGATCGACGCTGAAGAGCTACGTGATGGAACAAGTCCCGAATAGGCATTCAAGCTGCCATCTTTCCTTCTAGTAAATTCATTGTTTTTTTTACAGTTTAGGGAGTATTACGCCGGAGCCACGCTAGTTATACAATTGCACGCTCAGTTTAATGAGCGGAACCTTCAGCTTGCACCGCGTCTTCCCCCCCCTCCCAGAAAAAAGGAAAAAAATTAAAATCGGTAGCCAAGATACTCTTGGTCTGGGAAAGTACGGTACATGTCCGGTAACTACCTACCTGCTTGAGTCTAAGGTCTTGCGAGCTGAACGTTCGCTCGTCAAGTTGTGTATACGATTGTATTTTGTGGCTCCGGCATTAGAAGCGGCCTCCCGACAGCTCTGCTTAGGTATCGGATCTAACCTGTACCGTTTGCTGCAAGGTGTTGGAGTCGGTCATTTTGGAGCCTAGGAGTGTGAGCCAATGAAACGGCCTGTTTTGTTAATAAACGAGTTGGAGTCGGACATGTTTTAGGTCTTAACGGAGTTGCAGTTCCAACATAACTGAACCCAGGAGTCGGAGTCGGACTTCGTCATCCGACTTCGCGACCATGGGGTTTCCCCAGCGTAAATCCAGCCATAAGCCCTGCTAATTGAATTTAATCTCTCCTCTCCCGTCCTCAGGTGGCTGCTGTGGGGCCACCAGCAAAAAAACCATCGTTGGAGGCTGGGCCTGGGCCTGGTGGTTTGTGACGGACGTGCAGAGACTGTCCCTGGAGGTGAGAATTGTTCATGTTGCCCAGTATTTTTGTATTTTGCCTTTACCTGTAAATACTTAGCATCTCTACTGTCGTAGCCTATGGTTATGTTATTTCTATAGGTGCTAGTCCTCACAGGAGTCTGATCCCCCAGAGGGCGTAGGATTGGCCACAGAGTTTTATGGCAGGTTTACCCATCCTTTGTTAAGCGAAGTAGGTAGCGCCATAGGGGAATACCCATAGGTTACCTTAGCCAGGCTTTTGGGTCGTATGCCATAGCTTTCTTCGGGTTTCATACTCCTACTGATGATGCTTTGTTCCGGTTGGTTTTTCTTTCTTAACTGGCTTTTTCCCATGCGCGTTAATCCTTTATGGGAACACCCTGACGAGTGCATGGCTTTCACGATTCCATCGACGTAGCTACTTTATGTCCTCTCTTTGTTCCTCTCTGAAATCGCCCCTGTACCTATGTCATTCTAAGCCAAGTCCATTCGTTTCAAGCCTCAGGCGCTGGCTTCACCCCGTTGAACCGAATGATATGCATTAATCTAGACTCAGTTACCATGAGACGACCCTGAGTTCCATCACGCTCTGTAACACGGGAGTGTCCAGTCGTCTCAAGCGAACTTGGGTGGCTTTTAACACCTGCTTCGCTATTCAAGAAGACGAAACTAATGCTCTTGTATAAGATTTCGGACTACGGCAGTGGGCTTGATTTATATCGACGTTGACGGGTCAGTCGAACGAGCCCTAACCCGAGTGTATCCGCCCAGCAGATGTCTGGTGTTAGCAGACAATTACTCTCTAATTGGCACAATTTTATGAGTAACTACAGTAGAACGCCCCGTGGCGTAAGGCCATCATCAATGGTAAGAGGGGTGGAGTTACAAATTCAACGCTGTCATTTTTGATGGCCAGCTTACTTTATATTTTTGGCATTTTTCATCTCAGTTTACCCATCTGCCTTCCTGAAAGAGATTGCGATCATGGCTCAACTCCTGCCTCTTTTTGGATGAACAGGCAACCAAACAGGCTAAGAGACATACAACCGAATCGTAAACGAAAACAGTAGCTACCTATCAATCACGGCTCTCGCTTCGTTCGCGAGTGATAAAAATTATTTTGACGACCGGTTATTGTTGTTTCGTTACCCTCTGTGCTCCAGGACACCAACTTTAGCTAACAGAATCTCCGGTGTTACCTCTTCGTTCCTTGCGACCCACCATGCATGTAGGTAAAGATTTAGTTACCCAAAACAGAAAATATGTCGCTACCTACCCTCTCATTATTGCAAGCCTCTTTTCCTTCCTTAATCGTCTATAATGAAATGCGAGCTGCAACCGAGGCCCGTCTCTTGACACTGATACAAGCGAGGCTTCAAACTCGACCTATCGGTCAGTGTCACGTACACGGATATGTAGCTATTGGTATAGAATAGTTATAACTTGGATCCGTGTCCAGCCGTGTGGCTCATCAGGTACGGTAGTCAGAGCCTGCCGTGAATTGTGTTCGAGTGAGTCTTTTGTGTTGCTTTTCGGGCTTCTTGGTATTGCTTCTTGTCGATCCACTCTGTTACTTTGCTACGAGGCTCCTTTGTCCTATAGTATTCTTATGGGAAAATAAGGCTTGCTAGCGAGGTACCACAGCCTGGTAGCTACATATAGGGTTAATGCTCCGTTTGGATGTAGCTGTCCCTTGACTCTTGTAAGCGAAGTTTTAATTGAATTGACGTAATGATGTTCTGGATATCTAATCACTATCGATCCCAGGTGCGTGGTGTCATACCAATTATTTTAATCATCAGCCAGAATTTTACGAAATGCTTTGAGGCCCAAAGCGCGCAATTTTACCAGCCAAAATTTGATCAAATAATATATGAATAGGTCGTAGCTATCAAGCTTGGGCGTGTAATTTATCAATGTGAATCATATTTTGAACATATACTTACACGCAATCCCAGGGTGTGTAGCCTTAACGATAATGGAACAAAATTGTATCAAAAATATTTTGCACAGGTCATCACAATCAAACCGAGATGCGAGAACGTGGAGACCTCGTTAGGGGTCCAGGTAACCGTCACAGGTGTGGCGCAAATCAAGATAATGAAGGAAGAAAAGGTCCTCAAGATCGCGTCTGAACAGTTCCTGGGCATGTCACAACAGGAGATGATGGGTACCATCCTCATGACCCTCGAGGGTCATTTGCGAGCCATATTAGGTGAGTAAGAGTGTTGTGTATCATAACCTACTGCAAGAGACTAGAGGTGTACTGATACTATCGGCCTTTTTTGTGGTATCGGCAAAGTATCAGTGATTTTTAGTTATCGGTATCGGCTAATTGCCAGATATCGGTAGCAAAAGTGGTATCGGTACGGTGCATCGCTAGCACAGACATAGGCCTATTTTAGTTCGAGAGTTGTCCCCTCATGGATCCAGCAATAGGTTCTTTAGTCTCCCGCTTTCATTGATTGCAATCAAGAGTTTCAGTTTCGTAGATACATGTTGTTATTGTTCATCCCTTCCTGTATTATAATACTCGTAACTTGTTTAGTTTCTCGCTCACAGTGAGTACGATTAAGATGATCCGTTTCATTAATTGACAGTTCGAAATAAGTTGAAGCGCACCTTTACAAACAGGTCTTCAAGTTTAAGCAGGCTCATATCATGGGCTTCAGACAATAGCCATTTACTTTCAAGTTCCATGTACACAGGACTTCGCCATTGAGTGTACGCCTCTGGTTCCTACTCTTCACTACACCAATGTTCAAAGTGATCACTCGAGCTTCATAGTGAGGGCCGTGTGCCCCATCCATCCTATGGGGCCAAGCAATCCCAGGGTGCTCGTGTAGGTTACCTCGGTCATTAGCTAAGCCTTCGGGCCGTCTCTCTTTCGTGCCCACATTGTTTCCTTCCAGATTTCATACTCCTACTTGCTCATGCTTTATTCTGTTCTTCCTCTTTATTCTGACTTGCTGTTCCCATGCGCGTTGATCCTGTGTGGGAACACCTTCGTGCGTGGGTTCCCCGTTTCTCTTGGCATACTATGTAACCCTTGCTCTTTCCTCTGTGATATCGTTCTGCTCGGGAACGGAGGCTTAATCTCCCTGACTAGAACTATAACTAACACCAAAGTTTAAAATGACCACTCGAACTTTAGTGTGGGCCGTGATGAATTTTGAACAGCAAAGGTACATAATTTATTTTCAGTATTACCGCATTTCTTCATGCATACGGGTAAATAAAAACATCCCCTGCTGCGCACTTACATTTACAGCTACGGACATCAGATCACCAGAACTTTTTCTTTCGTACACTATTTTTTCTTTCGTGTTTCTCTACTATTACACACTACACTGTAAGTGTATCTGTCTATGTGCTATTTTGCTTTCTTTCTTTATCGCTTACGTGACCATTTCTCTGGGGCCGTGCTACATATGATAAGGTGGCAAGCAATTATTTATCTTTACGTCACTATGATGAATAAACATCTTGTCTACAATGGTATTGAATGGCGACCTGGAACGTATATACCATCAAGAGTAGTATGTTCCCCACAGCAGTAGGCCTAGTCATTAGTAACTTTCTAAATTTACGACACCAACACCCTGTTCTTGACGATTTCTTCCTCTTCTTTCCCGGCTTGCTGTTCCCATGTGCGTTGGTCCTGTGTAGGAACACCTTCGTGCAGGAGTTCCCTGTTTCTATCGTCATTTCTCTATGTCTTTATTTCTTCCTATGTTGGATCATCTTAGCTGTAGAAACGGAAGCGTAAACTATGCAACAATCTAAATTCCTGTTCTTGACAATGAGGATAAATAATGACTTTGTATATGTACCTACGTCACCAACACATGCACAGAAATGGTTGTTTGCCATTAAGCAATATTAGTTAACTGTAAACAACTTGTCGTTTGAATTTACGTCAATGCACATTGTCGTTTGTGATGAACAACAAATGAACAAGAGCGTTGTGATGAACAGTGTCTTTTGCGTTTAACTACTATTGCTTTGTAGCTAAAATATTACGTCGTTAGTGATAAGAAACCAGGTGTCGTAAAGAACATACTTTTCTGCGTGCACTAGCTAATTACCTCCGCCAAGGAGGTTATGTTTTCGTCGTGTTTGTCTGTCTATTTGTCTGTCTGTCACCAGGATAACTCAAAAAGTTATGAACCGATTTGGATGAAATTTACAGGGATTGTTAGGTAGCTATGTTAGGAGGAACAGATGATTAACTTTTGGTAAAGATAGGTCCATACGTTTGTTTCTTTGTCTGCCTCATTTTTCTCGATGCTATAACTCAAAAAGTTATGGATGGATTTTGATAAAATTAACATGAGTTATTAGGTATATAACAAAGAGTATATGATCAAATTTTGGTAATGATCCGTTTGTTCGTTCGTTCGTTTGTCACTGTTTTTAATTTTATGCT
>LQNS02278070.1:7165117-7185957 GCA_001587735.2 Parhyale hawaiensis
AAAAGTTATGAACGGATCTTCAAGAAAATTGAACATGCTGTTATTAATATAAAAAGGCACAAATGATCAAATTTTGGATTTTATACAAAGAAAATTATTGTTTCAGAACCAATTTGAATTTTTTGCTACCGTTGCCTCACTTGGCGGAGGTATGCGCTCTCAGAGTGCTCTAGTTGTATTTGTATCTACGTCACCAACACTAGCTAATTGTCCACAGCGACACTGACGGTGGAGGAAGTGTACCGGGACCGGGACCAGTTCGCGTCTCTGGTGCGGGACGTTGCCGGCATGGATGTGGGACGCATGGGCATTGAAATTCTATCTTTTACAATCAAGGTACGTACTATATATACCCCTTTATTTTTCGAATAATAGATAAAATTTCTTTTTCGAAAAATAGATAGCGTTCTTTTATTAAAAGCATTCATTTATTTAAATCGATTGCATTAATTTATTTAATAGATTTCATTCATCGAATGTATGCCATTTATTTATTGAAAAAACTAGCATTCCATTATCGAATAGATAGGTACCATTAATTTATTGAATAGATAGCATCCATATGGCAGATAAACGGTGCTGTCACTGCTGCTCAAGAATTTTTCCTGTGATGCTTGAAACGGACAATAATATAATTTTATAATCGATACACACCTGTACTCTTTGCGTCATTGAAAACTACCGTACCTACCTCCCTACACCAATACACGAACTCAATTCTTTCCCGTTATTTTTACCAGATATTATTAGAGTTTGTTCAATAGCTTCGATTTTGGTATTATTGAAAAAAAAGCTATTGTTGTGATGAGACAGATTTGTGCACCTTCAGTAATGAGCTTGCACTTGCGGTGCGGGAGATGTAGATAGCTGCCTCGTCTTATCGTTTACGTGCCGTAGATAAGGAGGCGTGTTGTGACCGTCACTGATATTACGCACCATTTGTTATCACTGACGTGCGTTAGCCCATTTGCTGTCTGTATGGTTGTCTTCTTCGCTGCTGGCTGTGTGGAGCTCTGGGTACCAGCCGAAATATTCGTTCCTCAGATTCGTGAGGGGGATAGTCTGCCGGACCATATCCCTGTTAGAATATCATGGGGCCCCATGTCCCCTTAAGGATTTTAAGTGATTTTCCCTCTTGGATACAGGTTTTGGTCGCAGTTCCTGCTGAGTTCGTTTGTAAAGTTAGGTAGGTCCTTTATACATCACCTTCTCTTCCGAGAGGTGGCAGACTCATCCCGCGGGACTTCTACCTGCTCCCGCGTATAGCCCACCGAAGATCTCCTCAACCCTCTCCTCTCCTCTTTTTTTCTTTGTTGGTTTCTTCCCATGCCATATCAGTTTGCTTTCACTTATTGCAGCCTTTCCCTCCTGTCGCTTCCAAACCTCGGCTATTTTCTTCACCTGCCCGCCTCAGTTTTGTTTTATCGCCATCTGAGCCTATTATCCTTGAAGACTCGGTCGGTATTTTACGAGTCCATTATAAATTTTTACTGCATTATTTCTTGAGAATCGCGTAGCCTCTTCGGGTCCCGGTATCAATGCTTAATTATTGAAGAGTTCTATTTTTTTTTCGCAGACGCCGCCGATATCACTGTATGCCACTCTCATTTTTTACGGCATTAAAAGCAGTCCAAATAGCCGAGTTAGCTAAACGTTAAGGTTTGATATGCAGAGCTCTCACGAATACCCACAGACTGCAGCACAGCACTACATCACGCGACAACAGTCTGGCTGGCCCCGACCCTGAACAGATGTTGCACGCAGGGCGCGGTAGTGACAAACATTATTGCCCACAGCTACTTCCTTCTCTTTTCTTAGAACGCCCCTGGCGTTTGGCCCTCAAGAAGCGCAGGACGAGCTTCTTTGTATATAACTTTTAGCAAATTTGAGATGTTTTGAGAAGCAAAAGGATGTTTTTGAGAGCCTCAAATATTTCGATGTTGCCACTGCGCAGTCAGAAAAATTATCGGCCGACTCCTATATTATCCTATGCATTCTCTTGTGTACAGATCGGCTGTTTGCCTAATATTTTCATGTTTAGCGTGACTGTGTCACGCTTATGTGCCCGACAGTGTCACACATGACACTTGGCACGGCGTCCGACACAGTACATATCAGCGTAGGTGCTGTTATCTCCCCAGCCTTCTGGTTCTGATAAGTCGCGCCCTGGGCCCCGTGCTTCCCGTGCACTCCGCCCTGCACCATCTTGCCTTCTCATTGTAGCAGCGTCTCAATTTCGGCTAGCGTTTTCCTGACGGTTGGACTGGGATGTAATTTTCCTGCCGGTTCGACGGGCTGTAATTTTCCTGCCGGTTCGACGGGCTGTAATTTTCCTGCCGGTTCGACGGGATGTAATTTTCCTGCCGGTTCGACGGGATGTAATTTTCCTGCCGGTTCGACGGGCTGTAATTTTCCTGCCGGTTCGACGGGCTGTAATTTTCCTGCCGGTTCGACGGGCTGTAATTTTCCTGCCGGTTCGACGGGCTGTAATTAAGGACGGCCAAGCTGCCCTACATTAAAAGGACGGCCAAGCTGCCCTACTAATTTTCCTGGCAGTTCGATGGGATGTAATTTTCCTGACTATTTGATAGGATGTAATTTTAATTTTCCTGGCTGTTCGGTGTAATACGTGTGTATTGTAGTGGTGCCGTCAATACGAGAGGGTGAATTAATCATTTGAATTGATGAACGCAAAAGATACCATGGTCCTGGACCCTGCTTCCTTACTGATGTATTTCATAAGCTCTTTGCATAGAGAGGACTGCTATGGCAATTTTTACTAATTTTTTTTTGTTTGGCCCCATAAGTTCTGTGAACTTTCGAGTGGGCACGTTCTCCACCTATGATTAGGATATTCTACTGCCATTGTTGATGTATTGTTTTAAAGTGAGAGCAATAAAGGTGTTAAATACTGACTTTTATAGAAAGATCTTACTCCGCAAATCCCTGACTTGCACTATTGAAAACATACCCCATATTTTAATGCACTATTATAATGACAGAGATACACTATTGAAATGCCGTTTTGAGCATCAGTGGTGATGAAAAAGTTATATAATAATAATTATACGTGTGTATTATAGAGTTGACGTATCGCTCGTGTGCTCATCAATCATTATACGAGTATTTTGGGTAATCAATGAATATTGAACTCTTGTTTCATTTATTGACGAAAACCTGAATATTTTCAAACAAGGATCCGTTCTTTCAGAAGTTAGTAGAGAGATGTAGCTACTTTTTGTTACCTTCAATCGATTTTGATTTATATCTCCTACCGTTATGATATTCATATATTATTGTTCATGGTGCAATATATTCACGTCTTTTGGGATACTGTCGCATTCTGAGTATTTAATTCCGTGCGTAGATGAGTTCTAGTTGAGTTCGTCGGGTTAACGTCAGTACAGAGTAATGTTATCAGGCGACAGTGGAAAGTGGTGAAGGAATGTCGTAAAGATCTTCTTGTTTATTTACATCTTATAATACTGTACAAAAAAAAATTATGTTATATGATACAAGAATAAGTAGCAAGCATGCTACTTGATAGACGCAGACAACAAGGTACAAGGTCTACATCTCAATAATTGCTACATGCAGAATGCAGTAGACAATGTATAGTACTGTAAGGCTAAGTACCGAATAATCTGATTCTTCAATGCGCAATCGCCTTAAATATCTGTCATAGCTGGCTTCATTTAGAACACCGGCGAAGTTGGATCGGCTGTCTGCCGGTAATTTAGCTGTATGTTTATGAGACTAACAAATGTCCTCGATACTTTTGTTGCTGGTTTTGGAAACAACTTTTACAGAGATACATAGGTTCCGGCCGGTAGGTCATTGAGAGTTGAGCCTGTCGCTCACATTAGCGACGCTGGAAAGCAAGCACATTTTGCATGGAATAGTATACGACTTTTTGCCTTCCTTATCTGAGCCTGGTCTGTAGACGGTCGATGGTCGCATCCGCCAACATGAAACCGAATGATACAAAGAATGCGTCTACACATTTGAATGTTAAGGCTAACACATTAGATTGTTGTATGTGCAAATCACATACTGTATATAACACATGGCGTATCTCGTAACACAGTTCCCTCGTTAGCTACATGGTGTGCAGCATATTTGCCGCTCCCCTTACCGTTTGGACTGTGAAGCTGTGTACCATGTGTTTGACATGATGTCGTGCAAGTGCCTAATTATAATTTTGTTTTGAGTACTAGACATACCATTCTTTTCAAGTTGTCACAACGTGTACCACCAATCCCTAAAAGAATTTTCTGCCGCCCCGGATACCGTACTGTTTGATCTTTTTAGCTTTTGGGGCTGCCAAGAATGCTGTGAGGGAATGATTGGAGTTCTGTCAATTATATAGGTATCCTGACCATAGCTATGGCTTTGGTTTTCACCCTTCGGCCCCTGGGGGGGGGCGTAGGGTGGGCCATAGAGTTTGATTAGTTGGGTTCGCCCATCCTATGTTATGGGGAGCAGCGCCCCAGGGGCATAGGCCTTCACGACGTCTCTCTTTCGTGCCCACTTTCGTTCCTTCCATCTTCATACTCCTACTGATAATGCTTTGCTCTGTTCTTTCTCTTAATTCCCCACTTGCTCTTCCCATACGCTTTGACTCGTGCATGGGTTCCATGTGACTCGTGACATTCTTTATGTCCCTTCTTTCTTCCTCTCTTTGGATCACAGTGTACTCTGTGGGTAGGGAGGCTTAAACTAGGAGAACACTACTACCGTTACTTCACCAGTCGATCTTCGCCTCGATCCTGTCGAGTGTTTTTGCACTGCAAACTTTCCTATTGGATTACTTTGGACAATGTTCGGGGTTGTAATACGTGTGCGATGGCAACAAAGGCTTTCATTTTCGTTCGTATGAACTTCGTTTTGATTGAAGTGGACAGTTTTGTTCTGCACTTGCTGTTGCCTTTAGGATTACTAAAGAAAATATTTGGGATTTACAGGACGTGTACGATCGCGTGGAGTACCTGACGTCTCTCGGAAGATCACAGACCGCTGCCGTCAAGAGAGATGCAGATATCGGTGTGGCGCTGGCCAACAGGGACGCCGGTATTAAGGTGAGTGTAGGGGCGCGGGCTGGGGAGCAGTGGGGACCAGCTAGGCATACCGAAGTGCGGTGATGGATGACTACCGGTACATCCGACTCCTACTCTTGGTCCAGCTAGCCTCCGAACACCGCTCCTTGGACCCAAAAATTCTCCGATTCTTGCCGGCTCAATTTCTTAACAAAATAGGCTCTTTTCCTCCGACTTCTGGGACAAGCGAATGTCTAACTTCGACTTATGACTCCCGTCTCCGACTTTGCAACATTGCTTAAAATTATTTGTTACAATATAATATTTACAATGATGTGATGTAACCCAAATTAGAATTGCCTTCTGAGTCTAGTGCAGTATTTATGGTACGCAATAACGAAAACCCTCCATTTTTTGTCCCTTATTAGTTGATATATAAAAACCAGAAATACGGGTTACTTGGTCTGTTAATGGCTTAATATGGGCATGATAGGCCGCCCACCTTTCGGATGAAATGAGCACTGCTATATGCTCTTATGCCGGGACCACATTACGCAGTCACACGCTCAACTCAAGAGCTGACCCTCAGCTCACTTGTCCTGATTCATAGTGAAAGTCTGTAGCAGTGATACCCCTGAAAAATACTCAGGTTGAGCGACCTGCGAGCTTAATAATGTCCGCTCATTAGTTGAGCGTGTAACTACCTACTGTAGTGTGGTGCCGGGTATAAACTACCGCTGGGGGAGGCGTGCTAAGTTAATTAGATTTGTCCATCCATAGACTACACTATAGGCACCGTATAGTGTCGTCTATAGTCCATCCTATTTTATGGGAATTGCATCCCTACGAGACCTACGGAGAATACTACATATAGTTTTACTTGGGGCCATTTTTTTTGTTCCCATTTTGCTTCCTTCTGTCATCACTCTTCTACGACCAATGCTTTGTTCTGGCCTTCCTCTTTGTTCTCAACTTGTTCCCATGCGCGTTAGGGTAACATGTCTAGTACCCGTCCGCCATGCTAGTAGCTGTTCACTTGGCATTAAAAACTTCCTGTGTAAAAAACTGAAAATTAGCAGTGCTAGAAAGCCGTACATAGGCTTAAACTGTGGGCTAAATAGTAGTCTACAGTCTAAGTCGGCTTTCTAGCACTGCTAGTTTTCACACAAGAAGTTTTTAATGCCAAGTGGACGTCTACTAGCATGGTGTACGGGTACTAGACATGTAACCCTAATCCTGTTTGGGAACACCTTCATGCATGGGCTCCAGGTTTCTAGCGACATGATAACCACTTTTCTTCCATAAGATCGTCATTGCTGTGGAAACGGAGTCTTGAACTATTCAATAACTATAATAATAATAATTTTGTTCTTCCATTTTCCCTGCCCGGGTGTTCTCATGCACTTTGGCTCCGTATGGGAACACTCTCGTCCGTGGGTTCCACGTATCTCTCTACATGCTAGGTAGCTATGCATCGCTTCCCCTTCCACTCGTTCAGAACTTTCGCCTTGGCAAGAGAGCCTTAAACAAATGTAACAATGGTAACTATAATGTAATAGACTCACTATTATAATGTACGTATACTAATTTTCTTCTACTCCCCCCCCAGGAAGCAGAGAGTGAGAAGGCCGCAATGGACGTGAAGTACACGACTGACACCAAAATAGAAGACAACGCCAGATTGTACAAGCTGCAGAAGGCGCAGTTCGACACGGAAGTCAACGCTGCCGTAAGCTTGTCCTCTTTTGTTCATTTTACGCCTGTTCAAATTCGAATTCTATAGGTAGCTAATTACTTATTTTTTGGTGTATAATTTATTTGGTAGCTTACCGCCTACCGTACCTATTTTTTTTGCACGCAACTTACTTGTGGGTCACGCTCCCCTGGAAGATTTCATTGGTGTTCCCGTAGCTGCAAAACCTTTTACAATTGGTCGTTAGAGGCCAGTTTGCTTTTGGCGTCCTCAATTTTGCTCTTCTTCTCTCCTACCTTTACTAACAGCTTTTGAGTTCTTTTCCTTTTCTTTCCTGAGTTTGCTTGTCTCCTTCTTCCATCTTTTCTAGGACAGCCTCTGCCATGTTTTGTAGAGGCTCAAGTTGTGAACGGAATGAGATGCCTAACGCAATCGTTCTTGTGCTAAGTCTATTCATCGACGTCCTGGGATCACCTCACTGGAACTGAGTACCTGGGGTAGTGGAAATTAACTGCTGTATATGCTTGTGTACTGCACTCCCAAAATATAGGTACCAAAAAAGTTGCCTTCTTACTCTACTAATACAGATCAACGATTTCTTTCCCGTTACAGCCTGCAAGTTTTTCCTACCTATCAAAGCTGATCATTTGTGTATCGTAGTTCTGTAGATAACAGTGAGAATGCTCATAATATCCCGCACAACCTGAATTTATCTACAGTACGGTAAATGTAGCATTAATGAATAACCGACCAAGTTGTCATGTAGGGTTAACTTGATAATAGTGTACGTTTATTTTCAGAAATAGAACGATTGGTTAGAAGCCTAGTTCTTTGTAAAGATAAGCCGACTAGGTTAGAGATAAAATTCATCTATTTGGCGTTCAGACTAGCTAGTTTCAACTGTGTCATTTTCAATGAATGCTTCAGAAAACACGTAGTAAAAGGAGTGTTTATAAAAGCTTTTCCCTTTACCACGTGTTTACTGATGTATTCCACAGAATTGATACAAGAGTCGAAACTAGTTTGTCTGAATGCCCAGTGGATGATTTTTACATCTACTTTAGCTAGTCGTTTTATATTTACTTTAGATTCAGTATGGTACATTTAGAGGAAAACTTAATTATGGGTTGTTCGTCTTCCCCCTGCAGAACGCAGACGCCGCCCTCGCCTACGAGCTGCAGGCAGCCAAGCTGAAGCAGAACATCAGAAACGAAGAAATCCAAATCGAGGTGGTGGAGCGCCGGAAGCAGATCGAAGTTGAGGAGCAGGAGATCTTGAGGAAGGAGAAGGAGCTCGCCGCCACCGTCAAGTTGCCTGCTGAGGCCGAGAGCTACAGATTGGAGACCATCGCCCAGGGTAAACGCACCCAGGTATGGTGGTGGTAACATAGGTTTTACCGCTTGTTTGTGGTTATTTTATCCCTTTACTAGCCAATTGGAATTTTTTTTGTATGCATAGGAATATCGAAGGAACACGAACGGACCTTTTGCTAGTAAAGAGTTAACTCTATATTGCCCAGTTCTTTGCAGTGCTTGACGTGATCAGCCAGTGTGCGGTCTGCGTGCCACTGCGGGGGGATACTGACCTTTTAAATACCAGAAATGGGGAAAGTTGGAGGGCACAAACCTGACGTATAGAGCCTTCCGTCGCTGGTGCCATAGCTCTTGACGATCTGTGGCCGACTGAGGCTGTATATTCCTGTTGGGCCTGCTGGCCTATGCCCTTTGGGGGGGGGGGGTCATGGGATGGGTCATAGGCCGTATGGTTAGTTTAGGTTCACCCGTCCTATGTTATGGAAAGCAGCGACCCCAGAGGACTCAGTAGGTTAATTTTACCATTAACTAGGCATTCGAGATGTCTGTCTTTGGTGCTCATTTTGCTGCCTTCCAATTTCATACTCCTGCTCTAACTTGCCTCTTCTTTTCTGACTTACTGTTCCCATATGCGTTGATCCTGTGTGGGAATTCTCTCGTGCGTGGGTTCCACGTTGCTATCGACTTTCTGTGTATCCTTTCTTTCTTCCTCTGTTAGATTACTTTTGTCGTGGAAACTGGAAATGGAGGCTTAAACTATTCAATATAATATCACCTTCGTGCATGGATTCTCCGTGTCTATCGACATGCTAGGCCTTATTTCTTCCTTTTGATCGCTTTAGTTGTGGAGACGGAGGCTTAAACAAGAGCTCATAGAGGGCCCGGGCGTAAGTTCCGGGGTCTCTTTGGGAATGGGCCAATTGGTTCGTCTACTGCCGCCTATCTAATCTAATCTACAATATTCAACAATAATAATAAGAAGCTATTGGTGGCTGCACTACTGATAATACTTGGTACTAGTTTGATGCCTCAGCTGAGGATTTATTTTTTTTTCGTTGCTTGCGCAAGTATGCTGGTTTTACACCTATGCTTAAGTTACTGAGTATTGGTGAATGCAACGCTGATCATTTGTCGCCTACCTATGCTTCATGCCTAACCTTATTATTTTTTTTGTCGTTCGTTACAAAAGTTAGCTAATTTCCGCCTTCACCCAGACTGTGGAGACAGCCCGAGCGGAGGCAGAGCGCATCAAGCGCATGGGTGATGCGGATGCCTACGCCGTCCAGATGGTGGGAGAAGCAGAGGCCGAGAGGCTGCGGATGAAGGCCCAGGCGTACAAACAGTACGGGGACGCCGCTGTTATGGCCATGGTGCTCGAGTCGCTGCCGCAGATCGCGGCCGAGGTGTCCGCGCCGCTCGCCAAGACCGACGAGATCGTCATGATCGGCAGCAACGACTGCATCACGAACGGCGTGACGAAGCTCGTGTCCGAGCTCCCGCCCACCGTCCAGGCCCTCACCGGTGTTGATATTAGCAAGGTTTGTTGCTGTGCTGTGGTGATTTCCTTTCGTGGGACACCGCTCTTTCCAAGAAGTTTGAGATGGAAAACCCACCGATTCCAAAAGACATATAGAACTGAAAACCCTCTGTTTCTAGAAGGCGGTAATCAAAACTCGCTGTTTCCAAAAATCAGCGTCGAAAACAAGCTATTTTCAGAAGTTGGGGTAAAAAATCCGCCGTGTCGAGAAGTTGGAGTTGAAACGCAAACCTCTCTACTCAAGATGCCTAATTTTTTAAGCCAGATTGAACAATGATTGTTGCATATTGTGTTATTATACCTATAGATACCATTGCAAATGCAAAGAAAAAGATTTGTTCTCTTTATATCTGTGTATATTTTTGTTACCACGTAGTTTCTTGAGCTAGAGTTTGGCGAAATGCTCATTATGTTAGTAGTCGGAGTCCTAGGAATACAAAGAGTTGGAGTTGAACAAGCACCGGGTGCAGGTGTCTTTCTGTCGCCGCTACTATTTGTTTTTATGGGAACACCCTCCTGCAGGGGTCCCACTTCTCTCGCTAGCTGCATCGTGAATGTCCTTACCTCTCTCGGATTGTTGCTGTAGTGGCTACGGGAGGTTTAAACAAACATATAATAAAATACTATTAAATTTCCAGGTACTCAACAAGATCCCTGGTGTGGGGGGAGCCGGTGGTCCCGTCAACCGACCCACTCCAGTGTAGCTCCCCGTCCGGGTCTCCACCTGAGATGGATCTCTCTCGCTCCTGCCGCTTCGTACAACGCTCCTCGCACTCAGCCTTCGATCGAGCGACCCATAGGATTCAATCTGCACTTACTTGGAATCGCTGGTAATTGTTCATTTCTCGTCTCAAATTAGTCACAGGAATTGAAAATCTAGGAAGTTCGTGTCGGTTGTCTTTATATTGAGTGGGAAATTATTGCTTCAGTCGCTATATTTTAGCTCTGCAATTGCCACTATTTTGTGGTCTCCTGTCACACTGCATTATCGAAATACTTACGTTTTACGCCTTCTGTCTTTTTTCTTGCAGAAAAATATTACGTCTGCAAAGCTCAGGGCTTCTGTTAGGAATGAACTGGCATTGCGAAAATTTGTTGCTTCTTGTACCAATATTGAAATCATGACTCTTTTGAATATATGTATATCGTTTTTCTATTGCCAGGAAAATATTTTTCCCTTTTCTCCTCCCATTTCTTAAATATCCTCTCACATTTTGAATAGATAATAAACTCTCACGTTCTGTGTTTCAACTTTATAGGTCGTGGATTTGTTTTCATCCGTAACCTAAGAATGGATTGGTTGGTTCGTAAACTCTGTTTCTCAAAACTCTCTTTTTGTTCGGTGCATAAGATGTCTTTTTTGTGTGTATTTTATTGTGGACCCACGTAGTAAAGTTGTTGGTGCTGCATTAAATTTAATTATTATACCGCCATAGCGGGATGCTCGGGCGTTGCATTTGCATGCTGAACATAGCACGTTCGCTTCCCAGCCGACGGATTACATCGTCCGCGTTTCTGACGTTCTCGCTCTATCTCTTGGGGGAGTCTCGTTCCACCCGTAAATGGGAACGGTAGGGAGGTCGCAGTTGTCAAAGGTGCTTTCCGTCTGTGACGTCATAGTTTTGACTGTTTGTGGTCGACTACAGCCGTGCACTTTCTGCAGTTTAGCGGTCATCTGACTGCAATATTGAGCATGTGGGTCAACTGGGTTGTGCCGTCAGGGTGACCTATCAGGAAGCTCTTTGAAACGTACGGTATGTTCTGAGACTCTTCTTAAGCTTCTTCAAATATTCCTTGGCAATTTTTGTAAAAGCTTCTTCTTACTAAGTTCAGCCATCACTGTTGGGTAAAGCTTATTTTAGGGTATTCTACCATACTCACGTTCTATCAGGGAAACTCCTCACATTATTTGCCTGATTTCAAACCTAACGAAGTTGGAGCTCGTTTTTTTTAAGCTTAGTGGTGAATCTAGTACAATATATCTAGATCAGGGACACTGTGTACATTGTATGTCAGTTAAATACATGTTTCTTTGTCGCTGTGTGGTGGTCGGCCTTGAGGTGCAGCTGTCGGTCATCGAATGTTATTGTATGGAAAGAAATTATATTTTAATTTCAGCCACAAAAAAAAAAAAAAAAATTGCCGTCCTTTGACACTGGGGCTAAAAAAAAGCTTGAGTTAATACCTGAAAATGGTATTATTGGTATATTTATAATGAGCTGTATTTGGGGCAGTAGGAAAGTTTTAACTTAGTTACTTGTTTCAGTGACTGCGTAAGATTGGTTCATGGTATTAGTTTTGGAAAATAAAGTGATTAGACTTCAGTATTCAAAGCTTACAACTTTAGTTTTCGTTAATATTGGGAGTGCCATGTACCGGTATATTGCGTTTCATTGCTAAAAATAACAGAATCCGGTAATCTTATGAAAAAGTTCTATTTTGGCTTAGATGATAGAAATGCCTTTTGACCAAACGTTGAAGTTGCTGCTTATGATGGGAGGAGTGTTGCTGCTGACCTGTAAAAAAGAAAATGCTCTGTACAATAATAACCTTTTTTTCGTTTGGCGAATTTTCTGAAAATTTGAGGCCTTCATGTAGCGTTGTCTTATTGTGTAGTCCAATGTTACAAAAACATAAAAGTATGAAAAAAAAATGGAAGTCCTGTGCATGTTAAAAAGTATATATTACGTGTAAGAAAATATTTCTTTTAATAATTTTTCTTTACTCTTTTATTAAAATACAGTATATTATTAAAAAGTAGTTGGTGGTTCTTTGTTCATGGTGCGAAAAATCTTGCATTTTTAACTTATCAAAATTAATTTACTTTCCTTACGTAGAAATTGTTTAAATTACGAATTTTTGCTATTAAGATCTTCTGTTTTCAAACTAGAGATGCTAAGTTTACTTTCAACTACAATAACGGTAAAAAAAATATTCTGAAATATCAAAAGTTAATAAAAACTTTTTGAGTTAATAATGAGTTTGTCGTAAACTTTATGTCTAGGTGTCTAGGTTTCCTTATTTTTCAGCAAAAGAAAGACTTTTAAATGCTTACCCTGTGTGCTTGATAAATTTTTATATTATGATCAACTATTATGCAATGTATTCATCTACATATAGAAAATACTAATCAATATTTCTCTTTTAACTAGCATTTATGTAACAAAATTTACCTGTGTCATAAACTGAGCTACTTTTAGAAATTTCTTTGATGGAGGCTCATACGCCTGCACCTTTCTTTAATCTAACATTATATTCATTAATTACCAATTTACCTTAATAAATGTCGTGTTACAGAATGACTATATACTCATAGTAAACACATATGAATGGCTATGGTAAGCTTAATTAATGTAGTAATGTAAATGTGTACAAGTTAAATATTAGCTTCGTTCTGCTGCCAAGTTGGAATCCTGGAAGTAGATTTTGCTAATATCGTAAAAATGAAACGTTTTCCTGCTCCGGAATTGAAAACTTATTGGCAGATTATGTTGAATTATTATTACTAGAGCTTTTTTGCTTTCAAGTTGGAAACTGGGAAAGTCGATACCGTATTGCTAACATGGAGCATGTTGTGGACCGCAGGCCAGTTGGTGACTTTTATGAGTACCATTTCAATTCTGATACTGAGCCCCCAGTTGCCTTCTAACGCTAATTCCTTTCGTCGTTATCATGAGTTCCATTGCATCGCCAGTTCCCGGTGATTGAAATACCTTTTCGCGTTTGTGTCAAGAATACTTTTGTTTCCATTTAATAACTAAGTTTATTCTGAGCTTCACTCTCAAATTTGCTTGTTTGTCCTCAAGTGTGTAACAAAGTCAAGCCACAAAAGCGGATCTATGATACGTCACTCCCTGGGCATTAGAGCGGACGACTGGGAGTCGCATTTACACATAGTCCACAATAATAACGATGATCGTTTCGTAACACTGAAGAAGAAACTTCAATTTGTACTAGCTAATTCCTTCAGCAACTGTACAGCACAGAAGAGTCATTTTTCGTATACGCCCGGACTCGTAACATGAAGGAACCCTGCCACGTTTCAACGTAGTGGCCAGTGAATGTTTTTCTTCGATGGCTGCTCCCTTCCCACCAATCACAGGCTCCCAGGTATCCCTTCCCACCAATCAAAGTCTACCGGGATTATCTTGCCACCAATCATAGTCTCTCAACGTTTGGTGCAACCAATCAGCGAGTTAGCCAGGAAATCAGTTTTATGTATCTAACGCTAAGGATAACGTTCAACAACTGCTTTGAAACAGCTGCTGGATTTTTAACTTTTTATTTTTGGTGGTCAAGGCTGGTTTCTACCTCACGAAAGTGCGACATCAGCTTGATTTAATGTCCTTTTTGGGAACCTGCCAAGGGATTATTTTTGACGGCTGAGCCCGCTAGTTCTCTTCACGTGTAGCGGTTGTCCCTTTAGATCCAACGTTTTGGCGTCCCGTACAATCAAACTGCGTCGTATTTAGGGCTAGGTAATTCCTCTAGCTAGGGTGAAATGGCTTATTAATACCTAAGTGTGAGCTTTTTTGACTAGTTTACGAAAGTGTTAGGTATGTGTGCTTTTCTATTGGGGTAGTTTTGTGAATTGCGGTCTTGTGTAGAAAATACAGAACTGCCTTTTTTCGTCCGTTATTTTAGTGCTGTGGTGGTGCCATATTAGGTTCCTTCTACATCCTCCCGATGTAGAGAAATATAGGAGCACTTGACAAGTATACGAGAACAATGGATTTGCTTCGAGTGACGTCATTGTGGGCCAAAGAGCTCCGCCCATCCTATGTCATGGAGAGCAGCGCCCCCTACGGGGATTTTGTATGTGTAGCCAATAGCTAGGCCTTCGGGACGTCTTTCTTTCGTGCCCACTTTGCTTCCTTCCACTTTCATTTTCTTACTGATCCAACTTTCCCCTGTTTCCCTCTTCTTTCCCGACTTGCTGTTCCTTTGCGCGTTGCTCCTGTGTGGAAACACCCTCGTACTTGGGTTTCACGTGTCTGTCGTCATACTATGTGTCCCTTCTTTCTTCCTCTGTGATATTGCCTTAGTTGTGGACACGGAGAATTAAAATTTTGAATGTAAGGGCCTATATGATTACCTTGGCATACTGCATGTCCCTTCCATTTCCTCTCGTAGAACAGCTTAGTAGCTACCTACTGATTTAGGAAGGCTTAAATTATCATGTTTAACTACATCTAACTAGAACCAAGGAGATGGGAGCGATCCTCAATCGCTCTTATTTTATATTATTATGAGCTTTACATAGCTATCTAAAGTGGTCGAGCGGTGAGGAGTTCTGCCTTCGTCGTTGTGACTTGGTGGTCCTCAGGGGTATATTGTGGCGAGCCCATTCCCTGTTGATTTTCAGTAATATTCACGTGAATTGTCACCGACCGCTTCCGGTGCCTTGACCCACAGTGATGTCATCTGGCGTGCGTTTGTTTCTTTTTTCGTACGCTTGTCTTGTTCTTCTTCCCAATCGGGAGACATAGGATGGGGTTATAGTTCTAGCTCGGTAGGTGTACCCATCCTATGCTATGGGGAGTTGTGCTCTAGGAGCACTCTAGATATACACTAGAAGTTGTTTCACGCGAAGCCGACCGCTAAACAGCTCGAATGAAGAGCGGTTACGTAACAATTGTCTTGCCTGATTTTTTAGCGGCCTGAATTGAGAGCCTCTATTGTACAACATTTCCTTCTGTTGATAGGAAAAACCCTTATTGGCTGGTGCATTATTCTAAGAAACTCATAAATGAAACTGTGGAAGCCTACCTACAGCAGTTCTCTCACTTAGCAGCCGGTAGAGACCTGTTTTAGCGCCCAGGCTTTCAAATGAACATGGTTTCTTCTACAGATATTTGGTAAAGGCGTCTTTCATATAACTGCCGGTATACGCGTGCTTCAATTCACTGCTCTCTGCGGAAACCTGTTTAATCTAATTGGAGCATTATCTCGTCAACCTGGCTTATGGTAGAAGCGTATTTCATATTGCTGGTTCACAGTAGAACCGTGCTTCATCTACTTTACGATATGATCCTATTTCATGTTTCTTGGTGGTAGCGTACATCATCTACCTTGTGTACAATATGACCCAATATCATCTGCCTGTTTCACAGTAGCATACATCTACTATGATGGTCTTCAGCATAGTCGCCACCATCTCCAATATCCTCACTATCCATTTCATAGCGAGTAGTTACTTGTAGAAGCAGACAGGAGCCCTTTTCCTATCTACCAAGTGTTCGATATACGCGTAGTAGAGGTGCATAAGTAGAACAGCAATTTTTCTACCAATTTCGTACGTAGCGGTCGTCCACCTCTTTGCTAATAGAGTATCAGATAGTAATTAACTCCTTGTGACATAGAAAGAAAGAAAGACTGGTCGGAAGTAAACTGTTATATGCTTGCTCCTTTTTATTCAATGTTAATCCAGATGCATTAACCGCACGGAATCCAATTGCATCCCTTACCGTTTCAGTGTTTTGTAAAACCATGTTAAGTTTCATTAAAATATTATACCAGGTAACCCAGGGCACCCAGTTTACTATAAAAAATCGCTCAAATCTTCTTAGCGACCTGATAACAAAAAAGTCGTAGACGTAGAAATGTGAAACAAAAAACTACACGTGAAAAGGTATCTCGAATTTTGTTTCGTTTCAAATGAGTGTTCGAAAGAATCACATTAGTGCCAAGTACAGCGGTTAATGTTTTTTAGTTGCACAAAAGTTATATCGCTGCTCTTTAGTAAATCGATCTTCTTAAAAATTCTGATCAGTGTCACCCGCGAACGAAGTGAGAGAGGCGATGCTATTTTCGTTGAAAATTTAAGTATGTAGGTATCTTTGTGTGTCTGTCCACTCAAAAAGTGGTAGAAGGAGTTGAGCAATGTTGATAATTTTTGCAGGGAGTTTGATGGGCTGTTGTCGATGTGACCTATGCAAAAAAAAAAAAAAAAAATAGGACTAGCTGTCCATCAAAAATGACGGCGATGAAATTTGCTCCCACCGGGATGATGGACTTACGCCACGAGGCGTTCTAGTTCTGAAATGCTGTTAGCACCGGTAACTCATAAATTGGTTTAGGTACCTACCTGTTATACACGAAGAAAACTAAGACATGCATTTTTTCTTGTTTTGTTTTCATATTTCTATGTGAAGTACAGTATATGATTTTTTAAATAAAGCTATAACTTTCGACCAGTTTTTTCTGAGTGACCCTGTGTGATTCTAGCTAGTAGACCTCTCTCCTGTGGACAAAATACCTGACAATAGACCACGCATTTCCCGCTGTGTGTTAGCTTACTTTTACGCATTTTTTAGAGTTACATCCACTAACAGACACCAGTACAGCGTAAATGCTGGAACTTCCCCGCTTCATCCGTACACTAAATGACCCGAAGGTACACTAATACTGAGCGATATTTCAGCATTAACTTACAGAATTTGAACTTGCTGTGAAGAGGTTTAAATATAGCGGTCTCAGTATCGCCATACTTGACATTTTCACTGCAACGAGCTGTTGCTGTTTTTCCTGTTTTTATATATATTTTTTAGTTTTCTAATTTATTTGTAGTCTTCCATTCATATGGTCATACTTTTTCTTTAAATTTGCTATATGGTCATTTTTCATTTTTCTCCACTTCTACGGACGGGTCTTCATGTTTCTCTTTCCTTTCTGTACTGATTTTCTGTTCCCCTTGCGCGGTGATCCTCCCTAGTAACGAACCTCCGTTTTGCTCTTCGCCAAGCCTTTTTACCTCGGTTCCGCCCCCCCCCTCCTCACATTTCCACCGTACCTAATTAAAAGAAAAATTAGAAACTAAAGCTTGGAATTTTGCTATCGAAATTTTATCTACTTCTACCCACACGCAAATTTCGTAGATCTTTGAACTACATCGAATTTGCTTACTTAATTTTTAGATATCTCACGATAAATAATTCTAAGTACCTGTTAGTTTGACTAACCATGGTTTGTTTTACTATGTTTTTGCGACTCAAATTGAAAGCTTGAAACTTCGTTTTCATATTGAGTTTCTGCGGCAATAAATCAAATGTTTTTTTTTTTTACTGCCGCCTTGTGTTTTTAATGACAAATTATATATTTTTCATTGTAATATGGAGTCATGATTGATAATGTAGTGTATTTTTCATTGTGACCTTGAGTTATGAATGATAGGTAGCTACGTATTATGGTATATATTTTTATCATCGCGTTGAATCATAAATGATGATAAACATGTTTCATTGTGGCAGTGAGTCATGAATAATAATAAAAGTACCTATATTATTCATAGTGACACTGTGTCAACAGTGATGTGTATTTTTATTGTGGTAGTATATCACAAATGATATATGGCTTAGGTATTCTGTCATAAATGGTAATATATGGTTTTCACTGCGGCATTGGGTCAAAGATTTTTTATATAGCTACTTCTTTTGGAGGCATTATACAAACATGAAAATTTTTCTAGTCCAGATGTTGTTGTGTTCAACTTGGTACGAAAAATATAGATTTTTATTATACGATCGCCAGTAATTTTACTAATTTGCTTGTTTGGGTCGCAAGGTTATGCATTTAATAGCTAGTGTATGTCTGTGTAGAGATTTCAGTAGGGCTCCGTGAGTTGTTTGAAAATCACTAACTTCTGTGGGAATAAAACTTTTGTTTTCAAAGGCCATGAATTTTGTTAGGTGGTGTAAAAATGTAAAATACCATCGATATTCATTCAAAGGCACGATGCTTGGGTGGGATGAAAATTACTGTACAATTGCTCTACATTAAAAAAAATTGTGCTCAAACTTTGAGCACTGATTAACGATATTTTTAAATAACAGCTTGTTGCAAATTGTGTATATGTAACTTATTTAAAAAGTAAATTCACCATCATCATTCTTCATCGAAATGAGCTAAAGGTCTCAATCGATAAAAAAATCTCTTTGAATTTCAAATTGAACTTACTAGTTGGGCTGTGGGAATCTGGTCTGGGAATCTGCTGAGACAGAGGGGGGGGGGGGAGGAGTAAGGAAAGGCAAAGAGATCTCTTCTCTGACCTCTTATTTTAATACTATTTGTAGTACACATTATATGTAGTTATACACTTGAGCTTTGAATACATTATGATGACGTCTCATAGACTCTAGCGCACTGATTGAACGCTTGCCTTCTCATTTTAGAAGCAAGACTAGAAACCATCCAATGTTGCCAGGGGTACTTCGGGCTGCTTAAGAATACGACTTGTACGCTCGCAGAGAACATTTATATCGCATTTCCAGTTCCAGACGGAAAAGATTTCCTAAAAAATCCTCAATGTACCGATATATCTCTCCACTATGACTATGAAACTCTGCGAACTTGGAGATGCCGTGTTTCATCCAAGTGTGGATCAAGCCTCGAGTTTTATTTTGATCATACCGGCCCACGACAAAGAAACCTTCTGAATAGTAGATCTTATTACTACTTGCTCTTATTTTAAACATGCCGCAACAACATCAACGAAGAAATTCAATATTTCGTGTTGACTTTCCGAAATTCACGTGTCAAAATTCTCAAATTGTCCTGAACTTTCCTCCCAGTCTTTCGGAATATTTCGGAAATTGCGTCGCAGTTTAGGCGTATAGTACACCATTCTGATAATATAAATGCATGGAGTGTTTACAGCCTTATGATGTTTATTGTATATTGCACTGCCATCAATGTTTGTACTGATGTTATATCATTTATCAATCTGTATGAGATTGTTTTATTTTACTTTTATATTTTAGTATTTCTTTGTTTCTAGTTTTCTCTTTCGGAGTTAACGGGCTCTGTCTTTTATGCACTGTGTTATTATATATCTTTCCTTCGTCGACGCGGTCAACGGGCCGTTGTGCTGCTTCTCACTTTATTACTTTTTTTTCGGTCGCCCGTTTTTCCTCCACCCGAGGTAACGGGCAGTGGCACCTCGGCACTCTTTTTTCCTCGCTCGTTGTTCCTCCGCGAGGGGTAACGGGCTTTGGCTTTTTTGCACCGTGTCTCCTTGTGCCCATTTTTCCCTGCGTTGGTTAACGGGCTGTTCCTTCCATCGTCCGTTTTCCATGGCTCGGCCGTTTTCGCTCCTCATATTACCGGCCTGCGCTTTACCGTTTTCTGCTTTACCGTTTTCTGCCACGCCCTATTCCACCGCTTCTCTGTCACTCGCCCGGTCCCAATAAAAGTTTCTTTATCTTATGCAATTAATTGGAATCATATCTGTTCTAACTGTATGTCTTATGTGTTGTATTTGTTCATGCTCTACGCATTTTTCTTAGTCTAGTTTACAGTTTTTTTTTTTCGTTTAGATATGAATGATTTATTACCGAGTAGACATTTGGAGTTTTGGCCTTTGTTCTAGAATAAATACTAATACATTTGTTTGTGAGGTATTTCTTTATCCTTCCTCTCGTGTTCGTTTCTCGCTCACTGTGGAGCAATCCAATGTATGCTGTGGAGTACTCCAATGTATACTGTGGAGCAATCCAATGTATGCTGTGGAGTAATCCAATGTATGCTGTGGAGTAATCCATCCAATGCAAACTGTGGAGCAATCCAATGTATGCTGTGGAGTAATCCAATGTATACTGTGGAGCAATCCAATGTATGCTGTGGAGTAATCCAATGTATGCTGTGGAGCAATCCAATGTATGCTGTGGAGCCCTCAGGGGCATATTGTGGCGGGCCCTTTCCCTGCCACAATATGTTTGGGCATCACGCACCCAGCGGTCCCGAGTGCCTTCTCCGCAGGGGATGTAGCATCTGGCCGCAGTTCCTGCTGAGAATGTTAGTTTTCTTGAGTTAGGTAGGTTCTCTATACGGTATTTCCTTTCTGTTCCGCGAGGCGGGCAGCTGATCGAGGTGACCGACTTTTTCTGCGGGGCTCTTACCTTCGCCCGTGCGGAGGGCCCCCGAGGGACCGTCCGCTCGGGCGCTTCTTTCTTCTGTCTTCTTCTCTTTCATCCTTCATCTCTTGCCACCTGAGCACAACGCTGTGGTTCCGGCTGTAAGCAGAGTAAATCATCTTAGATCGCTATTGATTGTCTAAGTTTCAGAAATAGCGGGAAAATACCAATATAATAATAACTAGAGCTCTCTGAGAGCACATAGCTCCGCCAAGTGAAGCAACGGTAGCAAAAAATTGAAATTGGCTCTGAAACCATAATTTTCTTTGTATAAACTCCAAAATCTAATCATTTGTGCCTTTTTATATTATTAACAGCTTGTTCAATTTTCTTGAAGATCCGTTCATAACT
>LQNS02278070.1:7191468-7204765 GCA_001587735.2 Parhyale hawaiensis
CGATCGATCGCGCAAATCCACCAAACGCGCTCAACAAATATATTGGCACTGGTTTCTCGTGCAGCTGTACCTATACGCTGCACTTTGGGCTTTAAGACGTCACAATGTACAAAGATTTTTGTCGACCTAGTGAGCTAATTTGCTCTGAAACGTTGTGAGCACTTGCGGGCACCCTTAAGGCACGGGTGCCCGAACTCAAACCTCGAGAATATTTTTTGCGCGGTCTATTTATGTGAGGTCCCATGGAAAGTTCTCGAAATTTTGTGGAGCCTCCTACGTCCCTCTGGGGCTACCCACGAGCTGGGCTGAGCCAATGGTCTTCGACGAAAACTTCCTGCGCTCACTTGTCACGTTCTGACGTGGCCCATTCTCAGAGAGCTGCCGGGACCTATGCTCCGGCCCTCTATGAGCTATTGCCGGCATTTCAAAGTCATTTCAAAAAGACGGAAATCTTCAAAGGATTGCTCAGCCCTCATTGCGCCAATTGATGACTCCTTAGCCCTCATATCTCGCAAAATATACAATTTTTAAACTCCTGTGTGCATAGTTCAACGCCAAAGAAGGTCTTTATTATCAACTGCGAGCGAAGTGAGAGGTGATACCGTTTTCGTTAAAGATTTGAGTATAACTATTTATATTTATTTAAGTATTTTATCTTTATTTATATACAGGTATTCCTTCACGACCGCGACATATTCATCCGCGTGATTTCCTTATCGCGCATTTATTTTGTGACCACGATTTCCCCACAGCGCCAAAAGTCTTCGGAACGACATGGCAGAAGAAGAACTTATTTCGTCTTGTTTGGAAAGCTGCCGGCCACAGCATAAGAGCAGCTTACTGCGAATTTCCAGCATTAGTCTCTTGCTAAGAAATACATCGCAAAACATAGTGTAAGTGAAAAAAGCTTTTGTAGTTGATGTTGCGATGAGCCACTATAAAACCTTAAAAAATTAAATTAAACATCAATAACTTGTATGCAAAGGTTCTGTTTTCATTACGTAGTTGCCGTATCTGTTGGTTTTGAAACATACAATAAACTCAGTATGTATATCTGTAAATTATATACCTTTGGATTTTGGAACGAAGGGAACATCTGTTACCAGTTTCTTAACTTATCCTTTCTAACATTCTATTAGTTACCGCATGAAGAAATATGTTCTCTTAAACAATTCAGCAAAGAAATTAGTCAACTTTTAACTAGAACTTAAAATTTTACTCGTGATTTGGAGAAGGCGCCCTTTGACGGCGGCGGTTAATCCTGGAACGTAGAGTGCCCGGTCATGGAGGAATACCTGTATATATATATAAATGAATGTATTTGTCTGTCCACCCAATAAGTGGTCGAAGGAGTTGAGCAATGTTCATAATTTTTGCAGGGAGTCTGATGGGTTGCCCTTGATGTGACCAAAATGCCAAAAACACTAGGATTAGCTGGCCATAAAAAATGACGGCGATGAAATTTGCTCCCCACCCAAAAACAGGTAGAATGAGTTGAGCTATGTTCATGATTTTTTGCAGGGCGTCTGGTGGGCTGTCTTCGATATGACCCATGCCAAAAAAACTAGGATTAGCTTGCCGTAAAAAATGACGGTGATAAAATTTGTTCCACAGAGTGTGATGGTCCTACGCCACGAGGCGTTCTAATTCTACCCCTGTACCAGACTGTGGTACTCCGGTACAAAGGCTTTCTCTCCATAAAAATGCAATAGGACAATGAACCCACGAAGTAAAACAGCACAGCCTGGTGTGAATAGGGTTAACTTAAAAAAAACTTGAAGCAGTAGAATTAGAATGTATGGTGTAAGTACCGTAGGGTTCGTTCAGCCTATTCTCCCCATTTTGTGCCTGTTCTGCTTCTTTAGTTCTTTTTTTGCACTCTTACCAATGAACTTTTCAAAGAGTTTTGTGCTTATTTTCAGGCTGCCAATGCCATGTATGGGTGGGTTCCTTGAGTTACAATACGTACTGCATATTTTTTATCACTTATCTTCATTGCGAACGTTTTGAGTACTAAAAAAAACGATTTACGTTGTTCCGATTGACGCAAAATTTAATTAGCGTAGTCACAGTTTGCTTTACTAAGACTGTGATTACTATTGTTGCCTTTAAAGAAATTATTCAATAAAATTGAAATTCATACTGTAATGAGTACGGTACCGCAGTATGTGTGTGATGAACCATAATATGTGTACTTATAAGATATGCTAGGTATATATTCCAGCTGAATTCCAACTATTCTAACTACCTTAATGTAACCTGTCACATACTGTACTCTGTAGTAGGTTACAAACCACACAGCCACTAAAAACTATGCCAAGCCATAGTTTAATTAACATAGGCAATCCTCTCTCATAGGGTGAATCAATGAAGTTGGTCACTTACTTTAGAATTAAAATTCACGGAATGTTTCTATAGTCTACAGCAATATTTTCTAAAATAAAGATTCGAATTGACAGCAAAGTCTGCAGACACTAGATGGCGCTGCATACCTGATGCATGGAAACAAGGCATTTTTCCTATGCTCTAATGCAACGGACAACCTCTAAGGTGAAGTTCAATGTCGACTGCTCTATATTCATTGGAGCTCTGCAGGTGTTCCGAGCAGAACACTTGTGCCAGTGAGTGATGTTCGTCGGAAGTTTGCGTGCACGTGGAAATTTTCTGTTGAAATGACATCACATGGCAATTTTTCAGCATATATCGTCTCAATTTCATTGGGTTAGTAGGGTACGATGGGACATACGCATAGTTCGCATTCAATTGGGTCGTCAGATTCAGTCTGAACCAAACCCCCTTGACTTGTCAGAAAATGCAGACCGGAACTTGAGTTTCGTCGTTTGAGTCGTGTTGCAGGTGCTAGAATCACTATTCTGATGATATGGAGCAAAGTGAAATTTCCATTTTACGCAGCACGACTATAAGTTCAGAGAAGCCTCACTGGTAATTACCTCCGCCAAGGAGGTTATGTTTTTGTTGACTTTGTCTGTCTGTCTGTTATTCTGTCTGTCACCAAGATAGCTCAAAAAGTTAGGGACGAATTTTTATGAAATTTACATGAGTTGTTAGGTATATCACGAAGAGTTAATGACGAAATTTTTGTAATGATCCGTTAGTTCGTTCGTTTGCTTGTCACTGTTTGTGATTTTATGCTTGATAGCATAATGACTCAAAACATAATGAAAGAATATTAATGAAATTTATATGATTTGTTAGTAATATTAAAAAAACGTAAATGATACAAAATTCGGTGCAGATCGGTTTGTTCGTTTGTATATGTGCTTGACTCATGTTTGTCATAATGTTTGTTAGCAGTGTAACTCAATACGTTATGAACAGATCTAAAGAAAAATTGCTGAATCTGTCGACACTGTTGAAGGGCACAAATGATTAGATTATGGTGTTGAAACCAAGAAAATAATGGTCGCAGAACCATTTTTATTTTTTCGTAACCATTGCCTTGCTTGGCTCGGGTATGAGCTCTCGGAGTGCTCTAGTTGATTTTGATTCAAACAAGTGGAAGCCAGAGCACCTGTCTCTGAAGATTCGAACAAGTAAAGAGGCTTAATTTCGCTCCCTAATCGAATGCGCCCGTAATAGGTTCAGTCTGGATTTTTGCTCCTCAAATCAACATCTTTGATTGCGGAATCGAAAGTGAAAGGCAAAAAAATATTATAATAAATCCGAGATTGCGATCGCGTAATTGATTCAAGTTTAATAAGAATTCGTCGATCGCGGAATGGTAGTCCCCGAGAAGTCCAAGATTGGGAATTTTTATTAATTTTCAAGTAATTACTCGCTCGTGATCGCAATCGTTTATTGTTTCTTCTTTTTTGCTTTTAATTTTCGACTCCATTAGTAAAATGTTGGTTCGAACTTCAGAAAAATGTGTAAATAACATTTCTGATTACCATTATTTTATTCTTATTTGCAACGCACTAAAATCTTGAAAGAGCTGTAGATAATTCGAAAGTTGGATGTGTAAATAACATTCCCAGAAATTCCTTAGAGGATCCTAAGCTCCCTGCCGGAACCCACTCCACCATCCTGGATCTACTGCTTTGGAATAATATTAATGCCGAGGCCACAGTTGCTTTCACACGTACAACTTCAAGCGAGGATGACCAGTTCGCATTCTTGTTCTGTTATATATTTATGTTCGGCACCTACCAACCTTGTGCGTCTTCGGACAAAGTCCAGGCGACGTCGCACACATCACCACGTGTGTGGCTAAAGTGTCAGCTTAGCAATTAAGTGTCACCGGGAATTTTCAGACATTTATTCAGTAGGTTTGTGTTCAATTAGAACTCAGAAAGATATGCGTTTTGCCGTTGTTCAAGCCAACACAGCATTACTTTCGAATTCTGTAAATATTGGACGTAGGTAGGTAAAAAGACGAGAGTGTGAACCGTTCCTTAACCCCATAACAACAGTGCCTGCAAGAAAGTGTCCACTCTTGAAGTGGGAATGTTCGTTCGTACATGCTGCAGTGAGTGTTCGCTGAACAGCGATTAAGAGGGAATGTTCACGCATGCTGCAGTGACTGTTTGCTGAACAACGATTAAAGTTCTGGACGAAAATCGCTTTTTTTTCTGTTCTTGAACACAACCGCACTTTTCTCAGCAGTCGATTTCAGTGTTCAGAATTTTCCAATTGGTTGGACGAAACAAACACGTACTTCGTTAAACCAGAGAACGGTATTTTAACATTGTTGAACTAAATGCTGTATTAATATCGGTATTACTTCAATTCATGACCGAAACCGATCATTTTTTTTTCGAGATTGTTACTTTTACCTAATTTATTTCGCCATCACTTCACAGCTGTCTGCTGTGTACAGCCTGTGGGAATTGATATTTAATGGGATTGATTAACTACATATTCCCTAAACATGATTACCGGTATAAAGAAAGACTTCGCACACATTTCTGAAGCTACTGTTGTGAATATATGATATTTTAAACCAGAAACACGTCTGAAAAATACATAGATGTAAATGAATTGCAATTTTGTTTAATTGATTTGATAGAGCTGCTTAGTTGGACGTGAGGTCTTCAACTGCGTGAACGTATAACAGAGGCCTGTTGTAACCAGATTGCCCCAGAGTTACTCGGTGTTACGCGGTGTAACTCACTCGGTTGTCACTCTATTTAGAGGTGAAGGAGACAGGATTTCTCAAAGCGCAACCCCGAAACAACCGAAAACATGAACAAATCTAATGTAAACACAAACGTTTATTCACAATTATTGCTAATAATGACGATACAGCCCCTAAAAATTTCGTAATAGATCCCTGCAGATAATTCTTCCATAGGAAATTGATGAATTATACCAATTGAAGGCTTTCCTACAGAAACTCCATAGACCGACTTCGCGAGAGCTCAAAATATAAGCAAATCAACAAGCGCAATCGAAATATCTAAACACCCAGCTAAATTAATAATATTTAGTTTTATTTGTGACGAATATAACGTAGAAACAAAATAATAACACTTGTAACGCATATACAGGGAAAATACGTCTTCACAGGTCACAAAACGTAATCATAGGCATATTTACTCGATGCATATATGGCGAAACTTGGCATCAACACGGTGTTACTCCGCTCGCTACCCACCTATTTCGCGGGGTAACAAGTTTGCGTAACACCGGGTAACCCTGGCGTGTCTCATTGACGGAAAATGGCTCAATGCGACGCGGATTTTGGAGACGGAGTTACCCTCGAGGTAACACTGGGTAACCTGGGGTTACCCAGCACGCTGATTACAACAGGCTTCTGACGCTGATACTAGCTTTCTTTCATTTTAATGTGGCCTACTGTTTAAAAAAAAGTGCTCTGTGTTTATTTTTATGCTTCACTGGAGGAAACGTTGGGTTTCAAGGATTTACGAATGATTATGTATAGACAATGAAATAAATTAAAAAGCAGCCATAGCTATAGTGCCATGAAAACGAAATTTAGAGGTACCAAAATCACCAGATTTGAAATGATGCCGAACAATGCGTACTGATATAGGGAGGAATATAATTTGGTGGCATTATCCGATTTCCGGAGATTTTTTTTGTTTTCAATCTAGCAACATTTGACGAGTATATTAGTTGCCGACACTGACCAACTGATCAACTGACCAGTAAAACCGAGTTTAGTTACTATCCAGCAGTCAGGGAGGTTGTACGTGATCGTTCAGTGAGCTCGACAGGTGTTTACTGGCTGCTCGTACGCTGCTGTGCTATTGGTTCGCTGCTATAAAGTTCATTTGTGAAAACAAAGTTCGCAAAGTGTCTCAAAAGGTAATAACATTTGGAAGTCAATGTCAAGTGTAAGTGAATTTTATGAACGCCGAGTGAATTTCATATACTGACCAAGGTATCTCCTGACTTCAAGTTCATAACAAGTAAGTCTCATGTATGTGTTTGGTTATGCACTGTTTGTAGGTTACTACCACTTTGATCCTAATGTGGTGAAGGTCGACATCAGTAACAAAAGTGACAACCAAAAATAGGCTGTGTCAGCGGCATGTCTTCAACGAAACTGTGCAGGATGCGTTCCCGGCCGTAACTGTTTGAAAAACCGCCATACCGGCAAGCAAAAACCTATATTACGATTTAAATGGACAAATCCTAAACGCCTTTAGGTTAAACTACTGAGAAGGTCTTAACGAATTCTTATAGCCTGCACCAGGAAGCAAAAGTGTGACACTCAGCTTCCTGGCCTGTATACACGTTAACGAGTTTGGTCATCTCTGCGTCTGAATGCGCTGATGCGTCCATTTAAATAGCATACAGTAGCAGCATATTTGCGCTATAATTCTTTTCAAGTTAGAAAGGCTACCCGAAACTCAAGTAGCGGCACTTCCTGAGCAACCTGTTCTGACGGCTAGCATTTATATACATTTTTTGAAAATCCTAATTCTGTGTTTATGAGGGGTAAACAAAACATTCAGACGATTAGCTGAGGAAACTCATTCTCTCTTTTGACTAACGTGCATTCTCGTCTATAAGCGGGATGCACACGTGAGATTTTTTCTGACAGTAACGTGAGGACATTCTTACGATAAGGAGAACATTGCTAAACGTCGCAGTTCACACGCACTCGGGAGCGCTATATCCTCTCGTGCAGCTTGAGTAACGTTAATAAACTATTTGCTCTATTACTTTGAATAACTGCCGGATGTAATCTTGTATTAAAAAGTACAGTGTGTAAATTGATACCAGTACACGATATAGCTGGAATGTGTTTTTTAATAAACTCAAACAATATTAACCAGATTAACAAGACCCAAATTTCCAGCATAGAAAAAAGGAATGTAAAGAGCCTCAGCCAATTGACTTCACGGCTAACATTTTATCACCCAACTGCTGTGTGTCTACTAAAAGATTTGCTAAAATGTTAACCGTCAAGTCAGTTGGGTGAAAGACGGTGATGCTGCGCGCAGTTTCGGTTATCGTTATAATGTCCTCACGCTAATGCTAGTAAATATCTCACGCAGGTACGTGTGAACCTCGCTTTACACGATATATTTTTTGTAAGTGTTAGCGAGCACTGAAATTCGTAAATGCAAACTGCCACAAAATATTAAAAGATGTTCAGTGCATGATCTTGGTTTATTATCAAATAAAAAACCATACAATCAAAAAAGTTCTTTTCCCCCTTAGGGAGGTTTTCATTAGTCTATACTGTACTTCGATTCCAACTCTACTCAGCTGTCCCTGTAAGTAGTGAGGTGTGGGTTTCTATCGCAAAATGCATCACTGGTTTGAAATATATAGAATACACGAGGACAATTGGGATCCTCTACAGGTGTGCTGACTGCTGTATTGGTGAAAATTCGTCTACTTTAGATGACCTACACCTGAGTAAACCCTCACCCCTCTCTTCTGCCTCCCAAATAAATATATATGTGTATTCTGGTGTACGTTGGCAGCAACTGATTTGTGAGACACGTTTCGTTAAAACGAAGATGACATATTTCTTTACAAAGCTTCACGGAAGCTTTTTCTAAAATCTAAAACAAATCCTCGGAGCTCATACACGTCAAGTTAGTTGAGGCTTGAATATTTCGAAGCTTGGCTTTTATTGTTATCTATAATATTAATAGCGTTGTTCCTACCTCCGAGTGTTATGCTCTTCATTAGTTACAGATAGTAGGAAATTTGATATATATATCCTGTAGTTCGGCTGTATCCATGATACGAAAGATGAAGTCGAGCTCGGCTGCGTGAACCTGTACGTCAAATTTAAAGGTGATGCGGGCAATACAATTGGAAATACGTCACATTTATATTTCCCTTGCGCACAGGCAGTGTTGAATATAGCTTACAGAGCATAGGAGCTGATGATGGTGACCCACACTGCCGGGAGTGAACGAGGACAAGTAGCGCGTTGAGTTGTCCATAGCCAGCTAAATAACACTTGACTTTTTGCGAAAGGAAAGAAAATGGTGATAACGACCCAACGGGTCACGGGCAGTTTAGTATACCATAAAACTTGATAATATTTGTTCATTACTGTAGAATTTTCAGGGGTTCAACCTGACAGGCCCCGTCAGACCGTGAAATTTTCACGGGGGCAGCTAGTCATTATTAAGATACACTAGACTGGCGACGTGAAAACGGAGGAATCTCCATAAGGTTAGCAAACTCACGCAACCAGCCCAGCAAGCAAAAAAAGAAAGAAAGAAAGAGAACATCAGAGATCACAGAATCGCTCTGTTTACAGATTGCTTCCGAAACTTTAGATAGAAGTTTTGACTTTGTTACCCTGAATCGTGTTTCAAGTGTTGGAAGCAACGCGATTTCGAGCGGGTTGAAAACTCCATTTTATGGAGTAATATTGAGTTTATGGGAGAGTCGAGGGTACCCATTGAGGGCCAATGCCTGAAGCTCAATTCAGCACCTATCTGAAGTTTCAAACAAGTTAGGCCTTAATTCCTTCGCCTAATCGAACCTGCCCCAAATCAGGCATGACCCAAAAGTGAGCTCTTTCTACCCTGGTTAAGAGGTTTTGCATGCTGTCGTTCCACAGCCCTTGGTGTGTTTTCGAAAAGTACGGGTATTTGGCTTCCTAAGTGATACCTAGTAATCGCGTATTCAGCAGTGGAGATGGATGTCATACTTAGCTCATAGTGTGACTGTACCAGGGCGTCAAAAGTTAAAATGCTTAGTATAGTGACTGAAATATTTACCGTTTCCCTTCCGGAAAAATGGCCCCTGTGACCCGCCAGCGAAGCCATTTTCTCGTATTCAAAGCTTACGAATTGTCAAACTATGGACAATGGGTTAACTACTTGACAAGTAATGAATATTTTTATTCATAATAACGTTTCTGTCCTCTATACGTCTACGGATATTACTTTCCTCTGTTTTCCCTTTTTTCCCGACTTGTCGTTTCTATGCGCGTTGATCCTGAGTGGGAGCACCCTCGTGCATGGGCTCCACATTTTTCGTCATTACTATTTGGTGCTTCTTTTTTCTGTGCAATGGCTTTTGCTGTGGAACCGGTAGCTTAATCTGCTCAATATAACAACGTACTAATGCGTTTCTGTCTCTTTACCTTCTCCCTCAAAAAAAAAAAAAGCAAAACGCTGAAATTATTTTCGTAGAAAAATGATCGTTTTACGCTATTCACTGATGACCGAGCTCAGTTAACTTTTTTCTTTTTGCTGTTGATGAAGGAGGCTATATATAATAAGCTCTTTTCTGATTTTCCCTCCCAATAGGAAAGGAAAACGTACGTATTCTAGAGAATCGTGCTGTCAAAAACTAGCTGCATTGAAATTCCATCAGCCCACTTTCTCAACGTCCATACTTAAATCTACAACATAATAAAGTCCGATGTGTATTTATCTGTTTGTTTATCAATTTTCTGCCACGCTTTAACAAAACATATAGGCGGAAATTAGCCACGGTTGGAGGCTCTGGTCGTTCTCTCAAGCTCCATTGAAAACAAATAGGTAGAAAATCGGCCGGGTTGCGCTATCGTCGTTCACGACGATTTGTGTGCGTGTTCGTGTACGCAGATCGTGTGCGTGTGAGCGGCGTTCAGGTTGGTGCGCCGCACTGCTCGCTGTATCGCTGCTTAAGCTAGGTTAGGTTAGGTAAGGTTAGTTTAGGTAACGTTAGGTAAGGTTAGAAAGGTTAGGTTGGGTTAGGTTAGGTAAGGAGGTTAGGTTAGGTATGGGTAGGTTATGATAGGTTAGATTAGCCTAGGTAGTGTTTATTTTAGTGGTGGCGCGCGCAGTAAAGCTTACTTGAACGCGCAATCGTCGTGAACGACGATATAGGGCGGCCGGCTTGCAGAAGATGGCAAACGTATCTTAATCAGGGACAGTTGAAATTCAAAAATGAAGATATCGCAGGTTTAGTCTGATTCGTGCGAGTATTACCTTCTCCATACATCGAATCTATGGCAAAGTATCGGGCGGTCTCAAGTCTAACTGCACTTCTTGCACTGCCGAAGTTGAAAACGCAGTACTGAATGTATCTGAAGCTTCCATTAGCACTCTCATGCATCTTGATTCTTAGTTTCTTCCCACAGATGATTTCGTTCCTTCTTCTATCCTTCCAACTTTGATGCAATTGTCGACGAAACATCTTTCAATAACCAAAAGACTATCGGACAAATATGACACACTAAGGTATCTATGATACCAAATCGAATCTATTCTTTTCAGTGTTGCTGAACTGACTGCAAAAGTAATAAATTATTTTCATGTCAGAAAATAAGAGTCTTGATGCTCAGTAATTAGGGTAATTAGGATGTCGTGAACCCTCATCTGAATGATCGTTAAAATTGGCAATTGTATGCAGGAAAACATGGTTAATGAAGAAGGATCAACAGAAATTATTCGCTGTCATTATATGACAGTGCGGGCACACTAGTATATATATATACCTACAGTACAGTATATGTATATACTTATCAGTACTATATAATAATTCACGTCGTGTTTTTAGTTATTTATACATATATTTATATCTTTCCTGTCACGCTCTATGGGAATAAAATAGGAGAAAATATAGGTGTCGAAAACGGTATCCTGGATATGGGGGTCGCACTTGGGCGCTCCAGCTGAGGGACCTGAGCTCGCCTGTACGATCCTGTCTGGACATGTTCAGGTGCCGCAGACGGTATCTTGGATACGGGGGTCACACAATATATATATATCCGATTTTTTAGGCAGAATGCTGAATTTTTATTCAAGAAGCCTCTGAAAAGTAATAAGCACAGGAGACAGCGGGGGTTTTCCTGAGATGCTAATTTTCTACCGTCATTTATAATGACGGCCCGGGCCACTAGTGTACGTATAAAAGGTCAATTAGAATTCCGCTAGGGCTAGACCCATTTAAAAGATCAGAAAGAAATTTTCAGCCTTACTAGTGCTATACAGTAGATAATTCTTTGTCCCGGTTGTACTCGTACCGCACTCAAAGCACTACATTAGTCAAAATAACGATGACGGGGCTGATGATAACGGGCTGATGACGGGACTAGTGATAACGGGCTGATGACGGGACTGATGATAACGGGCTGATGACGGGACTGATGATAACGGGCTGATGACGGGACTGATGATAACGGGTATGGTAGGCCGGCCGCAGACGAAGGACGGAAAAAACAGCAAAATTTATTGAAGCGTGGTTATTATATTTTTGCTTTTACTAAAAGTATTATTTTAGTTCGAGCACTGGTTTCTTAAAGTTTGGAAACAAATACAACCGGATACAAGGAATATGCATGTGACATACCGAAATATACGTATAATATGGAGTCTAGAAATTCGCCGTTTTTAAAGAGAAACCTTCGTTGGTTTCACTGAATGTATCGTTGATGGATTTTGAACAGCCTCCAGCTGAGTCAAGTTAGCAAGTGCACAGTATTTACCTCTGTATTGTTTATTTTAGAACAGATGTTTGGTGCAGACTGTGACGTATCAGATCGCAGGTGAACTTACCTGTGTGGGCGGCATCGATTGGATAGATTTTTATCTAGAAATACCTATTGGTCTCTTTCTGATTTTACATCTTCCCGAATATCAATGATTTCTATTTTTTGTGCTTGCGTGTAACCTCGTTTTTGACGTTTCATGTAATTCAGTCCACATGCCTTTTTTTTTTTTTTGCATTACGCTTGCCTTGTGGGAGCTTACATGGCATTCTACTACTTTAATAAGCTGTGAAAAAAACATCAGAACTTTACATAGTATTCTTACTATACCACCAGCAACTCAATTGTTGAATGTCATCAGAATATTTATTTTGATACATCTTACCATCTTATTAAAAAAATTCGCAATTCTACAAAATCCACCAAGTCTTCAAAGTCCATTAATCAAGTCCACAAAGTCCGCAAGGACCACAAAGTTCACAAAGTCCCGAGCCCAGATCTATAGTATGGTATAATCTAAAATATAGTAATAATAATAATAAACTTCATTCAATACTCATGGAGACATTGCACCACTGAAATGCTACAAAGCTACATGGTACACAAGAGGATGTATCTTATTTCTAGGTTGCAAACAAGGGACATGTCGCAATGGTCTTACATTCTAGACATCATTACGCCCCATTGCTTGGCCTCCGTCAGGCAACAGTATGCACTGCCATCGTAGATACATATTACGTCGTTTGTAGCCAGGGCCGTTGCGGATGACTTTTATTAATGAGTTGCTAGTTTTCAATCCTGCATTTTAGGCTCAAGATGCATTTCCTGGTCCTGACATTGAGACAATCAGTGCACTTCTGGGCAAATATTAGACTTTCACTATTATATACCTAGGCACTTTCATTAATATGCGGAATATGTCGTTACAAGCAACACGTAAGCGCTCAGTGGATTTCTTATCAAAGTTACACCAAAGTGAGTTACAATAGAGGGTGTAACAATAGGTTCGGAACAGCTGGCATTTGACGTCTTCAGAGCAGGGACCGAATTTCCCTATTAACGTGTTACCAACTCTATGGAGCTTTCACGTATCTTTCTGTGTATCGTAGTCATCACGAATATTATCACTGATTTTGTGACCCAGGAAAGAGAAGCTGTTTATGTACGTAAGCGCCACACCATCCAAAACAGAATATTTATATCCAGGCAGGTTTCTGCTCCCAGGCTTAATATACATGCACACTGTTTTTACCGTATCATACTCAATGCAAAGTATATTCAAATCAAATCAATCAAATCAAAATCTTGTATTTCTCCCCGTAGGAAGGTATTCATACAATAGTTCTATTACAATACATGTTCAGTACACTAGTGTAGAACAATAAGCAAGGAGTCTTACTCGCTAGGTTA
>LQNS02278070.1:7208336-7222559 GCA_001587735.2 Parhyale hawaiensis
ACTTGAATGGCTTCAACGACGTACCTATAACGGGACTCTTTGAAAGAGACCACAATGATCGCTTGCGAAACAACGGTCAAAAACTCAAGCATAAAGCTCGAAGAACAACCTTAAGTCAGCAGTTCTTTCCCTATTTCATAGTCAGCATTAGGAATAGACTCCCTTCCGACGTTGGTGGTGCGGAGTCGGTCAAATAGTTTGAAAATCGTCTTGACATACATTGGGAGAGACATCCTCCACAGCTAAGAACTCCTTCTCCACGAGTCGCAAGCACTTAACGGCCAAAGCTTCCCAGGCCATTTTAAGCTAACTTTCTCATTTCCGCTCCATCTATATATTTAAGCTCGGCATATCAGCGGCCATCCATCATGCTTGCGGGCATTCATGACTATCGCTTTGGCGTAGATTCTTCTCCCCCTTCTTTTTTTATTTCTCCTTTCTTTTTTCTCTTTCGTTTTTCATTTTTTCTCCTCTCGTTTCTCCATTCCTCTACATCCTACTAACATAATGGCAATAGCTTATACAGGGCCGGGGTGTAAATCCCAGTGTCTCTTTGGGAATGGGCCTTTTGGTTCGTCTACTGCCGCCTATCTAATCTAATCTAATCTAGACTATCCTGGATACAGAACTCAGTATTTAATAGGAGCAATATCGGCGGCGGGCCAAAAAAACATTGCTTTTCAGCGTATCACTGAAGGAAAGGTAGGCGTTGTTCAGCCTAGCATGCTTATCTGTTATGTTCCATAATTCAAGTTGGCAGTTGCAGTGCATCCTACACGAGGAAGTTATTAAAAAAAATAAATAATGTCTCGCTGTCATATTTGACAGCGCGGGCACTCTATATCGTAATTCCTAGGTTTGTATCCTGGATACTGTTTTCCGAAAGCACAGACGGACCAAGGCCCCTAGAATAACTGTTATTCTATAGCCTTGGACCCTTGGACGGACGGACTGACGGACAGTCAGCTATCTTGTCAAAGTATCAAAGTACACAGTAGATTATGATTCTACATCTGGGACTAATTCTAGTCATATATTTTTGTTCATGAGCGTTGCTTAAACCATACATTCAGGCATTATATTTTACGCACATTTTTGTTATAGTCGAGAGGAGGATCGAGTTTTCACAGCTCTTTTATACAATTTGCAAGCAATCCCAATAAAGTCGATTAAGAATAGTATTTTATTTCATATATTGTACGTGCTGCTGTATAAAGTACACATGTTTTATCTACTCACCGACGTTGATTTTTGTTGCGTAGACGTAGGATTGTATATTTTGAGACCTATAACAAGGAAAAAGAGACGAAGCGATATAAAGTATATCACAATAGTTCCGAGGTACCCATTGCACTTTGCAGCTATAGACATTCAATATACATGAGCACATGTGGTACCACGTGCCTAAATATATGGTATAGATACGTTTGCGTACACCACGAATATATGCGCATAAATTTGCATATCATTTATATGAGATGCATTAATTCATACGTATTCACTCCACTCATATGCTACGACTTGATTGTCTCGTACATACTAATTTATATTTAGTCATATAACATGAATTCACATTCTTTCATATCAGAGGATTTCATCTTCATCATATCATATGCATATATTTCATTCATATATTTGTACATATCGGAGAGCCCCAGTATTGCTTCGGTGGGTGAGAGCACAAACTTTGTTTGACCCTCTTTTTTCTATAATATAAATTAGCTAGTGTATTTGAACTACAACTCTGTCTAAACCAACAATGACACTACTACCTATAGTTACAATACTATACTGAGCTCCTATTTTTAGTTAGGTGTCTACCTATACGTATTAAAACTTTGAGAGGCCCCACGCCCAGAGAACGAATAGATACATGTATAGGTACTAATCATTTTGTTGTTAATATATTAGTGTCGTTCTTTATATTATGTAAGGTAGCTATTGGTAGCAATTTTGATGCACTTTGTAAATCATTGTGTTAAAAATAAGGACCCATTCTGCAGTAGGTTCACTCGGTCAAATTGCTTAGTTTGTGCATCGTGATCTCAGAGTTGATAAAGCTGTGTTGTTGGAAGGACGTGAAATTCATACATATTCAGTACCTGTGCTACGGCTAGGATTTACGATACATACAAATTTTTTATTTGACAAATCAACGGCCTTTTTGCCGTTGATAATATGACTATTTTCGATGTAATCATCACGCCTGGGCCTCAGAACTAATAAAGCTGTTCTGTGGGAAGGAAGTGAAATTTAGTAGGTATCTATCTATTAAAAATCATATCATGACGAAGAAAAGAGACCAACCAACCAAATGAGCAAGCAGGTGGCTGATAAAATGCGAATAGATATATAACGGGAAAAATATGTACCAATACAGGTACACACGTAATTGTATTGTGCATTTATAATATACGTATATGTATATAAACGGTACTTCTTAAATATGCCCCCCCCGCCATCAGAAGCTCACGTGTTGGTATCTATTCATGTTCGTGTATCGACTCTCGAAGCCACAGGTCCTTATCTGTACGTGTTTCAATAAAGCGAAAATGACTCCAGCGTTTAAAGAGCTTTAAAGATGCCGTAAAGCTTCATTTTTCTTCGCTTTGATGAAATATTTATACAAAACGTTTAAACGACATTTATTCCATTAGACAGTTCACGGATTTAATAATTCTAATGGTTAGGCCGAGAATAAGTTAGGAACTCAAGGACTGGTTCTCCTAGCATTTAAAAGCAGTTAAGGGAACTTAGGGGAATCATTCTTTGCTTTCCCAACCTATTGTCACAGTATTGCACCAAACTTAGAGGGAATAGGTGTTTAATCTAACTTACAGGTATTCATAGTATCTGTGAATCTCAAGTACAGCTGCATTACACCGGCACCCAGGGTTGTGAGTGGGGTCAAGTAGGCGGTTGGATGAAGTCCGACTCACGACTTCTGGCTCTAGCCGGTTTCGACTCCGACTCCGACGCCGTGGTTATGACGTGCGAGTTTCTTTCTTTCTACGTTGTCAGACGCCCTGAGACGTGAGGAACTCGTTATTATTAGTCAGCAAGTTTCTTTATTTAGTGTGGTTGTGGTCGTCAGTGATACATATATATATATATATATTTGCTGTTGAATCGTTCCCTTTAAGCTTATCCGTGCGCTGTATGTAGCTTCGCATGCAGGCAGAGCCCTAATAGAATTTTTGGCCACCATATAATGAGTTATTTTACAGCTTTGGCTTCTGGAATAACTGTGGCTGCTGTTTCAAGTGTGACTTAACGTCTCGTAAAAATAAAATGTGGCAACAAATTATATTCTTCCCGTGCATAAAATTAAGGAGATCGAACCACGACAAATGGACAGAGGCGGGCATTTATTCCGAATATTTGTGAGAATATTTGCGACCGAGATGACGTCACAATGTTCACGTGTTTTTTATTGCATCTTCGTATCCATGATACCAGTGCTATTTGCATATCTTCAGTCTCTCCAAGAGAGAATGATGACGTCACTCCGGTCTTTTCATCAACCAATCAAAAAATTTTGATAAGAACACAATAGGTTCATATACACGCTAACAAGAACAGGGTAACTAGCTACATTATTTAATATATATGAGGCCAGGTCCCATAAATAGGGGGTGACGCACAAGGAAATATACGAGATTAAGCAACTATGTCTTACCCAAAGATAAATATGAAAACTCATTAAGAGAATGACAGAACAATTTGCTGGGTAGATTTGAGATGCTTAGGACGATAGGCACCAGGCGCCTTGTCATCATCCTTTGTCTGCGCCTCTAAGAGCTGGTAGAACAACAATAAACACGCTGTTGTAGGAATGCCCACATATAAACCAGTTTATATGGTCACTTATCAGGTACATACTGTATATTCTGTTCTGAACAGTACCTTGTCTTCACCCGTTTTGTCTTTTATTAGTAAATTATTTAAACGTGAACTCAGAACAGGGAGGGCCTTGTTGCTGGACCAAAGTAACGGTCAATACCTATACATATATACATGATACTGTTAGGACTTCCTGCTGACGTCTGCATAGCTGAGATTTTCAATACTTAGAATAGGGGTAAATTTTTGTTTTGCTGTCATTGAAATATACAACATTATTTACATTGTTAGCATTATTATTTGCCTATTACTTAAACCATGGAGGTTATACAGTATTTTTATTCTATGTTTATGTTCTGTACATCTGTCGCTAAGATACCTGTAAAACTTATGGAAGAGGGAATATATAGCTATGCTAGGAGGAATAGATGATTAACTTTTGGTAAAGATCTGTTCAACTAATTGTTTGTCTCTTTTCTTCCTGGTAACACTATTCAAACATTTATGAAATTCCTTCAATGCATTTTCGGAAATTGTGGGGAATGTTACGAAGACCAACTGACCAAATTTTTCTAATGATCCGCCTCTTCGCTTGTCTCTCTATGTCTCAATGTTTCTGTTTAAGCTTGCCAGTAATGTATCACAAAAAAATAAGAACGAATCTTCATAAAATAAACAGGAATTCTTAAAATGTTCAAAAGCACAAATGATGAAATTCTGTTGTTCTGTTGCTCCATTTAACTATGATTTTGTCGTTGTTGTTGCCAGAATACGACTCAAAAAGTTACAGGCAGATCTTCAAGGAAATTACAGGAAGTGTTTTTAAAGTCCAGAGCCGCAATTAAATGCTCAAATTTGAATGATTCCAGGACCATTTGAAATTTTCGTTAACATTACCTTGTTTGGCGGAGGTATACTCTCTCAAAGTGCTTTTCCGATTCTTATTGGAGACACCACAGCGTAAAAACAACGCATAGACACTCAGTGTTTCGCTATGTACCGTCTAGTATTTCAGTATTGTAATGTCTCCATCAGTAATGAATAAAGTGTGTTATTATTAGTATTATTATTGTTTGTGCTGCCCACTGCCTCAGGGCATAGTCATTAAGGTAGAGCCGTTGTGTGTATTAGGTAGCCCAGCCGTCTAGCCTGAATAATTAATCCCGTGAGAAATCAAGTGGTTTTCTCTTTTTCTTGTTTCGTCCGCACCTGGACAAGACTTGCGGTGGCGGACTGGTAGGTACGTATAGGGTTGAGGCGTGGTGATCTGTATAGGTTCACTTGTTAGAGATTCAACTTGTAAGTGAGTAGAAAATCAACTAAGGTTTATTTAGGTTCCATTGCAATGGTTGCACATGTTGCGAGCCGGATAGTGGAATTATCAGGAAGCAATTTGGCTTTTATAAGATATAAAAATCTGTTGAAAAACACGGAAGCGCAGACCGGTTTTCTCAGGGGTTCAGAAAAAAATATGGTAAAAAGTATCGTTTTTGTAAGTTGGGTAGTTCGAGTTCCTTAGTCGATGCTACCTATATATTTATTCTTTTATTAACTCACGACAGAATGAATGAATTCTCATTATGGATAGTGCCAGATGTTCGGGACCAGAAAAAAAGTCTACATACTGTTTATATCATATTGCATACTGAAGTTTATAAGTAATGTTCGCTCTAAGATCCGCTAAGTTTTTTTCCGTCGTAAACTTGGTACGCTTACAGTTTTTTTTTTAAATAAAGTAAGATGGAATGGGAAGAGGCAAAATAAGCTTCAACAAATTCTTACGCGTATGAATGAAAAATAAGATATATTTTGAAACTATTGTATGGATATTACATTATGACGATACATTTCAGATTTTGTGTTTCATTGTTACGAGAGAATTGTATTTCAATTCTTTCGAATATCGCATCCATTTCTTTGTTGCTTCCCAAAGTCCCTAGTTTTCTTAGTAATTTTCTATGTTTCCCTATGCCTGACTGTCAATGGTTCGAGACCATTAAAAATTAAATTCAGGATTTCAGAGCTGTACAGTTTTCGGCCCTTCGGAGATTTCACACTGAACTTCAACTTTTCTTTTAAGACTGAAAATAAAACGAAAGAATAGTATCTTGGTCCAAGAAATGGCAGGTTTATTTTTTCTCATACCCTGGTGTTGGAATAATAATCTAAGCATCCTAATACAAAAACAACTTATTCATCAGGATGTCAGTTTCTTGCTTCAGCTGGTCTGCAGGTACTTGCCTTCAGATTCCTTAACTATAGAGCTTCTTCAGACGAGGTTTAGTTTATATCAATATTATCCTAATCTGAGCCCATTGTGTTTTCAATAAAAGTTGTTTAATTATATTTCTATATATATATATGTATGTTTTTGGCTCGAAGACCATGACGTTTAGATTTGATTAGATAGGCTGCAGTAGACGAACCAAGAGGTCCATTCCCAAAGAGACACCGGAACTTACGCCCCGGCCCTCTATGCGCCATTGCCATTATGTTAGTAGGATTTAGAGGACTGGGAAAACGAGAGGACAAAAAATGGAAGATGGAAGATTTTTTGTATACCGTTACAATCGACAGCAGTTATATCCTCTATGAACCAGCTTATAGCAGCTGCTATGACTGCGCATTTGCCACTGATGCTTTGTTGATTATTTATGTTTGGTCAGCCTAAAAATACTACCAACTCTTGAAAACATTTTGTATTCACCTGTACAGTTGCAGTGAGCACCTGGTGCATAAACAAAGGCGAATGTATTGCATTAGCTGCTGCAGTCGTTAGTTCAACCTGTGCTTTATACCACGTTCTGTGCTGGCATGGCGGTCATGCATGGCCAGCCTGGATCCGTGTTCGGTTGTGCACATGTTGATGTGCAGGCGTTAAAATCAGCCGAGAATATTTTTTCGTGATTTTATTTCTTAGAATCGCTATGAGCATCGAGGGGTTACAAATACTCCATTTGAATTTTCTTTACTTGTCCATGGATGCTCAGGCGTTAAGTTTTAGCAAAAAATAATTATAAGAATGAGGTATTCCAGTGTAACTAATTGGCAAAAAGGTGTGTTGTATACTGTTACAATATCTAAAACTGATAATCAGTTAACGGAGAGCGACATATTACATATACTTAGTCATCGTTTCCGTCTTGTAAGCCGACGTCCACACACTACCACGTGGTCCGTCGATGCATTACCACGTGGTCCGTCCACGTGGTCCAGTTTTATCCAGTGACGGCTGCTAGCAGTGATTAGTTACGCGTACTGAACAGCTTCATCCACGGGTTTATTTACTAGTGCTGAACTAGAGATGATCACTGACGTTAGGTATGCTGATTAGACAATGCTTTCAATTTTCATGAACAACTGAAGGAAGCAGACCCGCCATATTGGATAATATTTGATATTTATAATACATGGTTGAAGTATTAATCAAGGGATGCTGCTGTCCCGTCGTAGCAAAGTTCCAGCCGCCGTTTTCCTTTCTTTATTTTTTCTTTTAAATTGTAATGGTGAAATAGAGGGCCAATATGTCTAGTGCATTAACTCCTTTCTGTATATTCTAAGAAATAATTGTACTTCTTGTATTAGCCCTCTAAATGATCTTTACAACTTTTTGTCTGTCCTTATTTATTTATGTTTTTCAAAGATCATGGGATGAAGTTTAAAACGTTTTTTTTTTCATGAAGAGTATTGAAGAGGCATTCTTGGGAGTGTGGATTAAAGAACGTCATCAGCGCAATACTCTAGAAATTCACTTGCTCTTTCATCCCTACAAAACTGCCGAATTAAAATAGAAATTGTCGTGATTAACCTATAATTGAAAATAATATTAATTATTGTGTGGATTACGAGGCGACTTTATCTAAGGGCTATCTGTAGCCTGATTCATCACTTTTCATCCACCAATCATGGCCTCGCTGCGGGCTCTATCCGCCAATCGTAGACCTTCTGCGGGCCTACAATAAACGTTTTGACTCACTGGGCGGAGCTGCTGTGAGGTTGTACCATTCAGGGGACAAACTCAGGTACCTAGTTAGGAAAGAAGCGCACCGTGTACTGTGGTCTTTGGAGTTTGGAAATGGACCAGTTGAGTGTCGACTGTGGTGTTGTACGGAGCTGTTCTCCCCTAATAAATTATAGACCTATTATAGAATTAAACATATTACCTATTTTGCTCAAAACCTTTACTGCGTTTCTGCAACTACATGATAAGATTCCATCGGTGAATCGATAAATAATATACGATTGAGCAATTAATGAGTGCGATTACAACCGCGAATCGATAAATCGTATACGATTGAGCTATTAATGAGTCTGCGATTGCGACCGCGAATCGATGAATCATACGACGATTGAGCAATGCGTATGATTACAACTAGAAGCAGTAAAAAAACATAGAAAATTGTTCACGGGAAGATGTTGGTTTGTTTACCATTTAGGCTTAATGAACCGAAGCCGCAGAGAGCCACGTGTTGCCTAGCTGTGATGTGATACAGTGAGTGTATGTATATACTAAAATTTCGCCGAACTGAAATTTTGAAAATCAAGACAACCTGCTAGTGTTGAGTAGCTTACAAATGGATTTCCAATACTGTAATATAATGTATAAAGTTTAATGTAAATAAAGGCCCTGATGATGACGACATGGAGCGTCGAAACGTTGGCAATATATTAAACCAAATTCATTCTTCTGAGCTTTCTAAATTATGCCGAACTTATGAAAAACTGAATAAGAAATTGATAAATCAAGAGAATGCCTTGTCATTCAACCAGACATGTATTAATGAAAAGCTGCTCCCTTCCTACAATACAGTGAGTATACAGTATATACAATATACATATTTCTGTGTACCGTTTCGTGTTGCTAGACAGAAGGGCTGATGGGCTTTCGGTCCAAACCTTATTTTCTAAGCCATTAAGTTTAGGGTTTTCTTTCATGGATGTCGCAAAGATTGAGAGATGGGGGAGGATGGATGGGGTTGGGGGGCTGAGCCCTAGGAGAGAGATCATTTATAAGAATTTCATATTGCTCTGCGCTATTTTCAACCTGATATATATAATACATACCATAAAATTGTAGAAAAATTTAAGCCCTCAACATGAGCCTAACGCCGTTCATGGTTTCATTTAATACAGTATAGCTATGCAAGACACTGGAAATAGCCCAAATCAAACTATTCAGTAGTAGTAGAAACCTTTACTAGCGCTTCAAGCTATTGACTGAATTTCCAATGTCTATTCATATCGACTAAAAAAGTAGGGAGTACTGTAATAGTATGGTGGAACTGACAATAGCTGATCAAAAAATCGTGACGTCACAGCCCGAGTGGCGCTGCAGCCTGTGACGTCACAGCCCGAGTGGCGCTGCAGCCTGTGACGTCACAGCCCGAGTGGCGCTGCAGCCTGTGACGTCACAGCCCGAGTGGCGCTGCAGCCTGTGACGTCAGAACGGACCCCGCACGCTTTTAACTTAGAATTAGAAGCAGAGCTTTCTACCCAGTATACCGCTGACATGTAACCATACAATACCGTGAATAATGCAATGTAGTGTAACAATGTAATGATATACATCAATAATTGCATATATCTAAACGTTTTACAGCCACTTCCATGAAATAACATAAAATTCCGAGCTGTCCAGCACATACTACCCATCAGAAAAAAAATGAATTTGAGAAAAAAATGATAATAATGTATGTTTATCAGTTTATCACCTATTAGTCAGAAAGTTTTGTAGCGTCATTTTCAACACGGGTTTGTGTACACCTCAAAAAGCTGCAAAAATGTTTACCGTCAGATCAGTTTCCTCGGCTAGTGTCTGTAGCCAAGTTACGGATATCTCTTGAGCTTTGGTGTGAAGTGAAACTTAAAAACAGAGTACTTTTCTTCCGTTTCTTGGGTACAGTAAAACACGTACATATGTAAACTAACTAGTGAATGAGCAAACGTGTTGAGACGAATGAACGTATGAACTCGCCCTATAAAGCTCGTTGCAGACGATAGTCTTTTGCCCTGTATTTCACTTCACAGCTTTCGTATGCGTCGCTTCATCGATGTAAACAACAAAATAAAATGCGCTGCTGTCTGAGACGACATTCGCTAAAAGTTTGAAAAGACACAAGACACTGCAATAGTGACACTTTCTAAGCAAGAGGGAATGATGGTAAATATTTTATTGAACTTTTGCTAGAAACAGAGTTGCGTTTGCCAGGCCTGTGCAAAGTTTTCGAATGCTTTGAAGTGAAAACACTGGACAAAAGACTATCGTCTGCAGCAGGCTTAAGAAATGTTAGATACTATCAGAGGTTGGCGCACGAACCTTTTTTTTGGCTTCCGAATCCGAACCTGAATCTTCGCCTGTTTGGGGTTTCGAACCTCCGAATAACGAACCCGATTTTCAAAATATCTGTGCGAACATTTATTCCGAACATTTGTTCGCAAACTTCCGAATCTTTACAAGATAGCAATGCGAACCTTACTTCCAATACCTTTCGAACATTTTCAAACCTAAATTTTACTCATTACGAATCTAAATGTAAAGTTTTCCGATTAAAATACTTTTTAGGCTATCTACATTATTCAAACTATTGTAGCCACCGGTGGCTGCGCGTCACTAAGGCCGTGTTCACACGTACCTCAACGTAACGCGTTATATCACAAAAATGAACACGAGCTGTGCGTCAACTTTTTCTGTCGCTGTCCACACGTGGAAGCGACCTTCATTCAAATGAATGACGCCACAAGTTCACTTATGATATCGTTTCCTTACATTTTTGCTTAGCCTATATATCGTGTCGGTTTGAAGTTACATTCGTATCCATTCGTAACATTTCCAGATCTTATAGCCTGAAGAAATCATAGCCTGATAAAAGTGAAATCTGCAAGCAGCAATCCGCTTCGTTGTCAAATCAAAGATGGCGTCAGTGTTTTTACAACATTTTCAGATTAATTAGTTTTCTTGAGTTAAACGAAAATACAGTGATTCTGATCGTTAAAGTGTGGGTAAAAAAGCATTTTTGTTGGCCTATTCATAATTTGAAACCTCTATAGAGAATAAACCAAGCATTTATAGCTTCTGTTTACTGAATTTGAACGACGCAGTGCGTTCAAGAAAGGGACATGCTTCATCCTTAAGTCTCTCGCGCTTGCTGCGGCTGCTTCTATAATATCGACGCGCCGCGTTCCTAATCGTAACGTACGCGTTCAATCAAACTAATGGACGCGGCGCGTTGATTTGGTAGAAAAAATAGCAGAAATTCGGGAGACTGAAGAATGAAGTAGGTAAGTCCTTTTTTTTTTGAACGAGCCGCGGCTTTCAAGTTCAGTAAACAGAACCTATAAACACGGAATTATCCTCCATAGCATTTTCAAATCATAAACAAGTTGACAAAAATGCCTTTTACCGTCACTTTAACGATCAGAATCACTGTATTCCCGTTAAACACAAGAAAACTACATGACTAGAAAATGTTATAAGAACACTGACGTTATCTTTAATACGACAACGAAGCGAATTGTTGCGGGCCGATTTCACTTTCATCGGTTTAACAGGCTCTAAAGATTTTGAAAATAGGCTGTTCCTATCAAAATAAATCTTTAAGATCTTGGGGAACGAATGTGACTTCAAACCAAGGCGAAACCATAAGCGAAATATAAAGATACCAAATCATAACTGAACTGAACGCGCGGCGTCATTCCTTTGAATGAAGGTCCCCTCTACCAGTGGACACTGACACAAAAATAATGACGCACAGCTCGTATTCATTTTCGCGTCTATCAGTTTCACTGAACGCATTACAATGAGGAACGTGTGAACACAGCCTTACACTCACATACACTGCAGGAATATATATAGAAGTAGAGAGAAGTGATCAAGTAAAGCACAATGCCAATGGTCAAAAGCGTCTCTATTTGCTACAGAAGCATAGACATCACCACATCTGTATGCCGCAGAAAGGTTGAAAACCAATGTTTGGTCGTCTTCGTTTTTTTTTTTAGAATTTCTCTCGAGATTCGGAGGTTCGGATTCGCGAAAAAATAGCATTCCTAACCCAGAAGTTCTACTCTTTTTTGATATCGGTTAGAATCCGAACATCAGAACCAAAAACAGGGATTTGGCCGGTCCGAATAAATTCGCGATTAAAGGATTGCGGACATTAGTTCAGAACGGCCGCCTCTGGCTACAGTGCTTTCCTCTCAAGTTATAAGGCCACCGGTTTGCTTCAGGAGCAAGACAGGCTTATCTGCAGTATAGGAAGAAAAGTACCTTTTAATGATTTGCCTAAATGCAATATCTGCGATCCAGACTTACATCGGGCTGAACGAGCTCTATTAGAACGTTTAGGTTGAGCAGAACAGATTAGATTAGATAGGCGGCAGTAGACGAACCAATAGGTCCATTCCCAAAGAGACACCGGAACATACGTCGCGGCACTCTTTGAGCTATTGCCATTATGTTAGTAGGATATAGAGGACAGGAGAAAAGAGAGAGAGAGAGAGAGAGAAAAAGAATGGGGGGGGGTGAAGAGTCCATGCCCAAGAGACGATCTTGAATGCACGCAAGCACGTTCAAGAGCCGCTAACATCAATAATAAAAGCACAAACATCAAGCAAACTTCTCGACCCAGAGACCGCTATGACGCAGATCCCGATCGTTTTTTTTTCTTCGTATACTTGTCTGTTCGTCTCATAATTATGGATTACCACCCTGTTATTCCTCAGGAAACTATCAGTTCGCAGCACATTTATAAGAATGATTACCTCAGAGTGCTGCGCCCCTAACTCGTTGGGTGGTGCATTCATATGTACCAATACATGGTTTATATATAACTCTGTTCCCTACATATCTAAGCTTTCGCTTCTCTGCTACGGGTTGTAAATTTTCAGTTTAGTATTTTTAGCGGCATTTTCCAGCACGTGGAGCGAGATTTTACTCAGGGCTGGTAGCCTGGTGGCAACACCGACCGCTGGGCCTATTTAATTATTCGTGCCGTAGCATCGAAGCCGGACGGTTGGCATGTGTCGACGGTCCTGTAAGTAGTGATGGCAGCTATTATTGTTTCGCAACCGGTGCTTCAACACTAACGATCATTTGCGAGAATATTGGTTGCTCTGCATTGTTGAATTATGAATAGTACTGTTATCAAGGAGTTTATAGGTAAATGCATCAATTTTATCGGTAGTTAATGTTAATTTTAGGGCTTTTTATTTTACCCGTTACGGGGCATATTATTCGCCATTGGGGAAGCTTCGCTCTTCCTATGTTGTGGGGAAAAGCGACTTCGAGAGTCTGTAGGTTGCCCTAACCATAGCTGTGGCTGCCGTATATCTTTCCTCGATTTCAAGTTTATTCCCGTAAATTTTTACGAAACCCAATATGGTGCCCAGCAAATTTACTTCTAAAAATTGAGAAAAATGTTTACGAGAGGGGCTCGGGTGGTTTTTCAATGTTGGTAAATTTTTACTTTAACTTACACATGTTTTTTGGGGGTTTTTGTTGCTTTCAGTATGTTAAATGGGTAAATTTAAGACAATTTACATGTAGCCTATAACGTTTCCGTCGCAAATGCTTATCTTATGAGATATTAGACTTTGAAGTTCCCATAGTTTTCCTATGGGAGAAAATATCCGATTTCATTACAGGCAATTGCTAGCGACGTAAATAAAACAAGCCTAACGTCACCTTACTTAACCTAACCTTACCTTACCTGACTTGACCTTACCCGACTTAACCTTGCCCGACTTAACCTTGCCCGACTTAACCTTGCCCGACTTAACCTTGCCCGACTTAACCTTGCCCGACTTAACCTTAACCGACTTAACCTTGCCCGACTTAACCTTAACCGACTTAACCTTAACCGACTTAACCTTAACCGACTTAACCTTAACCGACTTAACCTTAACCGACTTAACCTTAACCGACTTAACCTTAACCGACTTAACCTTAACCGACTTTACCCTACACGACTTTACCCTACACGGCTTTACCCTACACGGCTTTACCCTACACGGCTTTACCCTACACGACTTTACCCCACACGACTTTACCCTACACGACTTTACCCTACCCGACTTTACCCTACCCGACTTTACCCTACCCGACTTTACCCTATCCGACTTTACCCTATCCGACTTTACCCTACCCGACTTTACCCTACCCGACTTTACCCTACCCGACTTTACCCTACCCGACTTTACCCTACCCGACTTTACCCTACCCGACTTTACCCTGTCTGACTTTACCCTGTCTGACTTTACCCTGTCTGACTTTACCCTGTCTGACTTTACCCTGTCTGACTTTACCCTGTCTGGCTTTACCCTGTCTGGCTTTACCCTGTCTGGCTTTACCCTGTCTGGCTTTACCCTGTCTGGCTTTACCCTGTC
>LQNS02278070.1:7226290-7247977 GCA_001587735.2 Parhyale hawaiensis
CCCCAGCCCGCCTTACCCCAGCCCGCCTTACCCCAGCCCGCCTTACCCCAGCCCGCCTTACCCCAGCCCGCCTTACCCCAGCCCGCCTTACCCCAGCCAGCTTTACCCCAACCTTTCCTAACCCTAATTTTGCTTGTATGGGATCACCCGGTATTTTCTTTCATAGAAAAACAATGGGAACTTCAAAGTCATATATCTCGAAAACTAGGCATTTACGACGAAAGCGTAATACATGTAATTGTCTTAAATTGACCCAATTTACATACTGAACACAATAAAAATATTAAAATCGTGTGTAAGGCAAAGTAAAATAATACCTCAATTTTTCTGTACAATAAATCGTTTGTCTTACACTAGTCATCAATGTTATACACATTTTCAGTCGGCGCATTAAGTTTTTCCTAGTTATGACCAGGGTTTGTTAAAAAAATGGTTAAAACCAACCAAAAAACATTGGTAAAAAATTTTCTATAATGCGTTATTCTACGTTCATATTTCAATGAAATAAGCTCGCAATTGCATAATAAGTTAGACTTAATAGGACGTGTTCAAACACGCGTGCGATCATTCCGTCTTTATTGGTCAACGAAAGTAGAACTCTACAAGGCTGATCGAGGATCAAATTTCGCTTCTTCTAATATCAAATTATCTTTGTATCTAGCTCAAAAATTGAAGTAGGGCTTTCCCATGCCTCCCTTTTGCCGTTTTGGTAATAGTGAATTTTAAGGGCATATAAAAAAGACCCCATTTTTTTAATTAGTCTATTTGTTGATGTAGAATACGAACCCGAAGTCCGTTTGTGGCGGTCGGACCTAGTTTTTGAGATATTTGACTTTGAAGTTCCCATTGTTTTCCTATGGGGAAAAATACCCGGCCAAGGCAGAGTGTAATGGAACAGCTTTTAAATAGGTTTTGAGTCAATTTAGGTTAGGCCCCCACCCGAAAACCACCTAAGTGACCTAACCCAACCTAACTTGACTCAAAACCTATTGAAAAGCTGTTCCATTACACTCTGCCATCGCCGGGTATTTTTCCCCATAGGAAAACAATGGGAACTTCAAAGTCAAATATCTCAAGCTAGGTCCGACCTTCACAAACGGACTTCGGTTTCGTATTCTACATCAAAAAATACATTAATTAAAAAAAGGGTATTTTTTATATGCCCTTAAAATGCATTATTACCGCCGTTTTCTTTGAATAAAGTAAAACATTTTCTTTTCCGATTTTACGTATCTGTACCAAGTTTAATTGAAATCGGTTCAAAAATAAAACTTTTCGTTTTCGCCCGAACCCTCCTTTTAAGTATTCAAAGTCATTTCTCGAAAACTGAGCTCTGAGGTTTTTGTCACTCATGAAAATCGTTTTACTTTGCATTTTTCTATGTATTATTAAATATGCGCAGTGAATTACACCGCAGCCTGTATAGTTTGATTTCATCAGGATAATTCTTGTATTGAATCCTTCCAAAATATTTTCAAAAGCAAAACCTCGTTGAAATTCTTACTCCGATAGGTGATTAAATTTTTACTTTGGTGCACGCATCGCTCCGATAACTGCCCCCAAACGCTCCAGCAACTACTCCAAGCGCTCCTATAAGCGCTTTAAATGCTCCGGTAGCTGCTCCAAACGCTCCCATTCGTGCTCTAAATGCTCCGGGAACTGCTCCAAACGCTCCCATTAGTGCTCTAAATGCTCCGGCAACTGCTCCAAACATTCCCATTGGTGCTCTAAATGCTCCGGCAACTGCTCCAAACGCTCCCATAGTGCTCTAAATGCTCCGGCAACTGCTCCAAACGCTCCCATAGTGCTCTAAATGCTCCGGCAACTGCTCCAAACGCTCCCATTGGTGCTCTAAATGCTCCGGCAACTGCTCCAAACGCTCCCATTGGTGCTCGAAATGCTCCGACAACTGCTCCAAACGGTCCCATAAGTGGTCCTGATGCCCTTTTCTATCGCTACTATTGCACACTTATAGCGCTATAAGGCCTCCTTTTTAACCGCTACAGCAGCTCTTTAAGAGCTCCAGTGTCCCAGCTCTAGTCATTAAGGACCTCTTCGGAAAATTGACTGTTCTGGTCATACACGACTGTTTTGCCGCGCGTTCCTGTTATTGGAACACGCATTATTCAGTCTTTAACCGATTGTGCAATATTTTACCGATATTGGTTACTTCATACGGAATGGTTAGTTGTTTTGGTTTTTTGATATTCCAAGACTCTTGGAGAATGACGTTTTCGGGCATGATACGTTTTCGTTGCAAATGTTTTTCGAGATATGCGAGGTGCATTTTCGGAATGCACATTTATCACATAGTGAATTTTTGTTCACATATTTAGGTAAAATAAGGCATTCTAAGACGCTTTTCGTCGCAAATGCTAAGTTTTTGAGATATTTGGCTTTAAAGTTCCCATTGTTCTTCTATCACATCCACTAGCCTATTACAGCCATGTAGCGTTGTACCTGTATTAATATAGGGACGCGGGTATTGTTTTTACTTTAACTCGCATACGCACCCCAGGGGTACACCCAAGTACCTTTTCCGCAGGAGATGTTGCATCTGGCCGCAGTACCTGCTGACGAGGTTAGTTTTGTAAAGTTAGGTAGGTTCTTCATTTCCGTTTCTGTTCCGCGAGGTGGGCTGTCGATCGAGATAGCGCACCTACTCCGCGGGACTTCTCTCATCTCTNTCTCATCTCTCTCGTGTGGAAGGCCGTGAAAGAGGCCGACCACTCGAGTGTCTCCTACTATGCTTTGCGCCTCGTTTCCTGCCCGTAGTAGCGCACGTAGGCCACGCGACAAATTATGTGGTATTTGAATACTACACACTCATCTCTGTTGGAACGCCTGCTCGAGTTGCGGCTACGAAGGTTAAACAAAGTTTATAACTAACTCGCATACGCATACTTACGATTTTGTTTCGTTTTTCTTGTCTTGAGTATGTCAATTGGGTAAATTTAAAATAATTTACACGAATAACGTTTTCTTTGCAAATGCTTAGTTTTCGAGATATTTGACTTTGAAATTCCCAATGTTTTTCTATGGGAGAAAATAATACAGGTTTAGCTAGGTTAGGTTGCTTCGGTTAGGTTCCTGTTGGGTCGCTACCAAGCCTTTATTGAAGCCAGTTATTTTCTCCCATAGAAAAATTTAGAGAATTTTATAGTCAAATGCCCTCAGGAGTATATTCTGTCGGGCCCTTTCCCTGTCACAATATATATGGGCCTCACGAACCCAAGGGTTGTCCCGGGTGCTTTCTCCGCAGAGGATGTTGTAGCTGGCCGCAGTTTCTGCTGTCAGATTAGGTAGGGTCTCTATATTTCCCTTTCCGTTTCTCGAGGTGGGCTGTCGATCGAGATAGCCGACCTTGTGCGCGGGACACCTCTCTTGTGTGGAGGGCCTCGAAAGTCGAAGGGGACCGTCCACCTGAGTCTTTCTTTGTGCCTTTTCCTCCCACCAGTAGTAGCCCACTGAGCCAATCGAGATTTTCCGACAGGAATGCCGAGATAAAATATTCCTGAAGAACTATGTAGAACGACCGATCCTGCACTGTACGGATCACTCATCGAGTGGATATGGGGGTAAAACTGTGACTATAATAATGATAACTAGAACGACTCGTGGCATAAGACAAGACCATCACCCGCGGTGTGGGTTAATTCAAGGAAATCATTTTTGATGAATGAGGCAATGGCACAGCCCCCTTTCCCCCCAGAGATTTGCTTTTTAATAATAACATAGGAAAATAAGACTGGCGCTGGGCTCACTTGCGCTCTTAATAGTAAAATAGGTAAAATGAAAGGCCTCGTGGCGCGAAAATATCTGCCACGTTGGAGGAAAATTAAATGGCGCCATTTTTTATGGTCAGTTAGGTATAGTTTTTTGGCATTGGTCACATCTAGTTCAACCCACCAAACTCCCTACGAAAATTATGAACATTGCTCAACTCCTTCGACCACATATTGGGTGGACAGACATATATATAAATATTAAACTAAGAATATTCAAACTAACAAAAAAGTGGACCTAAAAACATTGACGTTTCGGGATTAGATTCCCATCTTCAGAATTAAGTTTCTTAGTTCTGAAGATGGGAATCTAATCCCGAAACGTCAATGTTTTTAGGTCGACATATATGTAGCTATATACAACTAAAGCAATCTCAGAGCCCATACCTCCGCTAAGGGAGGCAGCGGAAACGAAAAATTCAAATTGGCTCCGAAACCATGGTTTTCTTTGTATTAACTCTAAAATCTAATCATTTATGCTTTTAGATAGTAATAACAGTTTATGTAATTTCCTTGAAGATCCGTTCATAAGTTTTTATCATCCGCGAGCGAAGCTAGAGAGGTGAAAATGTTTTCATTGAAGATTTAAGTATATATATTTGTCTGTCCACCCAATAAGTGGTCGAAGGAGTTGAGCAATGTTTATAATTTTTGTAGAGAATTTGGTGGGTTGAACTAGATGTGACCAATGCCAAAATACTGGAAATAGCTGTCCATAAGAAATAACGGCGATGAAATTTGTTCTCTCCCCAAAAACAGGTAACAGGAGTTGAGCTATGTAAATGATTTTTTACCGGGAGTCTGGTGGGCTGCACTCGATGTGACCCATCCCAGAAAACTAGGATTAGCTGGCCAATAAAAAAATAAGGGCAATGAAAATTGCTCCCACAGCGGGTGATGGGTCTTTTAACATTACTACTAACAACTCCTTATGAATTTCATGAAGATCCATTCATTATTTTTTAGTTATGCTAACAAGTATAAAATTGGAAACAGTAAAAACAAACGAACAAACTGATTATTACAAAAATTTGGTCATCATTTACTCTTCGTGTTATACCTAACAACTCGTGTAAATTTCATAAAATTCCATCCGTAACTATTTGAGTTATGGCATTGAGAAAAAGGAGGCACACAAACAAACGGATGGGCGGATCTCCACCAAAAGTTAATCATGTGTTTCGTTCCTCCTATTATGCCTAACACTCCCTGTAAATTTTGTCCAAATCCGTCCATAACTTTTTGAGTTATCTTGATGACAGTCAGAAAGACAGACAAACGTGCGGACATACAGATAAACCCGACGAAAACATTACTTCGTTTTCGGAAGTATATATTTATTTTATGTATAAAAATATATAGGCCTATACAACTAGAACGCCTCGTGGCGAAAGATCATCACCCGCGGTGGAAACAAATTTCTCCGCCGTCATTATTTTATGGCCAGCTAATCCTAGTTTTCTGACACGAGTCACATCGAGGATAGCCAACCAGACTCCATGCAAAAAATCATGAACATTGCTCAACTCCTTCTACCTGTTTTTTGGGTGGAGAACTAATTTAATCGCAGTCATCTTTTATGACCAGCTAATCGTAGTTTATTGGCATGGATCGCATCGAGGGCAACTCACAAGACTCCGTGCAAAAAATCATGAACATACCTCAACTCTTTCTACCTGTTTTTGGGAATTTGGGTGGAGAGCAAATTTCATCGCCGTCACTTGTTATGGCCAGCTAGGCTCAGTTTTTTTGACAAGGGTCACATCTAGGTCAACCCACCAAACTCTCTACAAAACTTTATGAAGATTGCTCAACTAGTTCGATCACCTGTTGGGTGGATAGACATGCAAGTATACAGATAGCTAGATAATCCTAGTTTTCTGGCATGGGTCACATCCAGGACAGCCACCAGACTCCCTGCAAAATATCATGAACATAGCTAAACTCCTTCAACTTTTTATTGGGTGGAGAGCAAATTTTAATGCAGTCATTTTTTATGGCCAGCCCTTCCTAGTTCTCTTTGGCATGGGTCACATCGAATGCAACCCACCAGATTACCTGCAAAAGATTATGAACATTGCTCAACTCCTTCGAGCACTTATTGGGTGAACAGCTAGACATATATACAAATATCTATATTTATATATATACTTAAATCTTCAACGAAAACATTATCACCTCTCTCACTACGTTCGCGGGTGATAAATATGTATATATATATACATACATACATACGTACACACACAAATATTGTAGTTTGGAAGCAGCTTCTCAGTTACGCTGGGCTGGGTTCTTATGGGGTCGCTAGCAAGCCTATATGATTGTTATTTATTCCCATAGAAAAACATTGGGAACTTCGAAGTCAAGTATATCGAAAACTATGCGTTTGTGACTGCTGCGATCGACCAATCCATTTGGACTCAGCTCATGAAAATAAATGGGATCACATACAGTACACTTGGAACGGAAATGATAAGTTCAGCACAAAATTGACGACATCTCATTGTTGCGCTATCAAATTTTCATAAAACTTGCAGGGAAATCGTGACCTCTTATGGGAACACTGTTGAGTTTTACATTTTGCTGTGTCTCCTGAATGACAACTTTGTATTTTTTCTCTTTTTAAGGTGAACGACAATACTAGCTTCATGTATATTCTGATAAAATGGGACGTGGAAAAGCTCTAGCCAACGAGGAGAAAAAAAATATACTGTATATCAAAGAAACTGCTAAAGGCACCTAACGTTATTGCCCGAAAAATAGGACGCGATATTGACACAGTGACAAGATTAGCAACTTTATGCGTAATGGTTAGCATTTTGTTGATATAGTTAGGTAGAATAAGGCATTCTAAGACGCTTCAAGAATTAACCCTTTAGTGCCTAAATAGAACATCACTTTTCGTAGGAAAAACACATGTATTGTCATCAAATGTGTACTGTAGGCACTAAAGGGTTAAGTTTTCGTTGGAAATGCTTAGCTCTCGAGATATTTCTCTCTTAAGTTCCCAGTGTTTTTCTATGGGTCTCACTGCTTGGATCACGTCGTATGACGTGGGTGCGGTGCCAAAACCAGGTATAAAATAATAATTTAACTTGAACGCTAATTTTGCAACTTCATCTTTCACCAACAGGTATATATTGTGCAGATCGGACAGAATACTTGAGAGCTCTCACACAGTAATAGTGCTGACGGTTTCTCAGGCGCTTGATCGGTAACTTCTGCCAATTTTCCCTTCACTTGTTTGCCTCTTTGCTTTGAAAATCAGCGTGGTTATTGACAGCAACGCGTACCTAATATAATGGCACATTTAAAAACTAATGAAAATTCATCAGAAGAAACTGAGGCCTGCAGCACCTCAGTGAAATCTACTGTAGAAATCCCACCAGCAGTAAATACCAAAGATGGTAATATGTCGCTAACTGCTATTGATGCTCCACCAGCGGCGGAGGCCGCAACTGCAAGTGTTTTGTCTTCCTCGGAAGAAATTCCGGTTCCGACTAACTTCGCTGGTGACCAAATTTCGAGGAATGGATCAGCTCCCATTGTGGCGGCTGCGGACCAATATAACGTAACCGACACTCCCTATGTCCCCATAAATGGCAATCCGTCTACTGGAGGTGGGTTTGGGGCTGTGCCTCATCAGGTCATGGGGTCCAATGCGGGCTCGCCGTTTGTCTGGCAACCCCAAGTTACCCCTTCACGTCACCAGTTCCATCAAGTGAGGTTTCAGTACCAAAAACCTCAATCGCAGTACTTTGAACCCCAGCAACTACTACCTGTACCCCATCGACCTCTTAAGCCACAGCAACAATTCCTTACTCGTCCGCCCCCACAAATACTCAGGCCAAACCTAGTTGAGTACAATGGTATGACCTATGCTATACCTATGCATATAAACTCAACACAATATATACCGTCGCATCAAAACTCCACCGAAACTCTGAGTGGTGTAATTGCGCCGTACGGCGCTCCGCCGATCTACGTTCATCCTCGTACCGCAATTGCAGGATCGTCTCTCGAACATGTTCCCTATCCAATGGCTATGGCACAGCCCATGCCCACTAGAACATATGCTCATTCACTGGAGATTTCCAGTTCTCGGAATCCTACTGTAAACGAAGCTTTTCCTCCCCAAGCGGGAAATGGTGTTTATCTTCCCTGGGGAGGGAATGGTGGCAGTGTTCTTCCTCACCAGTCCAGGAATGGAGCAGTTTTATACCAGATGGAGACTAGAAGCAATCCCTATCAGATATCTGATGTTTTTTCCCGTCAAGTAGAAAATACAACTTCTGATCTGCAGGCAGCGGTACTTGACCCATCTTCAAGTACCGCAAACATGACTAGATACGGCACGACAACATCAGTTTCGGCAGCTGCAGTAGCCACACCATCAGCAGCTGCAATTCCCAAACCATCTGTAACCGATGGTTCCCAGACATCGGCTGCCCATGGCTACCAAACATCGGCTGCCCATGGCTACCAAACATCGGCTGCCGATGGCTACCAAACATCGGCTGCCGATGGCTACCAAACATCGGCTGCCGATGGCTACCAAACATCGGCTGCCGATGGCTACCAAACATCGGCTGCCGATGGCTACCAAACATCGGCAGCCGAGGGTCATCAGACATCGGTAACCGACGGTACCCAGACGTCGGCTGGCGCATGTTCCCACACACCCCAAGTTTCGACATGGAAAACCCTAACGCCGGAAGAATTGTTCAGGAGCTGTTCTGCCCAGGCTAGGTGAGTACCCTTTAACATTTATGATAGCAATGTTGTCATAGCCCTATCTGTCTGTATGTAGCAAACAATGTTAAATGGCTTCATAAGCTTTTTCTATAAGAATGATGAAGGGCAAAGATCTTTTGTAGCAGTCAACACAGCCTGCTTCGAATTCCAAAACAATTTTTGGCAGGCCCAAACACTGTTTAGCTACCTGTTTTAACTTGTGGGCCGGCCAAAATTTGTGTCAACGATAGGTTTAAAAAAAAAAAAAGTTTCAAGTTACATTTATAATATATATGCATATAATTGACTTTCAAAGGTTCTTCTATTTTCTTTTATCTGTAGGTAGCATAAAACATAAAACTGTGCGGAAAGCTGCGACTACTTTGATTCTTAACCTACACCACATCATCTTCTCCCTAGGCCACACTACTGTATATATAATCGCACTCTCATTTTATAAGTGGACGTTCAACTTGCTCGTTCGTCCCATTGCACAGGAAAAGTCTACCGAAAATACTATTCTAAATTACTGGAGCTACACAACAAGCGAACTGAACGTTCGCTCTGCAGCTGAGCGTGCGTTCCGTTCCTAGTCTGGTCTCTGCATCACGAGAACATTAGCTTGGGTTTGCGCAGCTGGCAGTGGTACGATGCTAAGATGAAGTAATGCGTGCCACAAAATTTACCCTCCTCATCGTTCACTATAACAGCACCAGAGCCGGTTTTGCCTTCACTTTTTTTTTCTTATATTAAGCTCAAATGGCGTCTTAAGCAGCAATAAAGACCTAGGTAGCATTAAGTTGTAGCTAGTAGTATGTTACTTCTCATAACCCAGGGCTTGATTAATCAGATGATGAATCAGATTAGGCTGCCTTTGGTGTTGCCATATCGTTCTATGGAACTAGGAAGCAAAGTGTAACGGGAGGACTCACCAGAAATTAGCATCCTAAAGTGACGTCATCGATGACGTCACCTCGACAAAACTATGGCTGAACGGCCTATTAGTATTTTAATGAATTAATTTCGGCGTAAACGGCAAATTTCATCCCTTAAGCACATAAATAAATGAAGAGAATATATAATTGAGCAATAAGCAATCATCAATAGAAAGTTGCAGTGGAGGCTGGTGGAAATTTCACAGCACTAGTGGCAAGATCTGGGCCGCTGATTTAACTTCTTCTTAGAAGTGAAGCCTTCTCTACCTTTCATGCTTAGCTCACAGTGCTTTTCACAAAACATATTTAAACATATCACCTTTTTCGACCTATAATTCATTCAATCTCTCGCTCCTGACTCACCAGCTATTTCATCACGCGTGCACAAAACAGGGTAAAAATGTTATCGGCAAGTACAGAAAGATTGAGCAGCAACTGTTTTTAACGCTTCTGTCGCCTCAAGAAGCTGCTATAATTTTGATTGAGAGGTCCGACCCTCAAGCACTTCGACTTGTCGATGTGACGTAATTTGCACTAGCTACATGCGGTTACAGCGAAGTTTCATTTTAGTCCCATCGAGTCCTCCCGTTACACTCTTTACTTCCTGCATGGAGCGGTGAACGGATAACATTTCTATAAGCCATGCAAGTCTTCTCTTTCTCTCTATCTGCTCAGATAGACTTTTAAAACTCAATCAGTTTCAAGTTACTTTGCTTTTGACCTAACGTATTGAGATTCGCCTGAACGATGTCAATTTATTATCGAGGCGCCAGAAAGCACTTTTGCTTATTACTCACACTAGACCTGCCTAATTAGTACATCAGAAGCTCCCAATTTGCGTAATCGTAATTTTGGCATGCTCTAATATCAAGCCATATTTTCTGTGCATAATCACTCTTACTTTTGCACTATTTTTGGGAGTTGCAATTGCACGTTACGAGAACTTCTACAGTAAATAAATGTGATTTTTCACGATTTTGTGGTTGAGCTTTCCGCACTGATTTTCTGTTTGTAGGACGTATTGAATTCGCGTGTGATTATGTATTTTTTTTTGTAGTTTTGCTAGCCTTTCCTATAAGATTGGCCGGTAGTGTATTTTACGGCGTGTTCTTTGCATGAAATACCAAACTGGTATTGGCCCATAATAGTATTTAGTGACAGATTCAAGTACGTCTCGAGTATCATCAACGTTCGAATTGAAGCTATAGGTGGCGTGAAACACGAAAATAGATTTCAAGTTTATCTAGTATCTCTTTGACGTTATTGCCTCTGAAAAAATCCAGCTTTGATTTTCAGTCTGCGATGTACAGTAGTCGACTGTATGGGAGTGCGTTGTTGGTTCATCGGGATAGTCAATTATGAAGAACCTTTAATAACCTAAAAGCTCGACTCATTGAAGACAAATTAGTTGGAACGTGGACTTATGTTTGTTGCGGTCCAATAGTATTATAAGTTCAATTGGAAGCTTACGTCCGTTTAATTAGAATTGCCAATAGGTTATCAAGCTGCACAGTCAATATAGCCTTGTGCTCAACATCCAGAGTATAGAGAAGCGGTCATACTCGTTCTCTAGGACTCGTTGTTTAACTACGCTAGGCGTCGCATTCAAGTTAGGTAATAAGTCTCTTAATTTATACAGGAGAGCCAAGATCGGAATCAGTCAATAGTCTATAACGAGGTTTTCAAATCTTTGGCTTTTTGTTATGCATCTAATTCTGCTCGTGAGCTATAAAGTTTTTGTCCAAATACCGTTATGAAACTCACATTCTCCTCCACTGTTAATGTTATGTACGTATGAAGTACGGTATAATCTCGCCGATTTTTGTCACCGATAGTATTCTTAAATGGCTATAATACATCAATAGCAACCACTCTCACTACCATGAATAATATTTTACTCAGCTCGGGGACATCGCTGTCACTAATACCACGGCGTTTTGGTGACGACCATCAACCACTTCAACGCACCTCTCCCGAAGAAGGTCAAGGTCTCAGTAACCCTCTCCGGCACCTTGAACAAGCAGGCAAACCTATGAGAGCTTCGAATTTAGAGTCTAACATTTCCACGTTTTGCAAACCATTGGATGATAGCAGACAGGATTCTAGCGCAAACAGTAAACCATTTGACTTCAGAATCAGTTCGTCGGGACATCGTGGTGGTTTTAAGACTGAATCCTGTTATAATGTGGGCCGCCGACCTGTAATGAAAAAGATGCCTAATTCATCGCGCTACATCACGAAAACCTATCAGTACTGTGATGCTTGCATGACTGCTCATCGATGCGGCAGCAAATGTCCGCTTGATGTTCCATTCCCGCAGAATCCGGGCAATTCTGCATCAGTTGAGCATGACGTCAAAAATCCTAAATTTGGAGCCATGCCCGCGTCACTTCTTTCATCTTGTCTCACTACTGGGGCTACTTCGACCACCCATAAAAACGCACCCAATAAATTTACTTCTTCTCATTCTCCTTTCCTCACGGGAACCGCGCAAGAGCAGTTTCCTATTCTACAGTATCCTGTCTACGAATTCAACTTTCCTTGCCCGATAGTATTTGAAATCGTTTCATCTAAAAGCGCTACATCTGGAAACTATTCAGAATCGAGCAATAAAGAAGTAAATTCGCAAGCAAATACAGAAACCGCTAAAGGAAAGTCCCTCGAAGAATCTGCTTTGTACACTAGAACCGAATACAAGCGTACGAATTTGTCTGGTTCAACGACAAGTGTTCTTCAACGTCTCACCCAAGCTGTAGATTTGAGCCAGACACGGAACTGCATGGAAGCCGCGCCATCTATTGCCGATCACATCGATCAACTTAAGCATTTGTTTGATAGGAACGACCCTAATTTCGAATTTAACTTGGAAAAAAGGCTTCTCGAGATTAGCTGTTTTGAGCAGAAAAGACCTTTGTCGCCTGATAGGGAAGCATGGATCGGCGGTGATGAAACATCTTCCCGGGACTTAATCTACAACTCAAAAGCTGATACCACAAGTAGTTATTTACACGAGCATCCTTTTGAAAAATCAAGAGACAGATCTTATTCACCTGCAACGAACACTGTTTCAAGAGGGTCTTCTTGCATATCCGACTCTACTACCAATACTCATGAAGGACCTGATCCAACAAAAAGTTCAATTTTTGTTGCGAACGACCCTGGCACCTCTTCTTCTCTGGCTTCCAACGAGATCGCAACTTCCCATGCAGATGGAAATAGCGACGAGGCCTCGAAGTCCTGGAACAGTACCTCGAATTTCACTGACAGCGTCGAAACTGCTAAAATATATCTTCAAACTTTGGAAATTGAATCGCAGTTTGGCAAGGAAAGGCAATGTCTGAGCACACCTGAAGGTAGAACCTCACCCGCTGGAAGCGATGCATCGTCGAGGAATATCGGCGACAGTTCAACTGCGTCATGTGGCAAGGAAAGAAATGGAGCCTACGACACTGGTTACTCATCACAGTGTTCTACTCCCCCTGGACTTGTAAGAGTTAGTTCTTCTAGTTCCATCCCCACACAAGTCTGTTCGTCGGAAACAAAATTGGATGATTCGTCCCAGAAAACAGAAGCGAGTTACAGAAACGCTCTTCTTGGGCATGGCAATCTCCTTCTTCGGTTAGAGGATGCCGCTGCATCTGCTGGGAGTCCTGTAGACGAACCAGTTAACATTGTTCACGCAGTTGCCAACCACGCTGCATCTAACCAGACGTGTAAAAGAAGCAATGGAGGCAAAACAAAATTGTTGGATGCGACAAATGATGGTATTGATAGTAGTGATGAACAATGTGGTGTATCGCCATCTCTCAACTCCGCCATCTTCGATGAGGACGAGTTTGCGGATGCTATTGGCTTGGAAGCTTTGGAAAACCATGACCATAATGAGAGTAGAGATTCCAAGTAAGTGTAATTTTCCCCGCTTATATTATTTTACAGCACACCTCTAACTTTTTCATCCTTCCTAAGATTGATGCGCTGGTGAGTGGTCAATTTCTTTCAAAATTGGCCCATCACTTACGTGGAATTGGCAATTTTAGGGACGTTTCCAATTTTGTCAGTGGTCAAGCAGATTTCTCTAAAATTGATGTAGGTATGGCCAGCCAAAGAATCTTGGGAAGGTGTGAGAAAGAGCTTGCGATATTTCGTAAATTTATCAATATCGTTATACAAGCCATTTTAATAATAGTAGTAATAATAGGAACTCATTGGAAATTAAATCTTAATTAGCGCAATATAGGTACGCCAATAAATTATTTCAAAATGTCAGTCCAAAGCGTGGTACAACGGAAGAGGGAAATGCGTTAATGGACCACTAAACAAATAAAGTTTTGATACATGGCAACGATAGCGGTCCATTGCTGAATATACTAACACTATAAACGATTCGCTCTTCTGAAAAAAGAACTAAATCCTCGACTCTATAAATTAATAGAACTTGTTCAAATTTTATAGTCTCTTTCTAGATTAATAGAAAAATCGCCTAGCCTCATTTCTAGATAGAAATGATTGGTTCAGTCCAAAAATGTTTTCTATATTTCTCATGATTAAGAATTTCTGTAAGAAAATTGAATTGTGCTCGATCTTTCTTCCTTTCGTTTTTATTGGATTCAAGTCGTTTCTGCTTTGTCAGTTTGAATCTTAATCCGGATTCAGATTTTCCTTTCTGTCCCTTATGTGGAAGATCACTTGAGGGTGGTGGAGCAGTGGTATCTGATAGCCGATTTGCACTGTGGACAATTTCTATTCATATCAAGAACAGCCTGCGGTCAGTTTACATTTTCTGACTTTCGACAGGCGTCGGCAGTATGTCGATTCTTAGATTAATTTTAAATCTTAATTTAGTGCAAATTACGAGCCTGAGGATAATTTCCGTCCAGATGTATTTAGATGAAGCTTGGCTCTTGGAAACTGCATAAAATGGCAGAAGTCGTGTTTCTTCAAATCATCTGGTGTAGTTTTAACGTTTAATTATGTTACCTGATGTAGTTTGAATATTTATCTGACTGCCTGCAGAAGCTCGACCTACCTCGAGATAAATTAGCATCTGGTAATAGTAGAGATGTCGATTAGTTTTTGGTAAAATAAAGTTTTGCCGTAGTTTGTTGATGTAGATAAATGATGGGGTTTGAATAATGAAGAAGGTGCTTTGGAACTTCTTTCCTCTTTTTCCACTGTGTTTGTCTCCATTTTCATACCCCTACTTGCTTTGGTTTCCCTTAGACATGATATACAGTGTTATTATTAAATTACACTAGACTGGCGACGTGGGAACGGAGAAACTCCATGAGGTTGACAAACCCCCACGCAACCAGCCCAGCGAGCAAAGATAAAAAAAAGAGAAGATCCAAGATCACAGAATAGCTCTGTGTGCAGATCATTTAATGACTGTTTGTAATTGCAGTGAGAGGGAAAATTAACCCTGTTTCAAGTAGGCTGTGCTACACTGATGCCCCTTCTTTCCCTATGAGTACAATAGGAAAAAGCCCCGTAGCAAATAAAAAACCAATGTAAAGTAGGACTAGCTCTGCGGTATAATACTGACAGTGATGGTTATTATCGAAGGCCAGAGCCTGGCTCTCGGATCCTCCATGCGAAGGGGTCTAATAGTCCGTTTATTGCATTATCTAATCGAATCAGTGGTTGTAAAACAGGTAACCTCTGCAATATTCTTTCTGTAAGTGGGGTTAGTCTGTGATTTTTAGAAAAATACACCTTTAAGTGAGTAAGGTATTAAGTGATGCATAAAGCAAATTCTCTGCCACAGTAACAGTTTCTAAGAATTGTACATCAGCTTTAAGTTTACAGTTCGATTTAAAAGCCTTTTCTACCTTCCTGAAAATTCCAAGGCTACCACTTGTCAGTTTGTTTAAAACAATTCGGGAATAAAATTTCGTAATAGCACTAATCACTGTATTAAAATTATCATCAACGTTTCGGCATAAAACACTTGCCATCTTCAGGTCTATATAAAATAATATCTGTAAGCATAAGAGAAACAGTGAGTCTAATTTTATCAAAATACTAAAATGATTACCTAACGATTTTGATTGCACAACGAGAATACAGATCATGAGAAATTATCACAGTCAAAAATTTGTGGAACTTACTGTACAAAATTTGACTGTGATACATAAAATCTTGACTGTGATTTTTGTACATTTTTGACTGTGTTGAAGCTTGTGTTGAAGTCAGTAACTCCTGATGCGCAACTCCTCATACAGTATGGACGAAATCTCATTTTATTACGCATCATATGACCCTTGAGGAAAACAGTTCCTATAAAGCCCTGTTCTCTTGGAACTTTTGCCCTTCTTTCATACATCAAAATCATGGATCGTTTCATCATGTCCTTCCCAAAACTCTTCTTTCTGCTGGGGTGAGCCGCAATCAGCAATTTTGGGTCACCGGTGTTACACCGGTGACCCAGGCAGTCGCAACCCCCTGTCGCAATCATATATAGCTCAAATGTCGACTGCGACACGGGTTACGGTACTATAGGTCATCGAGCACAAACGTATATTTTGAATACGAGGAACATTAAATTCATTCAAATATGTAACAGATAAATTCCGTACCCCAGAATAAGTAAATCAGATCAGGTTCTTAGTACTTATATCGACAAAATTCAAGTTAAAACGAAATTTCATCATCTTTGAGCTTGCACACCACTCGTCGCTGGATGGCTCTCTCACATCCCCTTTTCGGGTTACGGTAACCTGTTTCAGGTTACGGTAACTTGTTTCAGGTTACGGTAACTTGTTTCAGGTTACGGTAACCTGTTTCAGGTTACGGTAACCTGTTTCAGGTTACGGTAGCCTGGATTTGGCGCGATTGCGATACACCCTTGTTGACACTTGTTCTCTTCTGCACCCACTAGGGTGCTGTACTGGCATGTTCCAGAATTTACCTCTCCGCCAGGCAGGTGACTTCTTGTGGTGTCCTCGTAATGGGATTTACTGTCCATTAAGGGGGTACTCGGGATAGAGGTCACAGTTGTCACGTGACTAGCTTTTCGTCTCTGACGTAATTGCTCTGATAATGTACGGGTCAACTGTAACCAGGCACATTTTTGGAGTTGAGCAAGGATCTGTCCGCGGCACGAAACAGTGCGTGTGGGTTTTCCAATTGGGGTGCGCGATCGAGATAGTTGACTTTGTCTTGGCTTTTTCTTTTTTTTCCGCACTTGCTCTTTCTATGAAAGTTGATCCGATGAAGAAATTCCCCTGCGCGCTGCCCCGTTTCTATCGGTATGCATAATTTCTTTCACTATTTCTCTTTGATCGAGATTGTAGGGAAGAAGGAAAATTCGACCTGTTTAGCATAATACCGAATTATTATTACATTATATATGTGTGTGACCATTCATTCTTGAACTGATATTTTTTCAGATCGTCGCAAGGTGGTGACCATCAAGACAAAAATGGGAGCTCTGCAGATAACCCTGCAGATAACCCTACTGGTAACCTCGCTAACCCTACAGGTAACCTCGCTAACCCTGCAGGTAACCTCGCTAACCCTGCAGGTAACCTCGCTAACCCTGCAGGTAACCTTGCTAACCCTGCAGGTAACCATGGTAACCGTGTAGGTAGCCATGGTAACCGTGCAGGTAACCATGAAAACCGTGCAGGTAACCATGAAAACCGTGCAGGTAACCATGGTAACCGTGCAGGTAACCATGGTAACCGTGGAGGTAACCATGGTGACCGTGCAAGTAACCATGGTAACCGTGGTAACCGTGCAGGTAACTATGGTAACCGTGTAGGCAACCATGGTAACCGTGCAGGAGGTAGCAGTGGTAACCGTGCAGGAGGTAGCAGTGGTAACCGTGCAGGAGGTAGCAGTGGTAACCGTGCAGGAGGTAACAGTGGTAACCGTGCAGGAGGTAACAATGGTAACCGTGCAGGAGGTAACAATGGCAACCGTGCAGGTAGCCATAGTAACCAGGGTTACCGTGGAAATAACAGAAGTAACCGTGGAGGTGCAGCGACACCACCCGCAGAAAACGGACCACTTAACGCTGCTGGACAACAGCCTGCAACCAACAGAAGGCACCGCGTGCCAGCGTTCGTCCAGACAATGCGCAGTCGAGGGAGTGGCATCGGAACCACTGCGGGCCACTTCGACTTCAACAAAAATACGGCCTGGGAAACCGACGTGAGAACAGGAGGTCCAGTTGCGACGGAAAGGTTGTTCTTCATAAAGGAAGACAGACTTCAAGAAACGAATGGAACTGGTCAACAGCCTGTAAACGATGTAGAGCTATGGAATCACCAGGCCCATTTGGAAATAGTACGATCTGCGAAGTATACTTGCCAGACCGAAGAGGTGCTGTATAAGAAATTGGACATCCGAAGGAGAATAGCTACTCTACCAAATGTAAGTACTTCAGCGTAAATTTTATTTAATTTGCTAGAAATTTATTGTTTTACCACATGAATTAAGAAAAGTAACTTTATTCTAATTACTGAATTTATCATGAATAATTTTTTAAACTTCTCCGAAAACCAGAAACGCAAGACCTCGGGTAGCGGTCATGAGACAATTTGCTTTTACAGCGACATCAGCATATATATTCATAATATAATTAATCCCTCTGTAATATATACTGAAATCTAAATGATTGATGCTGTTCTCTCACTATGTATAGTTAATTTCCAGCTTGTGTTGAGTGTTATTTTTTATTAAGCAACAAAACGATTCTCCTGTGGGCTATTTGCTCATACGGCTACATCTACCAACTACACCTCGGAGCATACCTTGATAGGCAAACTCTTGAGCCTAATTGCGGACGTGCTACCTATATATCCGCAACCCAGTTTAGCCTACTCGACTTCTACCAATTCCATATTCCTACTTTTTCTTTCCTCAGAAAACATAGAATGGGCCATATAGGATTAGGTTAGTTAGGTTCACCCGTCCTAAGTTATGGGGAGCAGCACACCCGGAGGACATCTTGTACGTTACCTTAGGTTTAGCCTTCTAGACGTCTCTTCCGTGCCCCCTTTATTTCCATTCATTTTTGTACTCGTGCTGATGTACTTGGTTCTGTCCTTCCGCTTCTATTCTGAATTGCTGTTTCCATGATCGTTGATGCCGGTACTGCGTGAGAACACCCTCGTGCATGTGTTCCACGTTTCTATATATTGACATGCTACATCTCCCCTTCTTCTCTTGTAATACTGTAGTTATTTCTAGAAAGGCTTCAACAGCGTAAAATAATAGTGACTTGCTGTTCTCCGAGGAACTCAAGGATCTTGTGTGGGGAACGCACTTGTGTATGGGCTTACGTTTATTTTGACGTACTCTTCATCTAAAGCTTAAAGTGTGTTGTTTAAGGAGAATGAAATGATCCGTATTTTAAGCATACCTTGCTTTAAAGTTTTTAGTTCCTATTGGTAGGAATACAACGGAAGAGAAAAAAAAACACCGAACTAAAACGGATTCACCACCTTAGCTAGAGAGGGTTAACCATTCACTAACAAAATTTTGGACCGCTCTGGTATCCAAAGTCGTGAGTCAGCTTATGAGGCGGCCAATTTTTTTAGAACTAGGGCGATACCGAAGAGGTTCCAAGTCGTAAGCCAGTTTTTGAGGCGATCAATATTTTTATGTTTAGAATTAGAGGGGCTACACTGAACAGTTTATATGCTGATCTTACGAGTGGACGCTTACAGGGTGGGGCATAAATACTGTTACTAAATAAAACTCAGATTTATCCTACAAAAAATATATATTTAGTAGTCCGATAACAGAAAATGATTAGCAAATACTAAAGGAACAATATGGTATAAGTATTATTCGAAATGTTTCTCTCGAGCCTTCACTACACTACGAAGTCTTTGAGAAATCATCTATGGCTGCACGCACAACATATAAGGGTATTTCCTCCCAGTATTTGTTCAATTTTCTCTTGAAAGCTTCAATATTTTGGCAAGGAGTAGAGCAGATTTCACTCTCCTGGAGTCACCACAAAGAACAATCAAGAGCGTGAAGATTAGGTGATGGAATCCATTCGTCTTTGTTAATCCAGGACGGACAGTTGTCACTACACAGCTGCTGTGTTACGCCAGCAGTGTAGCTTGTCGCCCCATCTTGTTGGAAAGTCCAAACTTCATCACCGCACACAGAATTACACCATGGGGTTAGTGCACCTTTAAGAATGTCCTCAATGTAACGGTCTTTGTTAATCTTGACCCCTATGTGGACAAAAACAAGTGAAAATTTCCCAGAGAATTCCGTCTGGGAGTAGCAAAGAAGAATGGCCTCCCTCATCACCTGATCTTCACGCTCTTGATTATTCTTTGTGGTGACTCCCGGAGAGGGAAACTTGTTCTACTCCTTGCCAAAATATAGAAGCTTTCAGTATAAAATTGAACAAATGCTGGGAGAAAATACCTTTATACGTTGTGCGTGCTGCCATCGATGATTTCTCTAAAGACTTCGTATAGTATAGTGAAGGCTCGAAAGAAACGTTTTGAATAATACCTATATCATATTGTTTCTTAAGCATTTGCTAATCATTTTTTGCAATCGGACTACTAAAAATATCTTTTTGGTGGGATAAATTTGAGTTTTATTTTGTACCAGTATTTATGCCCCACCCTGTAGCACAGTTCATTTACTACAGATAGATACGTCGCCCAATCTCAGCCAAACAGCGACCGCCGTGACTGGCGTCAATTTCAGCCAATGGGCGACTGCCACGTCACTCTGTTGGTGTAAACAAATGAGGACGCAAGCAGCGGCTGTTGGTGCTGCAGTGTACCAGAAAGGCTTTCCCGCTAATTGTTTATAATTTATCACCTCAAATTGGAACCACCAATACTGACCATACACTTAATTAGTTACATAAGTAAAGGAAAATAATAGACCATAGATTTGGTGCATTGTATTGCATCTTGATTTTCAGCGCCATAAAAAGAACTGAGAAAATCATCTGAAAATGTTTGCCTAAGTTGAAGCAATTGCTTTGCGCGGAATCGAATGAGTCGCATGAGTTCAAAAAGACGAAATTTGTCGATTTTAATTCACCAGAAAACTTTGCTTTATAACAAGTTATAAAGTAGAATGTTATACACACATGAAAAGCACAATAAACTGCAACTGAACAATTTTACCAACGTCTATGTAACATACAATCGCGACACACACTTAATCTCCCGCACACACGACGCCATATTGAAAAGTACCCAAGATGCCGTTGTCTTGTCAATTCAGGGTTGCCAGAAGGCTTTTTGAAAAAGTAACACCTATTAGTGTCAAAAGGTAACAAATTTCACTAAAAAGTAACAAATACTAAAATTTACCATAAAATCAAAAATTATTGTATTTATAATGATGAAAAAGGTATATTTTAGCATGTCTATCAACTTGTGTTGTTCCACCAGCTACTTCGGTCTCACACTATTTGCAAAACACTTTGTTCTTGTTCCTTTTGCTCACTTCAATCCAACCTGAAAATTTTTCATCTTCTATCCAATCTATTCTCATCTTACGCTCGTAACTAATAGTTAATTTTATCTTCGTTTTGGGTGTATTGTTCCTAACATATTCGTCGTTAGATTTGTCTCTCGTACAATTCATTGAAGTTTAGGGAAGAAATTATAAAATATCGATGCACGAAGAATAAAGGCTAGCTAAATCGCACGGTTTTTTCGTCACGAACTCAGACAATGGAAATGATAAGAGTTCCTATCATTGCCTATTACCACTGCTGATTTACCACTGAACCGAGGCCTCAACCCTGAACGAACTACCGTTGTCGGCATCCAAGCATGTTTGTACGAGTATCATACTCGTTGAGTTTAGGATTTATTGTCTCGTTAGACTGATTGTGGCAGAAAATATAGTGTTTTGTACCGTTTTGCTTAATTTAGACCACAAAAAATGTTCTAATGCATGAAATAAGGAAAAAGTAACAACTTGTAGTGGCGTCGTAACAAAAGTACCAAAATTCACATCTACAACTAAAAAGTAACACTTTTGTTACGTTCGTAACAGTTCTGGCAACCCTGCTTGTCATTACCCAGGATGCAGGAGTCTGAACCCTGGACATTTTTTCTGCGCAGATCGTGTGCGCGTGAGCGGCGGTCACGTTAATGCGCGGCGCTGCCCGCTGTATCGCTGGTTAAGTTGGGTTAGGTAATGTTAGGTAATGTTAGGTAACGTTAGGTAACATTAGGTAACGTTAGATAACGTTAGGTAACGTTAGGTAACGTTAGGTAACGTTAGGT
>LQNS02278070.1:7282119-7308608 GCA_001587735.2 Parhyale hawaiensis
CAGTGGTAAGCGAAAGGCAGAGTACCTCTGGAGGTACAACCTTCCCAAAGCCCGTAGTTCTGGGCTCTTTAGTAGCGAGATGTTCGCTCGTCGTCCGGAATGAGGCTCAGGGGGTCGGGTGCCTACCTATATATAGCCACGGACAGTGGGGGAGGGGAGAGGGGGCAGAAAAAAAAATCTGAGATGAACTAACAGGAAACAGATTCAGAGTGAACAAATTTTTCTCATAGCAACATGCACAAGTAAAGTGTTAGTATGATACGATGCAGTACTACAGTCTATTCTAAGATAGCTACTAGACTAAGTACAGAACAACTACCAACAAGATAGCTCTTATACTTACACAAGAGCATACCTTGCATTTTTGGCCAAGTCCAAAAAAAAAGCAAGAGTACTTAGCTACCTGTCAATTAACAATTGTGTGACGACTAAAACAGTCCTCCCGACGTGGAGAAACCCGCGATGACTCGAGTCATGGTGCTATCCGACAGAGGTAGGTACTCTGCCTTTCGCCTACCACTGCAAAATTGTTCATTGGAACATTCAACCTATTTGTAGGTTCCAGCTACTTGTTTCTCTTATAGTATTACCGTCGTAGCACAAAATCATAGAAAGTTCACAGTGCTGGAGCATTGTTCATGATAATGGTACCTTAGCTATCCTGATTAGCATGTAACAGAGAGCAGAGTTTGGTCTTCATGAGCCTAGGAGGTTTCTGTCTCCTCGTGCAGTTCAGTGGAAAGGCTATATACATACATAGGGAAGTTCCGGTAATGAAAGTGTGAGCTTCCTGGGATTAGGAAGTGTCATTAATGGGCCCAGTCTGCTAATACCGAGCAGACAGTTCAGGATACTGGTTTAGCGTGGATAGAGGTTGTAGGTCTACGGGTTTCCCCTTTGGGAACCAAGGATCCAGGAACCTACCGGCAGAGATAACGATGGTGAAGATAGTCCTAGAGAAATTCTGGTCTACAGTAGGTAGTCTTCCCAGAAAGACACCGGTTAAACAGTTATGCAAGTTTGAGCGATGGATGACAGCTCTTGTTGAAAAGCCAGCGCTTTCGGAATTCAACCTCTGTTACAGATGGTTAGTTTCGGATCTATTCAAATCTGGAACCAGAAATGATTTGAAAGCCCTTTCTTAGAAGGAGCGAGGCCAAATGCAGTAACCCTAAATGGGCTAAGAAGGTCTTGAGCAACATGCAATTCTACCCACTAGCTATTAGCTGCAGAACCTACAGGTAAGGGTTGAAATCAGCAAGAATCCTTGTTATAACAGTATTGTCCTTACAGGCTTTTGACTTCATAAAGTTGTTCCCTGACAATTCAGAAAAGGGCAGCTCGTTATTAATACTCCATCTTTTGATAGAAGGCCAGGGGCACAGCAACTTTCTGAGGATAGTTGCCAGGTACCCCTGAGCTTAGGGGTGACTTACAGTCACTATCCTGCCATTTTTGAAACAGCTTCATAGTCTGAAGGAAAAGTCAACATAAAGGGAAGACAATGAATTAGTTCAGGTCAGTATTCATTGCACCAGCAACTCAGGGGGGCCATGAAACCCCTCCCTGCTGCGCATGTCGCAATTGCACTGCTTTAATTGCAGTGTCTGTGCTACTGATAGAGGTGTTCTGTCGGAGCGAGCCACGGAGAGTAAATAGAATGTTGCAACGAATTTTCTCAGTGGTGAGCAACGACAACATCTCTGGAGGATCAAACAAACTCAAAGCCTTTTCAGTGCCATGGCCTAGGGTGATGCATTATTACACTCATGCCAAGTGAGGAGTGCTGGTGCTGGGCTTCTGAGGTACTAGGGGGGCTAGGCGTGATAGATAAAATAGAACACCGAAAGCTGTCTAGAATGAGGGTTACGCCTGGAAACAGTCTAAGCTACTACTTAGTGCCTCCAGAGTAGGGTGCTGTTGTGGGTTTGGTGCTACCAACATAGGTGTTCTGCCTTCGCTCACCACTGAGAAATTCGTTGCAACACTATCCATTTTGAAATTGCATTTTTTGGGTCAGACAGAGTACCGTAAGATTGGGTGACCTGGGACAAAGTGAAGGGTTTTTTCAGTGCCGTGTCTACATTATTTGTGCTGGAGAAAAAGTTAGTAGTTTTATCAACAGTCATATGGGGCACCTATTTGTAAGCAATGAAACACGAAATTCACACTTGGAAATTTTAGAGATATTACTGGTTAAAAAGCACCGAAGCCACCTTAGGGGCAGGGGTGGGCTGACTTCGGACAGCCATTCATTTGCTGTTTGTAATAGTTCCCTGACCTCCCTGTGCCGATCCCGGACACGGCTGGGTGGCTTTAGACAAAAACTTGAACTTTTAAAAACAACCACTGTAACTGCCACCGCGACTACAGCTGCAACCGCTGTCGTGGTTCCCATGAATGCTTAATTTTAAGTTAGGATATGTAGGAATATTTCCCGCTGTGCTTCAAGCATGTGTGGCCAACAGCGACATTATGCCGACTGCATTGTTTCCCATGGCTGCTACCTGCCCAATATGACAAAGGCAAGCTTCTGTTATACGATCCCTGCACTCTCAAGTTTCAGGTCTCGCTCACGGCGCTTAGCTTGATAAATGACTTGAGCTGTCGAGTGTCCTGACAGGCTGTGACAGATAGTTCCATTTGTCAAAGCTTCGCATGCCTCTTGCGGCCGCCTCTTTGCGGCTACGCGTTTTATTGTTGCGCACACGTGTTGCCTATGTTAATTAATATTAATAATAAACTTTATTTAATACTCATGTTCTTATTTCTAGGTTACAAGCAAAGGACATGACATGTTTGACTTACATTCTAGACATCATTACGCCCCTTTGCTTGGTAGTTAACTCCACCCGCCGATACAATACCAGCTATTTAGTACAGACGGGTGTCTGAAGTCACCCCACAAAAAACAAGTTGCATAAATAATTTTTTTGAGCACTCAAAATACACATAGGCCTATTTTTAAACAGGGTCTAAAATGTCTCGAAATGGAAGCTCATCATATTGAATGCCATAGATGGTGGTATGTTCCATTTCACTCTGGACTGCACCAATTTTTTTGCCCCGGTGAAGTTTTTTGATAGGAAAAAATTGATTGTTTATCACTCCTTACTTATGATTTTTTTCATGTACAAAGCCTTATTGCAGGACCCCAAAACATCTATCTAAGATTGCACAGACATTAATCTTTTGTTCATGAGCAGTAGTTTCCTTACACCATTTATAGCATTTGCTTGGATGTTCATTGTCCTATCTTTTCCCTGAATTGTCTCAAGTCACCCCCTGTCCGAAGTCACCCCATCTTACGGTAGTGCTTGAGATAAAAAATATATAATCAGTTGAGAGTCTTGTGAAGTCTAGAACACAAGTTTTAGCTATGTACTTAATAATTATGTTAATTAGAGCAGTAGCTAGCCTATTTAGGGCTTCTTATTGATAACTTAATATTAATTTTTCAGATACCCCTCTGTGCTCCAAGTCAAGTCCATATCATGTTTCCTCCAGTCAAAAGAACCAGGTAGGTGTAAATTAGTTTGAGTAGCTACCTAGGCTATGTAGACTGGCTATACCAGTAGGTAAAGCTCCAAGTGGGATCCCATTGGCTGTCTTGACCCTGCATATGCCTTTCGTATTTAGTTTGTGCCTACGCACTTTTCTTGCATCTTATAATCTATATTTCTGTTCTATTTCCTTTCCTATTGATAGGTAAGGTAGGTACTCATGTTGCTTGGATGTTGCCTCACTTCATGTCTCTTCATTCCTCTTCTTGGATTGCAACATATACTGTGGAGAGAGGGTCTAAATTAGAAGCAGAGCTTACAATATTGTTCCTGATAGCAGGGTTGCGGAGTCGGATGGTTCAAGGTCTGACTCCGACTCCAGGCCCTCTAGAATTTCCGACTCGAGGCCCTCAAGAATTTCCAAGTCCAGGCCCTCCAGAAATTCCGGCTCCTGATCCTTAAGATTTTTCAACTCTGACTCCTACATCCAACTAGTACCGTAGTTAGGCTAATATAAACAATGCATTAGCTAAATATGTAAAAAAAAAAAAATGCCATTATATTCACACATACAGTATTAAGCTAAGGATAGTATTTTTGTTCATTTACAATATTTTGCATCTCTAGCACCATTTAGGATATTAGATTTTCATATATTTAATTATTTCTAATTCAGTAATAATTATATTGCAGAAACTTTTTTTTTTGACATCCCTAATTTTTTTGTTTGGAGAAGATTCCATTATGATTATTGCATATCATGGTGCAGAAATTAAGCTTTCAGATTGTGTCAAGTAATTAAACACTGGCGCATTGTATAGCTAATAGTTTTTGAGGAGTTTTTAAAAATTTTACAAAACGTCCCAAAAATAACCTATATTTAACTTACTGTAACTCCAAAAGAATGAAACCTAGATCTAAAGTCTCAAAAAAAAAAAAATTTAAAGTTCCACCTAGCTGTAAGTTTTATTTGAACATTTGCTTGGCAACAGTCAATGGGAATAGAGTGGAATATTTATTTTCTTGAATACTGTAGGCATTTTTATTTACTTGTCTCTCCAATTGTTTTCATTTAATTTGTAAAATAATTAGGCCTATGTGATAACCTATTAGTGGCATGTTCAATGCAATTAGCAAATAATAGAATAAAAAAAGTAATACTGTCACTAAACAATAATAATATAGGTAGTTTATTAATATAATATACAAGTATAAAGTAACCATGCAGTCTAATTAATACAGCAGCTCAAGTTTCAGAATTATTACGTTTGTAGCTACCTCAAATGGATTCCATCACCATTTGCACCACATGGGATTGGAATTGTATGGTTTGTTCATGAAACATAAGAATATAGTTTATTAATGAAATATACAAATATAAAATAACCATGCAGTCTAATTAATACAGCAGCTCAAGTTTCAGAATTATTACATTTACATTTGTAGCTACCTCAAATGGATTCCATCACCATTTGCACCACATGGGACTGGAATTGTATGGTTTGTTCATGAAATATAAGAAGTTAGGATAAGTCAGCAGTAAGCACTAGACAATCGAGGTACTCCATTATCAATGGCAAACCCATAGATAGAGCCAAAAAAAAACAAAATATGTCCGCAATTACAAAATCCTTTATCATTTTTTCAGCTTAAGACTGAAAATTCTGAATTAATTTCAAAATAGGGAATTTTTTATTAAATGGGATTCCAGAGTTGGAGTCAGGCTAAAAATACAGACTCCAACTCAGAGTCCTAGAGCAAGTGAGATTCCGACTCTAACTCCCCCTCAAATCCTACAACTCCGCAACCCTGCCTCATAGGTGCTAGATCAAGCTATGCTTTGCTTTTCTTCTTTAGCCTACATGTATATTCTCAGAGTTTGGCATTTTGAAGCTAAGTTTTTGCTGCTACTACATGCTGGAGAGGTGAATTTTCAAGTTCTGCAATTTCACCAAGATTGCTTCTATCACTGCCTGCTTTAGTCATTTGGGGTAAAAAACAATAGTTTTCATTAACATCTATCTAGCGCCAATACTATTTATCAAACAGCCATTACTTGATAGGTTTGTGTAATAAACCGAACAAATAATGGCGGTTTGTTTGGAAATAGGGTTAGTTCGGCATTAGGTAATTATCCTAATTGAAAAACTGGCGATGCACCATAAGGTGTGTTGGAAGATTTCACTCCTAGCTCCATAGCTATTGAAAGTCTTTGAAAACAGTGAGGTTTGTGGTAGAGTGTGTATAGTGGTGGGGTAAGAAGCAACCGGCCTATACAGTAATTCCTTTATTATCAGGTATATTGGTACAAACAAACATTCATATGCGCTGTAAGCTTTAAGGGGGTCGTTTAGGCGAAAATGGTCATAATTATCAATTTTCTGTTTTTTGCTCAAAAAGTATCTTCAGGTATTGGGGCATTACGTCCTAAATTTTTAGGGGGCTACCGGCACTGGAACCCCCCAAAATGGGGGGGGGGGAAAATGGGTCCACAGGGGGTCCAAATTTGCCCTTTTTTTTTTTTTTGCTGCAAAATCATCAGTATACCAAAGGCTATTGTATACCAAATTTCTAGGGGGCTAGCGGCACTATAAATGAAACATGCCAAGGGCATTTCCTTTGGNAGAAAACGAAAATGAAAAAGAAAATTTCAAAACGTAATTGTTGTAGAGAATCTTTCAAGGATTCCAAAACTGTCTTTGTTTTTATTCTAGCATAAAAATTGAGGCAGTTCTATTCTTTTAAAATATATATATATATATATATTATATATATACATATATATAAAAAACTAAGGCCTAAATAGAAAAAGTTACACAAATAAAAAGTGTTTATTTTTAATTTTACATATTATGTGAAAATTTCAGTAAGATCGGACCACTAATAAAGAAAATTCCAAAATTTGTAAACGACCCCCTTAACGGACGTTTCTTACCCCAAATTTTCTGCCTGACCTTAAAATTTGGAAAAAAGTTTTGTGGACCAAGAAACAACAAATTTTCTGAAACTTGACAAATATTTTTGGAAACATATTTTGCATGGTTTTTGTAAATATGAGGTCGCACAATTTTTTTTTTTTTTGCGTAGAAGATGGCCACAAACACTGAACTGACCACAACTAAATGCCCTAACAGTTCCTACCCCCATTTTTTTTTGGTCGCAATTGTAACCTCCACCCCCCCCCCCCCTCTCGTGGGTGGTCATTTCTTACTCCAAGATGGCTGTGACCATGTTTTATCCCAAATGACTATACAGTAGCTAGCTATACGAAGAAACGACAACAAAAAAATAAGCTTCCTGAAGAGACCCTGAAGCTGACTAACACTGTTGGTCAAGTGAATCAGCTTAATCAGGATTGCCACGCCAGGGAAAAAATTCTGTGGTCAGGAAAAGTCAATGTTGTTATCGAAGTCAAGGAATTTGGGCATTTTTTGATTTGATAAAATAATCTATATTTTAATGGCTATGCAGTTCCTACATATTGTTCTAGGACTCAATCCTTACTTACAAATAATTATACTTCATGGGAGCACTAATAAACTTTGTTAAATTAAATTATACTTAAGGTTAGCACTAATGCACTTTGTTAAATTAAATTATACTTAAGGGGAGCACTAATGCACTTTGTTAAATTAAATTATACTTCAGGTGAGCACTGTCATAGTGTTTAGGAGAACTGGCAATCTCTGAGTACCCCAGCCATCAAGTTAGATTAGAACTGATACAATTAGATCTGGATTTTCAAATTGGTCTTTCTATATTTTTACCTTATTATTGTCATTTACTGTAACTAAATATTCATGGATTTTATCTTTTCAGAGTAATTGAATATATAGCTATTGGTAGCTGTTTTAGTGCCTCCCATTAAGCATGCTAAAGGTAGTAGCGGTAAGTCTTAGTTTGTTTCAAGAAGATGCACACAATAATTGGCTTGAGAAGGATGAAACATATGACAGAATCGCCACATACAAATGGTGTATGTGTTTTGTTCAGCTTAGTAATATGGGTTGGCGGCCCTTGGAAAGTCATTGCAAGAGTAAAAAGCACAAACTACAATGCAAAGCTCATCAAGAAACTTCAACACTAACAACTTGGTTGCAGCAGCCTATTCACTGTAGCTATATGCTTTCAATGAAGTAGTAGTTCAGCGTAGTAGTACAAACTCGCCTAAACTGCCTTCTTCACAACCTTTACTCTCAAGTACAAGTAACAGTTGTACTGTACTTTGAAAATGCTGGTTAATAAAGGTTTAGCCCATCTATTACTTTCAGACAGGTAACCCAGCTTGCACTATTGGAATACCGTAGGGTAGTTTGGAATGGCTTAAGGGGAGAATGGGAGGCCATTCGCAGTGCTTGGGTTGTTGGCTCTCCAGCAATACCACGTTATATTTAATAAAAAGTGCTCTGGGAATGGTGTAATTGCAGTCAAGAAAAGTCAGGGAATACTATTTTAAAATTTCTGTGGCAACCCTGTTAATATCTGTGAAATCCTTTTACATTATGGCCCCTACAATGGTCATAAGAGTTGTATAAATACTAAAAATAATCTTTTCAGGTTATGGATGAGTGTATCTCATCCCTGCATTCTCTGCTTGTGGAAGTCTTGGAGAAGAAATTGCCTCAGTCGTCTGGGGCACAAGAGAGGCTCAAGGTAGCTATGAATGTTATGCATTGAGGTAATGTTAGCTTACCATAGAAACTTGGTACCTACTTTTCCATTACATCAAACTTCAATAGGCCTTTCAAGTGTTAGCTATTGTGGGCAGAAGTGTCAGTTAATGTAAATTTTACCGAACATTGATGTGGATTATTTTAGCATGGGAAGTAAATTCTATCTGTACGAGGTAAGCTTTAAAGGTGTTTTTTCTGTGAGTAAAACAAAACAGGGCCATTGTTACAAAATACTTAGCTAACACCTAAATACAGCTACTACCAGGAAATCTAGTAGCACACTGCCAAGCAGGTGGTTGCTCAACCACCTGACTCCATTTATATATAAATAGGTAGGTAACACCTTAGAATTTGAAAACTTTACTTCACGGCAATCTAGCCCATGAATAGCATACTGTACTTAGACCGGTAGGATGAAATTGCCATGGGGTTATTCAAATTTTTTGTACTGTATTTAGCTAAATGCTTTAAAAAGTATTTTTGAACTAAGTTTCAGCAAAATACTGTAGCTACATGGGATAATAGTCAATTAACTGTAGCTAATTTAAAATCATGAACTGCAGCCAGGGTTGGCTGGTGTAAACCAACTGAAAAAAAATATGGTTCAAACCAACAAGAAAAAAATTTATTCAATTTGTGTGGTTTTTATTCATAAATATTGCAAAATAAACAGTTTTACCTTTAGAAATTATTAAATTTCATTTACACAACTGAAAGGATGAGTTAGTGTTTCTATTTAGGAAGTTAAAAACCCATCTGACTGTTAGGACGGTTACGATCAAGTATTGCTTATGTTTATTGAAGACGTATAATTTATTGAATTTTGTGTTATTTCATTTCAGAGATGCATTTCTAATTATATTCTGGTACCGGTATATTAGCAGTTACTTAAAATTAGAAGTAGTAGTTAATGTTGCTATTAGATAGCTAGTGAGTTCATGAGAAGGATGTAGGCATATACGTAGGTAGCTATTTAATTTTCTTTAGTTGAATACTCTGCTTTTAATTAGCTAGTAGCTAGCTATTTCTGTCAAGTTGTATTTGTAATTTGACTTGTTTTCAAGTTTTGCAAAGGATTTTATGTTACAACTAGTGGACCCATGTATGGAAAAAATTCATGCAATAATCGATACTTTTACTTCATCTGCTCTTCTCTGACTTGTTGCTTCTTTTTCTTCATTGATCCTTTGTCAGGCTCTCATCCTTAGGTCCTCTTTTCTCTGACTTGCCGTTTCCACATTTTTCCACTTGCACTTATCAGCAGCTCTTAGTTTCTTCTGTATCCTATCCTTTCTGCATGCTTCAAGNATGCTTTATCTGATCTCCTTTGGTAGCACGTCTGTGTTCTTGAGACTGTAGTGGTCTCGTTCTTCTTTTACATTCCCTATCGTCCTTTTTAATTAAATGTGAGTCTTCCATAGTGAGAGGCACAAATAAAATCTTGAATAAAACACTGCAATAAAATTGGATGTAACTCCAGTCAGCTTATATGCAATGTGAGAGAAGAAAGTTATAAAATCTGACTCCAGAAGCTGTATATATATTGTTCCAATTTCAAGCAGTAAGTCAAGCAAGAAGTGTCTTCAGATAAAGGGATAAGGAACCCACTTCACCATCTTCTGCGACATAGTCATCAGTCTCTAGGGTAAGGGCCTAAAGGAGACGCACTGGCCCAATGGAGACGCAGGTACGTCTCCATCGGGCTGTGCGGCAGGTGGACGTTGTAAGAAGTGTCCAATCGTACATCATTTTTGATGGGTGTTTAGGAGACATATTAAGCGCTTTTTTGCATGCACTGAACATTTCTTGCAGTGTCTGGTCGCCGCACCGCAGCCTTCCTACTGCAAGTGCGTCTCAATTGGGCCATGTGTGTCTCCTGTAGGCCACTTACCCTATGGAAACGTAACCTGCAACCTGGCTCATATTTTGCCTATTTCCTTAAGAGTGGACACAAAATTAATAAATGAATACACGAAACGTTTTATTATGTATAGGGACTGTAGATCCCAGCATCTCTGCAGTTTGGATATTAAATGTAATCATAGCAAATACAGGTTGGTACTCTGCTAACTGCTTTGCCTTAACCCCTTTTCTTAAAAACACTCTTCTAGAATAGGAAGTTGAAATGAAGTGACTAAGATTGTTGATGATTAGCTAGCTACATGTTTACGAAGCCGAAAACCATTTAAATGTTGGATAAAATTATTAAAACTGGAAAAAAACAATAGTAAAAATAAACAAGGAAACTTTTTTGTGCTTTTGCTTTAACCAAAAAACATGGTTTTTTGGTTAAACAAAAATCATGGTTTTTGCCAACCCTGACTGCAGCAGAGATTATAAGTGCCAAATGTATATTTTACGAGCATGTGCAAAACCAAGCTTTTTTGTTGTTGTTCTGTAAATCAGGTTTCCTGGTGATTTTATTTCGTTTCAGATGCATCACAATACTTTTTAAAACTGATAGGTTTATTCACTCCTGATCCTGAGATGGTTCCGCCACATCCATTGTTTCTTAAATATGCATACATGTGTAAAATGAAACATATTTTTCACATGTAGGACCTCACTAATATTGTTTCTTTTGTTTGTCTACATGCCAAAGTAAAAAAAAAAAATGAGTAGATGATTTCACCACAAGTGCAGGGTGAAATCACCGAGGCTAATAGCTACTTCATATCACGTTTTTCTATATTTTTACTTTCCCTTCCTTGATAACATCATGGATATTTTGTAGCCCATACCCTAAATGGAAGGAATCTGCAAAAACGTGTGGAACTAGAATGCCTCGTGGCGTTAAGACTATCACCCGTGGTGGGGGCATATTCAATGAAGTCATTTTTAATGGCCTGATAATCCTAGTTTCTCATATGGATGCTGTGTCCCATGAAGATCTCGTAATAATAATAATAATATAGAAAAAATAAAACTCCTCATGGCGCAAGACAATCGGCCGCGGTGGAGGCAAATTCAACGCCGTCATTTTTGCCATTGTTGATGGCCAGCTAGACCTAGTTTTTTGACATGGGTCACATGTAGGGTAGGGCAACCCACCAGGCTCCCTACAAAAAATGATCAACATTGGTTCAACTCCTTCCACCAATTATTGAACAGACATGTACGGTAGCTATACTTAAATCTTCAATGAAAACATTATCACTTCGGTCGCAAGTGATAAATATCTGCACAGTTTTTGTAAAATGCACAAATAACTGTCTTGGCGGTTTCTCCCCATTCTACCCCAGCATTTATTTATTAGCTACATTCAATGCCTATCAGTCATGAGGTGTTTCTAGATAAGAGGTTCAACTTGGTCTCTTGCATCATGTCAATTGCTGCCATTTTTATCACCTATGAACGAAGTGATAATGTTTTCTTTGAAGATTTAAGTATATATATATTCCTTAATATATATGTACATATATATATTTGTCTGTCTACCCAATAAGTGGTTGAAGGAGTTGAGCAATGTTCATAATTTTTTGTATCGAATTTGATGGATTGACCTAGATGTGACCCATACCAAAAAAACAAGTCCTAGCTGGCCATAAAAAATTAACTTGTTGAATTTGCCTCCACCACGGCGGAGCATCGACGCGTTCTATTTTTCCTAGGTTGTTATTACAGGGAATAGTTTAAGCACCTACATCCACAACAGCAGCGGTCTAACAGAGGGAGAAGCATAGGATATAATTATGACGTTAGAAACGGGGAACCCATGCGCGATGTAACCAATGCCACAAAAAAACTAGGATTAGCTGGCCATCAAAAATGACGGCTTTGAAATTTGCTCCCTCCGCGGGTTATGGTCTAACGCCACGAGGCGTTCTAGTATACAATAAGTTCACCTGTTCTATATAGGTATCCCAACAGCAAAATAATAAATTTCACTTTGACTCCTGAATAAATTTTTTTAATGTTTTGCTTCTAATTTGATCTAATTCTGTGTTAGAATACTAATTTCGGCGCGATATAAGCAGTGTGCCGCTGAAGCGCTAGTAAACAAATTTCTACTACTAGAATGCTAATTCAAATTTTTACACACCATACACCTCCATATATTCATACTAGCTAACTAAAACTGGAGCAGTCTGCACTACAGGCCTGCGGCAAGAAGAAATATTTGAAATGTATGGCTTAGTTCGCATTGTACATGTGCCACTGTTTTTCATGTCAGTACCGGTGTTGGATGGGCAGAGCCCAATCCCTGGGTCCAGCAAGTGTCCTATGTTTTAAACTCCATAAGTAGCTACCTACTATTCCTATCGACTCGGCGTTTTTCTCAACGACATAGGCCCATTTTCATCTACTCCTACGTGTGGTTCCTAACCAGTCTCCGCCACTTGGTTGCTCAATATGCCCGACTCCAACTATGAAAATCTGGTCAGTACCTACACAAGGGGATAAAAAATCAATCTTAGATTTCTATTATATTATAATGTAATACTGTGTCCGGACTTTCTAAATACAACAGGACTTACATCGTTTTCGTCTTGCAGGTTACCTTAGCTGCTGCTGAACAACAGATGTACAAGAAATCACTAGCATTTGGCCGCCCGAGGCACCGAACCCTTTGGGACACGCTCGAGGAGGACTGGATTGAACCGTACTGCAATTTTCCCGACACTATTGATTTCTGGCCTCCCTTACCTCCTCGATTTTGTTCCTGGTCAGCACTTCGTGGCGCTGAAAACCCTACTGTAGTTCGGGGAAATCTTTCTTCTGATCTTTCTACGGCTCCTTCTGGTTACCGTGAAGATGAGAATATGGAGACATTCGGAGTTGTGAAAACATCTTATGCATGCTGTGCTACAAAATCATCCATTCTTGATGGGAGAAAGAGCAGTGAAAAAGAAGATAGTAAAAATTTACCTCTGTTTGGTAAAAACAACAGCGATCATCACTCTGCTGGCAACTTAGCTCTGCCAATTGATCCTCAGGATGAAGCTTTCTTTCTTAAGAACTCTAAGAACCTACCGAGCTCCCCAGAACCTCATTCTTATTCTTTATGGAGCTCACTTGCCCAACCACTTCCTCATCCCTGTTGTAGCCAGTGTCACAGCCGTAGAATGACCATTAGTAGTTCTGGTAGCGTTTCTGCTGTAACTGATGGCTCTTTGTCAAATGTCCGTGCTAGAGATAATGCTGGAGTCTGTGATACAAACACTGTCAATGCTTCGTTACAGTCTCACTTACAACCAATTGGTGACAACCCAGTCTCAAAGATTGTTGTGTCCTCTAGTTTAGATGATAAGTTGCATTTCAGTGGTGCTTACCCTGTTACAACCTTGTTAAAGCTCAATCCTTTAAGTGGTTTTTATTTTTCTAATTTATTGTTTTTTATGCCGAGAGTGCCTTCTGATGTTATGTCTAAGTTAGACTGCGTTGGTGCGTCTTTCGCCGCCAGCGATGTCCTTCGCAGATTGTTTGTTGCTCGTAGAGTTTTGGTCAGCTGCTCGCCTTCATTTTCCAAAATCACTTCTACTTTGAGCCTGCCTTTTAATTGGACCAGACATTCCTTAATTATGTCAGAAAACTTTGTTCTGTAAGAGAGGTCTCGTACCGATTTCAGATCCTTGTGGAGTACCAATGATCTGCTTCCATTTTACAATAGTCTTGACTCGTATCCAAACACGGCTTCACGTCCTAATAATCGTTACTTAGAACTTCTACCTTGCTCTGTGTCTAATACCTCCCTAGATTCCTTGTCGTCACGTTCTGGTCTCTCTTCCGAGTCTGTTTCCCTTCCTCCTTTATCTGCCAATTCGTCTCTTCTCCATCCACCGTCATCGTCTCGCACGTCTGCTCCTGTGCGACAGTACTCTAAAGAACAACTGCTGCTGCTTCTACTTGAGCCCATTACCTACTTCGCTGCTGTCGAGAGAACTGATACGCACAAAAGTAAGTGGGGCTTAGCCTTGGAGGTCAGTCAAGCACCATTCTTGCGTAAATGGAGGGAAAATTGCAAAATAATAACAGTCCAGCATGACTTTGAGAGCCTTGTGAGTAAGCCTGAAGTACTTGGGTATTTTTCTTAATGCAGTAATGACTGAATTCCGTCTCTGGATATGTGAGCCCACATTTTAGGTACCTACGGTAGCTGCCATACAACTCTGTATTCACCAAAAAGGTTTCTTAACATTGGTCTCATATGTGGACACTTGAGCCCTTGTAAAGACGTAGTTGCCATACAAATCCATAATTACCAATGAGACACTGATTTCGTATGTGGACACTTGAGACCACGTATTTGGGCTGGTACCTCGTATGCAACTCTATATTTACCAATTGTACATATGGACATTCATCTCATTTCTTTCTCACTCCGTACAATTTCTCGTTTATTCTCTTAGTTCTTGATGTTATATATGTCTCTTGGCTTATGCTATGGGTCATTGGTGTTGCTCTGCCTCTTCCCCTAAGCGTGTATAATTATAACTTTGTTGACTGCTGCTTGTTACAGCACTCCTAGACTCTGATTTACCACAACTACTGTGCACGGCTGTCTCTCTACCGGATTCGAAAATCCAAGAAACTGCTGCCAAGGCTTTGGCTAACCTGGCATGTTCTGACGCTGGTGCTGCAGCTCTCGTGGACGCTGGTAAGACATTCAATCGTTTTTTATTATTACTATCCTCGGGTTATTTTCTGCCTTGTTGAAAGAAACTTATACCAATTGTGATGTGAAAGTGTCCTATTCCTATATCAAGTAAATTCTACTATGATTATAGTAATGATAAATAACTTTCATTAAGAACACAATAGGTTCACAAGTACGCTAACAAGTACAAAGTAGTCAAAGTTCAAACTAGTGATTAGGCCCTGTCACAAATATTGGTGGCCACGCATAAGGAAAATACATGACGCATACAGACACGAATGGCATTAAGCAGCTCGTTCTTACACATGAGCACAGGTATATAATAGAAAAGAAAGTAACTCAATTTGGTGCGATCGTACAGAGAATTTGCCAGTGACTCAAGCTCACCCCTCCACTGTGTGATTGAGACACACTGTTTCATGATAACTAATCTTGCCAAGGGACTTGTGATAATGATTATAGTACAAATTGCAGCAAGTTCTCAGTCACTAATATGCCAACAGGCTCACATATAGTCCTACCATACCTCGAGTAATGTATCATTAAAAATCTTGAGCGGCAAAAGGAAGAAGTAAAGTAAGAAGAGTGTAGGACGGTATTAGATAAATCAGTTCAGGTCTGCATGCAACGACAAGGAAGCTTAAGAAGCAGCAGGTGATAGGCACATCAGCTAGAGGTCATTCCGATCATGGAGGTCATCGCCTACATACAGTATTCTAACGCACCGCTGCTTGAGCGCCGAACTCTGATACTTTGGACTAGAGCATATCCCCTGGAGCATCGAGTTACCAGGGTTTTCGACTCTCATCTGCAAGCTATAGCTATGCACATTTACGAGCAAGAATATTGAGACACTCTACGTTAGTAACTCGGATAGTTCTGAACCAAACTAAAGGAGTTTCTCGTTCCGACTAAAGTTTTCTTTACTTGTTGCTTGTAACGGCCACTTTCCGAGAGAATTTTTTTGACTTCAGTGGTGCCTAACTTCTTGCTGCATTGGCAGCTAACTACGAGTGCTACTAATATTCACTCAAATACAGGAAGGAGTGGTGCAGCGTAACCCGCTGTAATCCACTGATGCTGTCCTCTACTTGCTCCTTTCTGGACCTATTTTGTTGAAAAGTTGTGAGGCGGAGGTTTTTGGGGTCTAAGGAGACGTAAGTCATTGACTGTGCCCTGGAATCGGAGTCGGGCTTGACCCATCTGACTGCTCAACCCTACTCAGTAGTTACAACACTGAGATGTTGTAGTATTTAAGTTTTTATAGATTGTATCATGCCAGTAATTTTGATTATATTCAATGCATCTATGGTCACCTATATAGCTTACAGTATTGTTCATATTGCCACATTTAGTCACGTTAATGTAAGTGGGACTTGATCCATAATGAGTATGAACTGAATTTCAGTGCAGCAGGTGCAGAAAGCTGTTTTGCCAAACACGTCGGAAATCCAATACTCTCTACAAACGTGGCTCTTGTGCATAGTGAACCTATTTATTATCATTTTCTTTTTGTATTGGTCACAATGTGATGGTTGCCTCTTATTTTAAAGCAGTTAGTGACGTAGCTATGGCTATGATTTAAATATGTATTATTTAAAAATATTATGTACGGTAATATTTTACCCCTCAGAAGGCAAAGGATGGCTTATAGGTCGTAGGGCCAAGTTATTTAGGTTCATCTTACCTACCTATGTTGTGGAGTCCCTCCTGCAGGAGTGTTCTGAAGGTTACGGTACTTTAGTTTCAGTTAGGCTTTTGAAATGCATTGCTTTTCCTGCTCAGTTTACTTGTTTATTTTTTTTTCTCTCCTGGGTCCTTGAGTTTATTTGTTGACGTCTCTTCCACTACTTCCCTAGTTTACTATTTGAATGGACGGGTTCCTCGTCGTGCTTGACATATCTCGTATATATCTCTTCTTTCTTGGTCTTTCTTTGAATCGTGGCAGGCGAACTCTCTGGGAAGAAAGACCTCTAGGTACCTGGAATATAGGAATAAATGGCTTTTCTCATATTTCGTACACAGAAGCAGTGCCCAGGCTCCGCAGACTGCTGAGCCATGAAAGTTTTGCCGTTCAACTGGCAGCATCAAGAGCGTACATGAACCTCCGCAACTACCAACTCTGCTCCTCCACTCTACACCCGGCCCTTGACATCGAAAATCGTCCTGCAACTCTTCACTATGGCCTTTTCAACATGGCTCATTCTCCATTGTTACCCTCCATTACTCCCTTCAACTTGAACTCCTCAAATAGGTTCCAATTTGATTGTTTAAACTGTAAGCCTCAGTGTCGTAATGTGCATAAAAATCAGTCTTTTAACCACCACCGTGCACTTGGAGAAAACAATGACTGTTTTTCTATTAGAGATAAGAAACGTAGTCTAGAGCTCGGGGAGTGGAATTACAGTGATAGCAACTCCACCAGCTGCGATTCAGATACAGTTAATAAGTGCCAAACTTCGTTCTCCAGTTGCTCCTGCTTCCATGAACAGAATCTGAATCCAAACACTAGTGATGAAACTCCCTGTGACTTGCCTTGCACTCCCGTAACGCATCCCTCATTACAGATGACTCCGTGTTGCTGCACCAACTGCCGCTTCATTGAAATAAATAGGACCTCATGTGTTGAATGTTTTGGGAACGGTGTTACGTATGAGAACCGTCTTCCCAGCTCTCGCCAAGTTCAAATCATAAATCTCCTGCCATTCCATGGTGAAAGCACTGGTATCTGCAGTTTATCTTCACCATTGTGTTGTAACGACAGAACAACTAGTAATTCACCTCAAACATTGTGCTGTGAGTCAAGTGATGTTGTTAGCAGTGGCAATTTACCGCGTCGTACGAAGCAGCGCTACGGCAGTGGTAAACCTTGCGGTTCTCATCAGTCGAACGTGGTTGACTCTAACTGTCTTCACATCAGTTGCAGTTACATGGATCTGTCTATCCACATGGGCTCTCTCTCAAAAGTATCCAACTCTAGCTGGAGTACAGGAAAGCATCCGGTGTATGGAGAAGGCATATATCCTGTGCTCCCTGTACCAGATAACATGGCGTCTCAGGATGGGAATTGGCCCTGTGCATTTTTACCTCAAGGCTCGGCCAGCGAAGTAGATTTCGTGTCTGTTAGCTCACCTGTACGTGAAAGTGACGCTACCACTTCATCGTCCTCTCCATCACTCCATCAAGAACAACTGAAGAACAGGACAAATGCATCAAACAGCGCCTCTAATTCACGTGTGAAAGAAATTGGTTCAATTAACCCTAGACTTCCTGATGAGTCTAGCGAACCACAGGGCAAGCCTTCCGACCGTGACAAGCTGGACAGTGGAGCAGCAGTCGTCCATAGTGCAAATAGTTCCAAAACAAAAAAAGAAGTTGCTGCGAGCGTCCGAAGTCAACGTTCGAATGTTATTGACCAAGAAAACACCTCTTTAGCCAGAACGACCGACTCTTCACCGCAGCAAAGATCCTACGCTGAACAGGCCACAAGTTCTCAAATAATTTCAGACAGTCACTCCTCTTCGACAAGACTTGGGTCTGAAGCTTCCTCCGGAAATGAAGTGAGAACTCTACCAGTTGTGGATGTGGTATTGCTGCATGGTGTTCTGGGTGGAGCAGCTTGGACTTGGCGACAGCATGACGACGCCCGCTCGTCAGAGGGTACGTGTTGCAGTTCATTTTCCCGTATTTATAATATTTTAGCTCTTGTATATCTTGAAAACTGAATTTCCAATTTGTGTATGAAAGGTTTTTGAGCAACATATCAATACGAAGGGCTCGTTAAATGCATACCTAGTAGTCGGTTGTATAGCCATCTTTGGTGACAGAGTAACTACCTACCTGTAGCTACCTATAGATTTAAAGGATATGACAATTTCAGCCTAACTCTTTACAGTTTTTGGAGCACTTGACGTGCTGCCTAAAATTCCAAGCAGTGGGTTTTCAAATTCTGCCAATTCCAGGCGCGTAATGGAAGCAGTGCAATAATGAGCATAATTAGGCTACGGTCAGACTTTAGAACTGGTCCGGAACCTAGAACAAGTGGAGACTGCTTGGTGCCTGCTCACGTGTTAGTGGCTGGGACGGCGCTAGTAAGCCAACCCACTATAATAATAATAATAGTGGCTGGGAGCGAGAGGGCTGCTCTATCAGGTTGCTGGAGTTTACCTTTAGTTACTTAGATTCTTCTATCCTTTGTCATGCGGAGCAGCGTCCCCTGGGGGTCGTCGTACTCATCATACGTTACCACACCCTTAGGTCTTAGGGCTGTGTGTTGTCCTGCTATGCGTGATGTAGCCTCTACCTATTGGCTACGGTTTATCAATCCGAAGAGCTTTCCCATTAGGTTCATGGTCACTTTTGCTGGTCCTGCGGACATGGTTATTTAATCCCCTACTTTGTTCCATGCTTTTTGTACGCCTACTATTTTCTTACGTGTGTCAATGTCCTCTTTTCAATTTGCCTTCTTTGTGAACGAAGATCCTCATTATTACACTCCCGAGCGTCAAAAGATGGTCATAAAACCCAGGTGAGGCATTGAGCACCCACAGGCCCCCTGAAGAGATCCTTAGAAAAATCATTCAGAGAGCCATTCACGGCTGTTTTGAACGCGGGCAGAGCTGCTCGGCTGAACACTGATGCCGCATGTGGCATAAAACACCGACTGAACTGACTTGTGTGCCACATAACAGTCTCCAGTATAACGGGCTGTGCTTCATTTGTTTCCCTGAGAGACTTTACAGACGGGGACACAGAATTGTAACCAATGTGCCTCATTGTTGTAAACCTTATAAAATATACAAATACATGCAACTTATTCACCATCTACAAGATAAGTTCACCAAATTAGGCTGGGCCCACAGCCTTGCATTCATTCTCAATTTTCTACCAGACCTTCATGCTCTGTGTTTCAATATTGTTCACTTGTAGGCTGTAGCACCTGGAAACTCTAACCATTTATACATAGCTATCTTCATCATAATTTAATTCGCAACTAAGTTATCTAACTTGGAGTGCATGGCCGTGCAGCGCTGGAGGAATATAGCTGGTGCTGGCCACGGGATTGGCTGGCTGTCGACATGCTCCGAGTTGGCCATACTCTGCTCAGAATTATTGCAGTCAATGTACCGGAGCCTTGGCTGGATGATAGTGAGAGGTGAGTGGCTTTGCAAAGTTGGCTCATCGAGTCCCACGAGGGGGAGGGGGGGCGTGTAGTACCGGCGAATAGATCTGATGTAGGTAACGTAGATCTTACTAAATCAAAATGACCGTGAGCCTACGCCACCCATCCTTTGTTATGGTGAGCAGCGACCCCAACTGGATCCTGTAGGCTACCTTGCCATAGCAAGGCCCTCAGGACATCTTCCCTCCATGCCCAGTTATCTTCCCTCCATGCCCAGTTATCTTCCTTCCAGTCTCATGCTCCTACTGATGATGGGTTCCTCTGTTATTTCATTTCCCAACTGCTGTGCCCAAGCGTGCAAATCCTACGTGGGACCGCTCTCTTGCATGGCTTCCTCGTGTACCTTGTCATGCTATGTGCCTATTCCTTTTTTTCTCTTAGAACATCAAATTTGAGGTGGATTAGGGACGCTTAAGCTAACCTATATAATNGCCCAAGCTCGCCAATCCTACGTGGGACCGCTCTCTTGCATGGCTTCCTCGTGTACCTTGTCATGCTATGTGCCTATTCCTTTTTTTCTCTTAGAACATCAAATTTGAGGTGGATTAGGGACGCTTAAGCTAACCTTTATAATAATCCTGGGCCTTCTCGTGGAATGCAATTGGGGTTCGAGATACAGCTTCTTCCAGGCGATGTTCACTCGGGGCCTTTAGAGTTTTTGCTTGGTCTTTTGGCAATGAATCACTTAACCCTTTTGCTATGGAGTCTTTGATCACTAAATATATGATGTACTAGTGGACCCGTGCGTGAAATAATTCACGCAGTAACGATGTTTGCTCACTTCTTTGATTTGCCGTTTCCACATTTTCCCGCTCACGCTTATTCTCAACTCGCATTTCCTTCTTTAACCCTTCTACTTCAAGTCTTTCTTGTCACTGTGCCCTTTAGGCGCTTCATCTCTCCATTGATAGCACGTCTTCGTTCTTGAGACTGTTGTAGTCTCGTTCGTCTTTTATGGTCCCTATCCTCTTTCTTATGTAAACTTGCTTCTTCCAAAGTAAAATCCGGAGTAAAACACTGTAATAAACTTGAATGCCCCTCCAGTCAACTTAAATGCAATCTTAGTGCTCCGTATCCATAATACCGTCTTCCATACTTAACTCACTGCTTCACTGAGGTGCTCAAATTTCAGCCTCTGAATCGAAATGTGCACTCATAGAGACGAAATAAATAAATACACCAAGCGTTCTATTATATTAGGACTAGTGGACCCGCGCGTGAAAAAATTCACGAAATAATCAATATTTTTTATTAATACGGTATAGGCCATTGCAGCATTTTCTTTGACATTCTTCATTGATCCTTTGTCGTGCTTTCAACCTTAGAGCTTTTTTTTCTCTGACTTGTCGTTTTCTCATTTTCCTGCTCACGCTTATCAGCAGCTCTCATTCACTTTTGTATCCTTTCTACTTCAAGTTTTCTTGACTGTATCGCATAGACTATTCGTATTTCTCCATGCATTTGTAGCACGTCTTCAATCTTGAGAGTGTAGTAGCCTTGTACTACTTATACGTTCCCCATCTTCTTTCTTGATTAGGCGTGCGTCTTCAATAGTGAGAGGCAGAAATAAATCTTGAGTAAAACACTGCAATAAACTTCAATATAACTCCAGTCAGCTTGTATGTTTCTCAGCGCTCCGTAGCCAAGATACGGTCTTACGAACTTAAATATCTGCTTCGTTGAAATTTTGGGCTATGAAACAAAATTTGCACCTTCAGAGAACGACAGTGTGAGGGATGATATGCGTGGTGTGGCATGCAGCTGGAGGAGTGCATGATAATGGACAGAAATACATGGAATAGCAAGATCTGCTTCAGCGACCCAATTTGAACGGGAATAGTACTGCTGGAGAATAAGAGAAGGACAGTAGGCTAGAAGAAATACTGTAGTTGTCTACCACCCGTGAAGAATCATCTTCTCGTGAGTGCCCCGTTTGTCATCTCCCGAATTTATATGTCGTCATCTGAGTGAAGAAAGTTATAAAATCAGACTCAAGAAGCTGCATACACCTTGTCCTGATTTCAAGAAATGTATCAAGCAAGAAGTGTCTTCAGATAAAGGGATAATGATCAGCCTTCGCCATCTTCTGCAACCTACAAAATCTGCGATTTGGCTTATTTTTCGCCTATTTCCTTGGAAGCTGACACGAAATAAATGCACCAAGGGTTTTATTATATAAGGATGCTTATAGAACATGCTTCTATTGGTTATAATATCTGATCGGTATATTAACTGGAAAGAGTAAGTAAAAACTGGGGGTCTGACTGTCGTACGTACTGTGTAACTTGCAGACACACAATGCTCTGATATTGATAACTACGATGTGGTGATGGTAGCTACATTTGTGGTGTGGTAGCATTACAGTCATACTATTCGTGACGCTACTGATGAATTTCGACAAATGAAGCTCAGCAGTGTAGCTTTGGCCCTGAAATAACTAAAATGTTTAATTATAAAGCTTCGGCGTAGCTATACTGTCTGGCGTACGACTCAAAATTAAACCTTATTTGTTTATTTTTTGTTTTTTACCTACGTCTTTTGAAAGTCTTTTCTCAGAGCAAACGATTCACCGCAGGGTTACTTTACCTATACTTGTATTCATCCTAAAGCTATTAGAAGAAGTCAAGCCTCAGGAAAATCACTTAGGTTAACATAGCCTTAGCGTATGTTACATGTTTCAAGGTAATGTTGCTTTCTTCGTTTTTCGTGTTTCAAACGACTCTTTGCAGTGCTTCCGATTCTCTCCCCATGCATACTTATGAATTTTTTTTTAGTTAGTTCCCAATTTCACTAAGACATGCTACATGCCCCTTCTTCTTCTGCAGTGTCAACAAAAGCTTAAACTAACGTAATCACAATCAAATTTCTAGAGCCCTGCAAACCGAGGGCCCGAAACTGCGCACCGCTCTACAGGCAGCTGGTATTGGAGAGCGACCTCTCTTGTGGCTCACCCACTCCAGGGGCGGTCTGCTGCTCAAATCCATACTTGCCTCTGATGAGGTCACTCGTGTGAGTGCATTGTTGTGTTACTTCTGCTTGAGGCTGTTGCTGATATCATGATATAAAGGACTTGTACTTATTGTCTGTATAGTTGTGTAGCCTTGGCACCTAAGGTACAGACAGGTAGCTATACTGTAATAAGTGTGCCTGTACATCAGGTTAGGCCCTATCCTACCATATCGTATTCTAACATAACCTACACTTACTTTGAGGCTAGTCACGTGCCATACCTGGACCAAATATATCCTTCATGGAACTATCATGATCAACTGTAAGAATAGCTTGGTATGGGCAGCTACCGTGGGGGCACTGACTCTGCTCAGAAAGGAGGATGAGGACGCGGGTCGTTGAACCTTTCGTCGATGGCGCCATACTATTTGACGACCGGTGGTTGACTGCAACCATACTTACTCCTGTGAGACCAGTTGGCCTATATCTGCAGCATGTAGTTATCGGAGGGGGCAGGCTTCCCAGTTGAGGGTGTGGTCAAGTTGACTCTACCATTACCTTGAATGGAATATTTCCTAAATAATTGAAAATGTTGCTAGAATCAATGCAGAATGAACCCATCGAGTACATACGGTTCTATTTAGTTTTTTAACCTATGTAATTGCGAATCACTCCGCAAGAGGACTCTGTAAGTTACTGACGCCGTAAGGACATCTTTCTTTTCCTGCCAACTTCGCGTCCTCCACTTTTCCCAAATTCCTTCTGCTAATCTTTGATGTGCTCTTGAGCTTCTTTGCCGACTTGCTGTATCCTCTGTTCTTGACGTAGGTACTACAGGTTCTTTGTGTGTCTTGATTTTGCTAACATGTCGTGATTAGGGAGGCTCGAACTTGACGCCCCCCAAAAATAAATATGTATTGGCGATGCTATCTAAAGGCAGAGAAAGGAGGCTGTATGTGCCTCATTAAATAGTTTCTTAATGTGTTTTTTTTAAAGTGCATCTGAACTTTCTTAAGTCCTTCGATCGATGAAAGAAAAAACGCAATTGGGGAGAGTGTAAGGCCCACACTGTCAGACCCAGGGAGTGGCTGTAGTAAACCATTCACACTCTGCCTGCCTTCCCATCAAAAAACAGCGTTCATGTGTAGAAAAAAAACTGTTCATTGCTTAAGTGAGCTTTCCATAACCTATTACGAGCATGCTATTCTTTTGCAGGATAATGTCAGTGGAGGTGATGCACCAAAAGCCGTCAATCCTTCAGCAGATACCGACTTGGATGCTGCAATACCTGAGCCCTTGTTTTCAAAGACGTCCGGCCGAAAAGAGGAGCATCCCTCGTATACACACGAGAGTCTGGCGGCCAAGACTTTAGGTGTTGTTTTCATGTCAACTCCCCACCACGGCTCTCCTTTGGCTCGCCCTGCGTCTGCTCTTCACCCAAACATTCCCGAGCTCAGTGATCTGCGCACAGGTTTGTTGGTCAACCGTAACTTGCTTGTGGTGGTGTTGTAGGAGAGAAAGAAACCTTGCAAATGTTAGAGCTACGCGGCTCTTTCTGCTCCTACCAATTATTATTTTTTTTTGTCCTCTTCTTTCATGTATGATGTACTTATGTATGGTTTTGTCGGTTTACATAACAGGCTGTACGTCCTTTTCTCTTCGTTTGTGCATCACAGAGAGTTCCGTTGGTAGCTAGTGATGCTTAGCCATTTTGCTATTTGGTGTTCTTTGTCCTATTGTATTCCTATTAGAAAAAGCCTTTGTCGTTTGGCAGTACAACCTGGTGTAGAATTCAGGGTTGCGGAGTCAGTAGCAGTAAATTTTTGGGTTCAGGAGTCTGAGTCGGAAACTGGCTAGACCAGGAGTCGGAGAAACTTGGCTTATTTGATCGAGGAATAAGCTGCAGTTGGTAGGAGTCTGTCAATTTTCCCCAGGGTCCTAGAAGTCTGAGTCGGAAGCAGGAAAAATTTAGGATTCTGAGTTAGATTCTGTCCACATGCCTCCACTACTCTGGTAGTGATGGAGGTAATCCTCTACCGCCTTCAATTTTGATAAGACGAGCACTGTTTGACAGTGGACTTTGCTATCATTGTAGCCGTTGAAAAGTTCAATTAGGACCCTCGTAATTCTAGCAATGCCTCCTGTATAGCAAATAATATTTAGTATCTACCTACCTTCTTTCACAGCCGATCAGCCTGAATTTCAAATCGTTACCATTCGTTTTTGCTCGCTCTCTCTTAACAGACAACGCCGAGCTCTCAGGCTTGCATCAGTCCTTCCAAACACTGTGGAGTCGTTGGAAATTCCCGGTCCTGAACCTCATCGATACAGAACGTCTTCGCCTCGCTCCTGGCGTGGACTTATCTCCTGTGCCTGCTTCGTCTGCTGGTTAGTTTTACTCCTACTGCGATATTAGCCCTTTATCCTCTACAATAAATATTAATTCTCATAGCAATAACACTAAGCCATGCACCACTCTATGGCCTGTGAAGGGTTCTAGGAAGTTGAACAATTATCTCTCAGGAGCATAGGATAGGCCATAGGGTTTGTTACTTAGGTTCGCCCATCCCCTGTTATGTGGAGCAGTGACTCCAGGGAGATTGTATAGGTCATCTTAGCCCTTAGTAGGCCTTCGGGACGTCTGTCTTTCGTGCCCACTTCGCTTCCCTCCATTTTTATGCTCCTTCTTGTGATGTTTTGTTCTTCCTCTTCTTTCCCCACTTGCTGTGCCCATGCACGTTGATCATCTGTGGGAACGCCCTCGTGCATGGGTTTCACTTTCTAATGACATGATATATGTCCTTTGTTCTTTCCTCTGTAACATCGTCTTCGGGCAGAAACGGAGACGCAAACCATTGACTATAAACAACTAATAACTAAAATGACTTTTAGACAAAGTGTTATAATAATAATAATAACTAAAATGACTTCGATCTAACAGCAACAACTGGGGGCATATGACGGATTAAAGACCGTTAGGTTAGTAACATTCGGCCATCTTACTTGTATATTACAGAAATCAGCGTCTCCAAGGGGACCCTTTAGGTTATTTTGCCTTAGATAGACCTTCTCTTTTTTTTTTTTATGCTCACTCACTATGCGTCCTTCCATCTAAAGTGGTGGCAATAATGATAGCACAATTCAGAATTTTTCGATAACTTAAAAAATACTTCGCCATATCATGTGAAATTTTGACATAAAAACCTTATTTCAACTAGTTACCTATTTCTTATCGTAGTTTCCCTATAAACTGTTTGATTAAACTTTTATGATGAAAAGTATAAATTTGGGTTGGAATTTGGGTGGAAATAAAGATAGCACAACTTGAAAAAAATTACATTTCCGCGTTACTACATCCAGATTAGAGAAGAAGAATATCAAAACAAACCGGCGTCGGCATATTGGACAGTTGCTCCCCACCTTGTAACCTCTATATTTGGAAATAACCCATTTCTCAGCGTAGGAAGACAGTGTGGGTTATCTGAAAAGGAAAAGGGTCAAATAAGCGCATTAAATGAAGGATACACTATATCTGAGATTTCTAGGAAGGTTAGCAGATCTAGAAAGGTGGTAACTAACTTTTT
>LQNS02278070.1:7365828-7380451 GCA_001587735.2 Parhyale hawaiensis
TTAATTTTGAACATGGCAACCTCCATTTTTCATTATTTTTATAAAGCGATTATCAACAGGTTTAAACAGGTTTGATATTTCAGATGGTGGAATAGAATCTGCAGCTGTTTTTACTGCATTCTACAGGCTTACTTTGCTCGAAAACTGCCGATCACCTTCATAGACCTTCCTTTTGATCATTGCCCAGAGGTTCTCAATGGGATTTTAATTGGGGCTATTCGCTGGCGAGGTCATAATCCTTTTTGATTTAAATCCTCCATCCGCAAGCAAGTTAACAGTGTACTGTGCTCGGTGTGAGGGAGCGTTATCGTGCTGAAATACCAACATGGATCTGCGTGCGGTAGTCTGCTCATCAAGCCATGGAATCAAGTTGGCTTCAAGAAACTGGCAGTACCTTTCTGCGTTCAGTTTTAACTCTTTCTGCCACTTCAAATGGACCAATAAGGGTGTCACCAACTATCCCGGCCACCTCCACCACCTTGTTGACGCTTTAGCCGTGTCTGTTGAGGCCGGTCATGGAGGACCCATCCAGACGCCCATCCATCTGGACCATCAAGAGTGGCTCTGCATTCGTCAGTAAATATGACATTGGAGAAATCAGTTTACATGTTCTCCTCAGCCAATTTGACTCTACTTTCTCTATGAGTTTTTGTTAGGAGTGGTTTTTGAATTGCCTTCTTCACTTTCCCTAGCTTCTGCAGAACCTCACATCTTGTCTTTCTGCTTAGTATTGGGACTCCAGCGTCTTCAAATATCGCCTTACTTGTAGAAAGGGGTTTTCCAGCCATAGAAACCTTCAAATATCGCATATCCCGAGCAGTCAGTTTCCTCATAGAGGCTCTATCCGGAGATTTCTGGTTGACTTTACCTTCAATTGATAAGCCTTAATTGTTCGGTGATCACGCTTTAATTCCTTGGAAACTTCGAGTGTTGTCTTACCAGAAGCCAATAATGAGGTCACTGTAATCTTGTCTTCACTGGTTAGACCGCTTTTCTTGCCCATATTGACCAGAGAGCGATGTTGCATAATCTGGCGTAACAACAGAACCCCGTGCGATAAGCAAATGTTGCGAAAACGTAGGAACTGGTTCCGTTTTATTTTTCTCTTAATTGTTTTTATAGTTACATCATACCTACCTGTGCACTAACTTACTATTAACATTTTAAATGTTTGACACTTATCTTGAAAAATAAGTAAAAAAAATTGTATTTGCATAATCAAAGGTAACGCACTGTATATATATAAAGGACCCCCAAAGAAGGGTTGTAACGTGGGGCTGATGGGGGGGGACAGAAATCATGAAATGATCCATGCATATTATTTCTAGATGCTAATACAACATGAATACTGCATCCAGATTTCACTCATAGTGCAAAAAAGTGCATTATGTGACATTTCAACACAATATTTAATGTTTTTTCCTATCCTGTAAAATATAATTTTTCCACCTAAAAAGAAGAGTCAATCAGTGTCAATCAGTTTTCATGCTGTGTAGTTTTGTTAGGAATGTTTCAAGGATTCTAAAACTGTCATTGTTTGTTTCCTAGCATGAAAACTTATTGACTTCTATTCTTTTGAAATTTGAAGAAAGAAAGTCTATAAGTATATATATTTTCCATTATCTCAAGAAACTAAGGCATAAATCAAAAAAGTTGTACGAGCAAAATGTGTTTCTTTTTTAAAATTACATATACCTAGCAAATTTTAGAACAATCGATCCACAAATGAAAAAGTTTTGAAAAATCTGGGTTGATCCCCTTAATGTACTGATCTTACAACTGTCATTTTTATAACCCTTGTTACTTTGAACCGTCTTAACTAGTTTGTCCTATAATTCTCTCCTGAGTCACGTTAACTGTATCAGGGGAAGTTGAGTCTTAAAAGTAATAATAATTGAGCAGAACAGTATCCTTAAAAAACCACAATACTCACGGACCATTCTGGATATCAAGAAAGACAGAACAGTGTTTACATGTTGTAAATAGTATCCCTTATGCTCATCAATATGTCTGCAACACTCAAATGTACATTTGGACATAGCAAGGTGTTCAACACTTAATATTGCTGCTGTATGCATAAAGTTTCTGTTGTGGTGAGTGTGATATTAAATGCGATCTGTTTTTTATTGTGTGGACATCTGTTAGCTACATGCCGTAGCTACTGGAGATTTTTACCGGCGTATTCCACTAGACCAGTGGATCTCAACTCAGGACCTTTTCCCATACTTTGTACTTTTACTTTTTGTTTCAACACATTCACAGTCAATATAAAGACGCGGTTTAGCCCACGTTAGCCAATGTTTTATAACCGTCCTTGTTTTAATAATTTATCACCGCCAATGACGAAAAGCCCAATGTGTTCCTCCTACGAGCTAATTCGCGTTTGGCAGCGGTTCTTGGACCTCTTCAGGATACCTAAATTATAGAATTTACACTTAATGTATCAGAATGTAAAGCAATTAACATGAGTAACACCTCCTGGAGTGGTGTTGCGCATCACCAGTTAGCATCTGTGCGTACTAAACGTGCGACACCGCAATCCTGACCAAGCCAGGCCGCAGCTGCCTAGACTTGGGACCTGATTGTTGGCCAGAGCTTCTCCTCTTAGCTACGTCATTAGCCCCTAAATTCTCCATTACCAGCAGGGTTGTTGAGTCGAATATTAAAAGTTGTAACTCCTTGGACTCCGAAAATATTGGACTTTTACCAATCCCAAAGGTTTTTCTTAACACTGCTGATCAGTTTTCACCGACTCCGACTCCTGGTCCCCAAAAATGCCCGACTCCGCATTTGCAACCCCGATTTTCTACATTATCATTATGTGCCAATGAAAACTACTGGAAACACCCACTGGAAGTCCCGATTCGTCTTTATATGAGTCACCGTTCGCTAAAGCTATTCAGACGTTTGGTCCCGTGGAATACGCCCTAGATGAGCTCTATATTTTATAACTACAGTTATTATATATTTATATCTACAGTGTCTCCAATTCGGTAACAGCGGGACAATACCAACATTATAATTTATGTCTACAGTAATGAAAACTTTGCTGAGTACTAATTTTAGGTGTTTAGACGTTTCTCTCGGCATACCTTATGTCCCTTCCTCGTTCTCTCAGAAGCTTCCAGTGTGTTTTCCAATGAGGCTTCAGCTGATCTGCATGGTAATAATTTTTTGGTTTTCTGTATGCACCTATGTACATTGTTTTTGCTGAACGATCGTGCTACCAAGTGCCAAAATATGCAACTAGTGTCGAGTCTCTCTTAACTGAAACTTTTGAAAGGATTTCTGCTGCTTTACGATTTGCGGTATACCAGTTGGAATATTGAAATATGTACTGCATCTGCACGAAATCAACGTCTATTTTTCTGTAAATAAGTTAGTGAGTACGGACTCCTAACACCAATTTAATTATCGAATACCTGGCAGTCTATGTTATTCCACTTCTCGGTGCTGCTGTCTATCAGCACGATATGGTTTCACATAAAAATGTCAATATTAGTACCTTAATTGCTCCACGCTTGCGGTTTTGTGTGGCTTCAAATCTAAACTAGATAGCTAGCATACTTCCTTCTCTGATTGTTTTTCTGATCAAAAGTGTATTACTAGCAGGCGGTAAATTGGTGATAATGTCGCGTTATTGACATCATGTTTGTTTGAATTCACACAACATCGAGGTATTATTTTTTTTAGGAGGTATAGATGTTCTGTTGACGCTGTTTTGGTATAGATAACATCCCTCTAGTACAGCTGTTCTTATACCTGCTTTTGTATATTTTGGGAACGTATAAGGATTTAAATTTATGTATTTTCTTATGCGGTAGTACCTCCTTGGTATGGGTGCTCCTCAATGAGCCCGAGATCCCTCATTATAGTGTAGAGAAGTGAGAGTCAGAGTTCAAAGAGTTAATTTCAGTGTTGATCCTTGGACTCAGAGTAGACAAAACATAGTCTATACCTACTTTTACTTAAAACCGGGCATATCCCCCCAGGGCCTACTGACATGCACACTTGTGATCAGTTGTGTTCGAACTCATCGTTTACCAAGTCACTCATTTCACAGCTGCTGTAGCCCTACAAACGTACCTACTTCGGTCCTTCAAGTAGCCGGTTGGTCGGAACCAGTGTTGTAAGTGGCAGCACGGATCACGTGTTGGTAAAGTACCGTAAGCACATCTATCACAGCCAGTCAAGTCCTCCGTACTAGCTTCACCGTTTCAATGGTTTTTGTAGTGGCCATGGCAATACCACAGACGGGCATTTCGTCAGTATTTTCGAGGGAAACTTTGCGATAACAATGACGTCACAGTTGATCGCGTGCTTGTTTACTGCATACGATACGTTCGTAGCCATGATACCAGTGTTATGCAGATATCTTCAGCCGCGTCAAATTTCGTTGAAATTGGAAAATGTTGGGACTATTGCTCCTGTCTATAGCAATAACGTTGCCGGCTCAGACAAGAGACAAGGATGACGTCATAGCGGAGGGCTCAGGAACATTTAAGGTGCCCTTAGAATTTGTGCGTTTATGTCTCCTTTGTACTGCTGCGAATAGTTTAGTAGGTCATACAACGAAAATCGTCCATAACCACCCTGCTCAAGAAGGCCTCTCGGTGGGTGAGCTTGACGATTATACGTTCTCAATTAACGATGGTAATGATAGCAGTTGGTAACGTAGGTAGGTACCGCTCGTTATGATCATGAATCTATAATTAACTGGTTGCATATACTTGTTACTCTCGACTAATTGGTGTTACTAATGATGTTGGCTCAATATTTCCTTGCTATTACAAATATTACGGTGTAAAAATCTAGCGTAGCTCATGAATGTTCACCGTAACCACCACGATGACGCAAATATTCTATTTCCGTTTGTATGGAATACATTCAATTGTGTACAGTTTTCTTGAATTGACGCCGCCGTTGCGTTCTTAAAGTGTGCTGTAGACTTACTATTTTAAAGCTGTGTCGTATATATGCAGTCATAATGGGGGAATACTCGAGACTTCTGTTTTAAAGGAGTACTCAAGACTTGCAGTTATTTGGCGGTGATGCATTGTTACCATAGCTGAGGTCTGCTAATGACATTAGGTAACTATGAATGTTCGTGCGCATTTTACCCTGAATTGTCTAAAGGAAAAGAGACCAGAACTTTGAGGGTTGTGTGATATTTTGAACTCCTTTGTCTTTTTCTGTAGGATTGCTTATTATGTTTACAGACGTATATTCACAATATCTATTGCCTTTTCTTACCTCTTGCATTTTTCTCAAAAAAGACAGCATTGTTGCGTAATATTATTAGCCGTTTCCATCTATTGATCACGTGGCATATTGCATTGGTGCGTTGAACAAAGTTTCTATGTTGAACTCTTTTCAGTGTTTTTTTACTTCGTGTAGGTATTCTCATCAGTACAACTCTGTGAAATTCTTGCGGTGCACGTTTAGGGAGCTTCGAAAAATGCGTCAAAGCGTGTTGTAGTGCTGTATCTGCTCCCCATAACGTTACAGGAGCTTTGTAATATACTTCACAGGAAATATCAGTAATTCGTATAAATACGTTGCGCTGCAGTAGTTTCTTCGTGTTAAAACTATCATGAGCTTTGTAGTGTACTTCACATGAAATGTGATGACGTAAGGATATGCCAACGCGCTGGTTCCTCAGTGACTAAACACATTGCTGCCAAACTCGAAGTGCCTCTACTTAGCTAGCGAGATGCCTAGTGCAACTGATACTAACCTAGCATTCTAGGCTTCTCGTAATTAGCTGCTGGGGCTCTTGTCAATTCTCGTAGATAGTAGACGAATGACGCATGTTAGGGGCGTTCATGATTCGCACACTTCACATGCAGTCCATTTATTTAGCCCTCACTTGCTCGGAACTCAATCTGGGCATTCGGTTCGCCGCTTTAAATGAAGTTTCAGACGGTAATAAAAACTTAATTGCAAAGCCTTTATCGCCGTCAGCCAGTGCACACATTTGAAGTTGGAAATAAGTTTGTTCTAAGCAAATTGGACTATCTCAGTCTCAGGGTGTCCATTGAGGAAGCTTTTTAGTATTGGTGGTTTTCGCTCGTGGTCTCGTTATTTGAGCTTAAATTTCCACGTAAGGATTTTTCATTCTGGTTTTCTTTTGATGTGTGGCGAATCTGTGTTCCAGAGTCTCCTGGATAGCCAGCTAAAGTGTGACTCTCGCCTGATTATTCCAATTAGGTATCCAGAGCACTGTATTGCCTGGATAATCCCAACCTGAGTTAAATCAAACACTTCAGGTGCCCTGCCCCAATCTCGAGGCTTCGTGGAGGCCAAGGTACGCTCAGAAACCTGTTAATCCAATATCTGCTCGTACTTGTACTTGGAAATTTCTTTTTTTTTGTAATACAGTAGAACTTCCGAAATCTTAGTCAAAATATAGTCTATATAGTCTCCATTGCTAGATAACACTAGTTGTGGGTAATGACATTTCTTAAACGCAAATAATTAACTAACTGGTATTCAAGTTTGAAAATGAAAAGACCTAAACGAGTTCAAAAATGAACTTTAGATTTCTTACAGATTCTTAGCTATAAGCCCGTCCGCAGGCAAAATCTGGCTTCCTCGTAACTGTTCGTTAACAGGTTAATACTTCCCTTGAAGCTTTATTACCTGTCTCTTGAAGTCTTCGCTTTGAAGTTTTATGAAATAGATGCGTCCTGGATTTTAATACCATATAAATGACACCCATTCAGAATGAAGGTTTTTCGGTGACTGCGTCTTTTTGCACTGCAATTAATTGATGAAGAGGCAATCCTTGCTCCTCGTTACTGGAATTACTCTTGTTACTGGAGACGGCTCATGTACTGGAACTGGCGTTTGCGTGTTAGCGAGCAGCTGACCTAACTCGTTTAGGTAGCTATATGTAAAAATCTCTCAAACGGTTCTTCTGTATTTGCATTTAAAATCGAACTCTATACAGACGGACGCCTGTTTAGATTTACTTCGTTCGTTAATATAGGCAGACTGTACTAGAGATTTCTCAGTGTGTAAGTTAATTCTAGCGGTTGCTTAGCTATTTGTTCAAAGATTGGGTGGGCATTGCTGTCTATCCTTTGAACTCCAACTGATGCAGCGTTTGTCCTTTTATTCTCCGTCAGCTGCGGTCCCCTAATTACTAACTAGAGTTGCTTTTGGACTGAACAATTGTTTTGCAATGTACAATATATAGCTATATTTGTGTGTATCTAAATTACGCCATGAATGTTCGTGTATTGTGTTGGCTAGAAGTGTAAGAATTGTGTATAATGTGAACCTAAGAGAAAAATACCGTAGCATAAAAAATATGTACGTACCTATTACATTAGCACAAACTGCGTTTTGCTGTAGATCGGTGGTTTCAGACATGGATGATATGCTGGTACCGAGTGTGACAGAACTTGTCACGCTACTCTACTACAAGAATAATGTATGTACTCTTTACTCTATTAAAAGTCGGTCTAACCATTTGTAAGGTAACGGTACAGTGCAGATTCATGGCGAAGAGACAATAATGTGATGCAGACTTCGTCATTTAGCCGGTGACGAATCTTTTTTTTTTATTGCACGGTGGTAGAGAGAAAAAAAAAGATGTACTTTTTACGATTACATAAGTCTATTTTAGCGGTACAAACTCCAGCGCGAGCTTACAGTCACCTGGCGCAGACTTTGTTTTCAGTCAGTGACTGAATTTTTCATCGCGCTGTAGTTACAAGAAGTTGTAGTTTGTGCGCTTTAAAGAGGTGGATTAGACGCAGTTGAAGCTTAAGCCATTTGCAAATTTATAAAATGTTTTATCAACTACCTGACTCGAGTTAAATGATAGTACCTGATGCGAGAGGTTTAAATGTAGCTAAAATTGCTCTTACTTCGGTTGCAAACTATTGTAGAAGAGTACTGTTCTTCTATAAATGTTACGATTGTTGTAAATTTTTTCTACCTAGCTGGATTATATGAGAGTATGACGTCAAGGGTATTTAGTTTTTTTTTTACAATTGTGTAAATAGTTTAGGATTTCTCACGAAATAATGGTCGAACAAATAATTCAGGACGGCTAACTGTTCGTTTGGAATTGTATTATTAATTTATAATTGGTGATTACCACGGTACTACGGTATACATTTAGCTTCGTTGTGATTTGTCATATTTTGAAATTCTTGAAACGAGGTAGATTCTTGCAGTAGATATCAGGAAGAATCTTCGGTATTATTTCAACTTCAGCTGATTGGATTCTTCTCCTAGATTTTATTGGGAGAATCTTTGCATTTAATCTATTCATCTATACGCTTTACTGTGGTTTTGTAGGCTTTTTTATAGATACAGACTTAAAGTCTTAATTGAATAAAATTTTGATTGGTAGTTTCTATTTCTGGATGTCAGTGCGTTGTATTCAGTGCAGTTCTAAACTTTCATTCGTTACTTGCATCTCGTGTCTTGCGCTTGAGATAGAAATATCCTTCACCTCTTTTTGACGTGGTGATTGTGGAACCTGACCCGGTCGCCGGCCGCTGTGAACACCGCCCGGTGAAGTATCTAGAAGCCAACAAGCTTCTCTGCAGCGTGCAACACGGTTTTCGACAGTGTCGTAGCACCACCGATGCCATCGTGCGTATACAAAATTACATCATAGAGAACAGGACACCTATGAGACACACTATCTTCGATCTTAAAAAGGCATACGATACAGCCTGGCAACCCGGAATACTCTTCTACATAAAATAGGCATAAGAGATACATTGCCTGTTACTTGCTGCAATTCTTGAGCGTGCGATGTTTCACTGTCAGAGTAGGACAGGCCTTCTTCCCTGAGATGACACAGAATAAGGAGTTCTCGCGGGGGAGCGTCATAACCTGTACCCTGCTTCTAGGTACTAGCAATAAACATCGTAGCAGGCATTCCCCAAAACGTGTACGGGTCGCTACACGTAATGACCTGATGCTATACTCCTCACTACATCTGGAAGTTCTACATCGACGACTGAAGCGAGCCATTGGACTCGTTTGTAACTGGGCGATCGACCATGGCTTCACCTTCTCTGCTGCCAAGACCGCTGCCCTTCACATCAGGCGTGCCAGAGATGCAATGTCACCCGAACTTCAAATATACGAGAACGGATAAGCTATCACGAAGAGGTGACATTCCTCGGAATGGTAATAGATAGAAGATTGTCCTGGAAACCCCACATCGAGATGCTTAGAACAAAGTGCATGCGTAGGCTCAACCTACTCGAGCACCTGACGACGCTGTCGTGGGGTGCCGACCGGCAAACCCCCTTATACCTCTACCAAACCCTTGTACGCTCGAAACTAGACTATGGCTGTGTCGTTTATCAGTCCGCAAGGACTCAAGTCCAAAAACGACTGGACGCTGTGCACAATGCAGCACCAAGGCTATGCACCGGAGCCTTCCGTACATCACCAATACCAAGTCTCCTCGCTGAGAGTGGCGAACCCTGCCTGCAACAGCGCAGAGCACAACTTACCTATCAGTACTTAGCCCGCTTAGAACAAGTCCCTCGATCCCCGGCCTGGGACGGTGTGTGCCGAAACTGGACAGAGGGAGCAGACTTTCCGTATACACTTCCCTCCTCCAACGACTATGAAGCCCTCTCCTTCAGAGCGGAAATCGAGCCATTCCAGGTGGCCCGGGTCCTGTTTCGAGACAAACCAACCTGGCGCATACTAGTTTCGACCTTTTGCCCCGGTACGCAATACTCCAAAAAGAAAGGCTCCCATCCTCTCTTACTAAAAACTCTTCATGGATCGCGTGAGAGACCAACATAGTTACTCTACCCACATCTATACCGATGGCTCTAAAAGGAGAGACCGAGTTGGATGAGCAGCTGCTGCGACTGGTGAAACTAGAGCACGAGCCTGTGGCTAAACACAGGAATATGTAGTTCGGTGCGATATAGGCAGTGTGCCACTGGAGCGCTAGTGAAGGTTTCTACTACTACTACTCTGGATGCGTCCTTGCAAATTTCTCGTTAGTTGATTAGTTTGTGGTGTAAAATTAGTAGGCTCCTTATCCCTACCTTCTCTCGTCTCGGTTATTCTGTCTCCATCCTAGCTATGGGATCACTGTTGTATCGTGTTTGTGCAGATTACTACTGGACAGTCCACAAGGTCCTTCTATCACCTTTTGATTAACTTGACCTGAAGTTATATAAGCAACATTGAAGCGAGTGGAAAGGTGGCTGCTCTGAGTGACATTAATACGGCGTTACTTTATTGTTCTTTCTCCACGGTGTCTGCTTCTCTAAATGCTTGCGCTTGTGAAAATTCTCTCTTCGTACAATTCGCACAAGTAATGTATATAATTGCGTTAAAAAATATCATGACTTTATGCTTAGTGTCTCTATACTGACGCACTGACTGAATCAGACTGGTGTACCCTGTAGCAGCTGCAGTGTCGCACAATTATTTCTATGGAAATCTGCATCAAAAATGGTGAAGGTGAAATTCCTTTCGGGTAATATTTTAGTGCATCACAAAGAAAATGACCCTGCAAAATTCAGGATGAAAGTGTACCTACCCAGCATTGATTTAACTGTTTTCTCACTCCGCGTCTGTGCTGCAAATGTACCCAGCACTTATCTAGCTACTATCAGTGGCATGCTGCGTGCTGAAGATCATCTAGTATGTTCTCCTGGCCGTGCTGGATCCCAACGACTAAAACAGCATTGTAATTTGTAAGTGCGTCATCGATAGATACGCTTCTGAGGAGGAGGTCTGTATTCTATTAGCTACGATTAGATTCATCTTGTCGTAAGTCTCAATCGTCAGCCGCCGAGTAGCCACTGACGATCAGTTTCCTGGCTGCTCCTAATCGCTGACCGATTATGCTTGAGACTATTTCCTATTACTGCCTAAAAGTCCCTCCTAAGTGGCGTATCATAAGTCCGTAACGATTGTTTCGGGCAAACCAAGGCTAAGTGGATTAGCTTACCTTGATTTCATTGTGCGAAGGATCAACGAAAGAACAGTAGTTAGAAATGTCCTCAACTAGCAACAATCCTCTATTTTGCTGGGTCTGTCGTTAGCTATATAGTAAATAGCATAGGCACCCATGGGCGACACGCCTCCTAGTGGGCTAGCTGTTAATGAGCACTGACGCCATGTCATATTTTTCATCAGACGTGCATGTATATTTTTCCTCTATTTAGCTGTCTCCTAGGAAATTTGTCAGTCCCTCTATTTTTCTACGAAAGCCAGCCTGTAGAATTTTAAAAGAACATGCTAGTAAAATTTGAATTGTACTGTAGTTTAGGAGAGAATAAAGGTTAGAATCTGCATTGCGCGCCAAGATTCTCGTCAGCTTTTCTTCGAAGCACATTTTTTATTAACTATTTTAAAATTTAGGCATTACTCCTTTGCTCTGTGTAATGATGAAAGTAACTTTTTCCAAGGCACGTCGCTTAGTGAAATAGTAATAAATTTAGAATTTGCATTGCGTAATGGTAAAGTACCTAAGTTTTCCAAGGCACATCGTTTAGTGAAATAGTTTAAAATTTAAAACTTGCATTAAACAATGATTGATATCAAGTAGCTACTGAAGTGGAAGCAAACCGAGATGTATTCCTACTACTTCTATAATATTTAACAATTGTACTATTACTTGTGATACTGGAGATTTTGGAGTCGAAAAGGCTTGGGTAATGCGACACTGTCAGTTTCAAACTTATTTCTACTGCTTGACGAAAAGAAAAATACAGTACCTCATCTTTTCAAAACTGATCCAAATTTGTCGCATTTAATTACACTTGTGAGTTTTTTTTTCTAGGTGATGACTTTTATTAGTATAAAAATTGATTGCTTATCCTAAGTACAGTATCTGCTTCGGATGTAATAATTAGATCTGTTCTGAGTGTCTTCATAATTATCTCTAGCCGTTAGACTGTCGCGAATATCAAAATATTTGGACTACCTCGAGTGTCCTACAAGAATTGGGTCTGCTTCAATTGTCAAGACTTGTTAGAACTGATCATGATTGTGTGCAGCGTTGCAACTTCAGTGACATTTTTTTTACTTATACTTGCGTGTGTGTTTGAAGTATTTCTAGCTATTTCATAGGTTATTAACGTGTTCTTTGGATCTGTGAGGGGACTACCTTATCTCCAGAAATTCGGTATTTTTCTATGGCCGAGAATATTTGTATGTTTGGTTTTGAACTGTAAGTGTTGGCTGTTTGGCTGGCACTGAAAAAGTCGAAGCGAAGCGTTGGGTATAGTCGGATTCACACTGTAGCCTTTGGTTCCCCGTACATAATGCGACCTGTTTGAACGTTTTGTTGCTTCTATCTAAATACCACGGTGTATTGCCCGAAAGAGTAAGATCAACTTTAACTGTATCTTCTGCTGGAAAACCACACGCACTGGTTCGTGCGACAGATATTGGCCTACTTGACCCAGAGAAGCAAGTACAACTGCAGCCGACCACGGGTCGTTATGAACTACGGCATGGCGCTGAAACGGAAGGTTCAACGATCCGCGTCCTCTACCCTCACATTCCTAGTCAGGTAAGTATCCCCCACGCAGCTCTGCATACCAAGCAATTGCTAACCCAGCACACCGGGTGCCAGAAAGATCGCTCGGCTGGCTTGTCGCTCGATCCCAGCTCCTATAGCACACATGGTCTTCTGCTGCTGTGTGCTATTTGCTAAAATGTTCGCCGTCAAGGCAGCGTCATTGGTCATCACCAGTAAAGTTTTGGATATTTTTTTTTAATTCAGAGTGAATCATGCAGAAGTCAAAAAGTTATAAAATTTTCTGTTTCGTACCAGGAATCTTGATGACATTGGGACGCCGAACGGACTATGATGGCGTCAAAAGATGGTACCTAGTGTGAATCCGACTTACAGAGACGAGGTGCCTGTGAGTGGTGCCACTTTGACGTGGGAGCATGGCATCTCACGAATGCCCGGATATTTCTTATTATCTTTTATGAATCCTACTGCTGGTCTGTTGTATGATGTTTACTCCTGCAGTGATAGCTCTCGCAAAGTATGACTGATGATGCAGCTTCCTTATAGATGAACTAGCGTGGCATTTATATACCAGCGCTCAAAACGTCCATGTTCAGAAATCGTTTTATAGTACTTGAAAACGAGCTCCATTACCTCTGTATGCAGTACCTTAACATCGTCTGCAACATTGAGACTAGATATTACGGCACTTAAATGTTTTGTATCGTCGTTTATCGACTCTGCCACTAATGACGTTGTGTTCAGACGTGTTCACACGAGCCTCTTGGTCCCCCACATGTACAGCTCCGTGTCCGAATGCGTTGCTGAAACGGCATAAAAGTGCACGGCTTTCTGAGGTCGAATTCACTCATCCTAAGTTTTATTACGGACACTTGCCAAGCCAGCTGACGTTTGGCTAACTAGCACTTTAGTAAATTTTTAGACTCGAAGTTGTATGTTCAAGCCCACAACAAAACGTTCGCAAGGTGAGTGGTACGCATGGAGACCAAATGACTTGCGTGAACCCGTCCTCAAGGCGATGTAGGGCTGGTAGCCCACACACACGCCAATGAAAAGAACAAATCTCGTCAGCTGATCGTCCGAATGCTTTAAAGCCCTCGTAAACATTGCTGTGAGTTTAGTAAGAGAAGGTGTCAAAATGTTATTTGTTAGTTCAGTTGCTTTAGGGAGTGCGGATAGTCAAGTTTTGGACACGTCTTCCAATGTGTGAGGAATTAGAGCTCAAAATTGTTTACAAGTGTTTGCTATTTAAATGGACACATTAATGCATTCGGACGCGAAGATGAACGAAACTCGTTCTTTTGACTGGCGTGTGCACAGATAGGCTCTTGGAAAACTTGTGTCAGGACGTTATGGTAGGTACAAAAGTTGACGCTTATCTCTGTCTGGAACAGTACAGTGTAACTGTCTTTGAATTCTTCGAATTTGCAAATGAAATATCTTTCTATTACAGTTACGCATCATACTCTGTGTGAACTATATAAAAAGAATATATATTATTAAGCAAAGGCTTGAATGGTTGTAATAACTGGATATCTTCGTGTTCCCATGGAATGTTGCACAGCGTGTGACGACTAACTGTGAATGTTTTGTGTTCTCTAATACAGTCTGATAACATGCGTATTCTCTACACTCTCATTATCCTTTCTTCAAAACTTAACCTCGTAGGACATATATATATATATATACACGCGGCCCTTGTCGACTATATTTTTTCCTATAGAAGGCCCTCAGCAGGATATTCTGGCGGAGATTTTACGAATCTCCTTTTACAAAGCGTTTACTGGTACGTACAAATTGTTATGTTGTCTCTGGTGAAAAGACGTTTTGCTACTAGTGACAAGGATTTGATCTCTGGAATACAATTAGTATAAGTAATTGTATTGAAGCTGAACTGCATATTCTCGTGGTGGTACCGTTAGTATACCTACTTGACATCTTCACCCTTCTTTATTACTTCATCACCATCTGATCTGATGATTAAATCACAATCTGAAATGTAGGTAGAACCAACGCAGCCAGCGCTCGGTCTTACCGGACCGTGGTTTTCCTTTTGTTTATTTTGAATTTCTGACATACTGATAGAAGAGAGGTCGGCAATCCGCGTGGAGGGGCGGACCCTTCGCCGCC